>CM053626.1:49244735-49285606 GCA_028646595.1 Phalanger gymnotis
CTGAATCTGGGTGTGTTTTTGCTGCCTGTCCATGTTCCCAGCCAACTCACTTGACCCTTGAGTTTTTCAGCAGGGTATGACTACTTGTAGACTAAAGAGTTCTATGTTCCAAGCCTGGCGGGATGCACCAGCTCTGCCACACCAGCATTCCTCCTTCCCCAAGAGCCCCCAACCTGCACTGGACTTAGATCTCCAGCAGGCTCTGCATTCCTGCTCTGATCCACTACTTAATTCCTCCCACCAGGTGGGCCTGGGGCTGGAAGCAACTGCAGCTGTAGTTCTATAGCTGCCCCACCTCTGCTGCCAGGGGGCGGTGGCCAAACAGCAAACTCCCTGTCCCCAGCCGCTTTTCCCACTAACCTACTCTGTTGTCCTTGGTGTTTGTGGGTTGAGAAATCTGGTAACTGCGGCAGCTCACTGATACAGGGTGCTAATGCACTCTGACAGGCCCCTGGTCTGGTTGGTCTGCACCGCCCACACTGGGCTCAGCTCTGCTCCCCTCTGCTCCCAGGTCCTTGCGGGATAGACCTTACCCAGAGACCATCCAGGCTGTCCTGGGCTAGAGCCCTGCTTCTCTATGCTATTTTGTGAGTTCTGGAGTTCTAGAATTGGGTCAGAGCCATTTTTATAGGTTTTTGAAGGGACTTGGAGGGGAGCTCATGCTAGTCTCTGCTTTCCAGCCACCATCTGGGCTCCCCCCGCTGCTTATTCTTTAAACACTGAAAACATCAACAAAAACAAGTGAACAGGAAAAATGGGGTAAGTTTCCCCAATATGTGAAATAGAAGAATAGTCTTATGCTCTATATTAAAAGATATGAGGAACATTTATAGACAATGGTAAAGAGTAGAACTGGAAACAGAAGCAGATTTTTTAACTGGGGTTCCAGGGCTCTTTCCACATTGCCCGGCTTTTCATTGTCTGTGATAATTCTGGGGCGCTCTCAAAGTGCTGCAGCGTTTATGGCACAACATAGAATTACATGCTTCCTGCCCTTGCTGAACTTCTTTTTTTTTTCAAAACATTTGTTGAGTACTTACTGTGTGCTTCCAGAGCAAAGGAAATGATCTTGAATTCTAGGGAATTACATGCTGAATCATAGCTCAGTTACTTGGCATGCCAGAAATGTGTCATAATGTTATTTCAATGTAGAGTAAAGGAAATGGTATAATTGGGTCGTCAACAGAGTATGAGAACTTTGAAATGTGAGGGTGGGTATGTATTTTGTTTGTTTTCCCAGATTCAACAGTATAGGCCATCAGAGCTTGGAAGGCTATGCATGGGTGACACCATGATTTTGAAAATTGACATGGAGAAGGTTCTTTGGAAAGGCAGAGGAGTCTTGCTTCAGATAAGTTGTCCAATGATCTTTTTACTTCAAGTTTATCTCTTGTTTATAATTAGAAAAAAAGACTTTTCCTGCATTTTAAAATCCTCAGTGCTTCTGATTAAATAATTGTTAATTAATTAATTAATTCAGATTGGCAAATGTTAAGCAGCAGGGCTGAAAACACTTTACAATCACACCTCATGCTAGCCAGCTTAAGGGCCCCACAGATGCCAAAATGCCTTTTTTTCTTGCTGTTTTGGTATTTATTTGCTAAATATGATCCTTTTTTAGAGATGTTTACACATATATGATGAGTACATATCAAAACATTCCTGATGTCTTTGAATGCTTGAAGAAAATCTTTCTTTTCATTTTTCTTATAAATTATATTTAATTATAATGGTGTAAATTAGTGGTGGCTTATAAACTATAGAGAGCAAAGTCTTGTTTGAGTGAACTAATGATTACAACACCTGAAGGCAGAATCAGTCCCATATGGTATTATTCAAGTATTTGTAGAAATAATGCTAATAATTGACAGTTATATGGTTACTTTATGGTTTATTGAGTACTTTGCATAAGCTATCCCATTTGAGCCTCACGATAGCCCTAAGAAATAGATAAAACAGGTTAATATTATCTACTTGTAGATTAATAATGCTCAGAGAGGTAAATTATCTCATGGTCATATGGCTAATAATTGTCAAAAATGGGATTTTGAGGCTTCCTGATTCCAATTCTACCACTCTAGCCATTTCATCAGGTTACACTGACATGTAAATCAGAAATTCGTGAGCTTTGGGGGAACTAGTAATATAGGGTAAACAACCAACATTTTTAACAAGGCACTGGGTCATTTTCCTTCAAAGGTTAAACCATTCCATTACTTTGGGTTTATATCTGGATTCCATCCAATGTACAACGGAACCAGAGTTGAGAGAATATAGCATTGTATGGCATATGGGTCAAAGATAGTATATACCTAGTGTGATCATTCCTCTGCCATGCTACTTCTGTGACACCAGGGCTCCAAAAGAGAAGTGGTATGATGATGGTCCTGGAGTCTCTTTTGAAGAACATAGAGAAGTCAGATAGCAGGGAAGGGCTTGTAGACCTTTGATCAACCAGGTCATCCTCCTTAGGAAATAACAGTGAGAAAGAACTGCAATTTTGCCTTCATCTATGGTTTTGGGAAATGAGTCTTTCTTCCATTGAATCATCATTGTGATGAGCAGAAGCATTCCTAGTTATGTTAGTACAGGATCATGATTGGCAATATTCTAGAAGCCCCACAGAACAAATGCCCAAATTCAAGGTATAAGAGATGATTAAAAATGATGAAATGATAAAGTGATGAAGCCTTGAGCTTCCTGTCTGAATTGTACCAAGCCAAGCTCCTAGTTCCCTCCCTCTTCACTCCAACTCACTGAGAAGGTATCTCTAATATCATGACGACTACCAGGTAGCTAATATGGTAGTTATAGTAATGAAATCATGTAAATCTGTCACAGCACTAAATTTGACCAACACATCTACCAAAAAAAAAAAAACCAAACTGTAGAATGTTAGTACAGCAAGAGATGTTAGAAATCGTTTAGTCTAAATGCACATTTTTCGGATGAGGAAACTCATACAGAGGACATGACTTCCTTATGGTCATGTAGTAAGTTAGTAGAAAAGACAGGATGAGTCCCCAGAATCTCAATTCTAAATCCTTTATGTTATGTTATACTGTACCATTTACATTGCAAAACAATAAAACTATACATGTAATAATGCAATATGACATTTTTTTGCTAAAAACTAAAGACATGTACACATCCATTCATCAAAGTCATTAACAGTGTCTAAAAAGCCCTGTTATGTGTAGAAGCAGCTAGATTCAAAGTTTCTATGACATAATATACTTTAGAACACTTGAAGAATTTTTTTTAGACTTCTTGGGTAGAAAGAAATATGACTGCATATTCATTCCTTTCTTTTTGTCTGTTTTTTTCCTCCTACAATACACCTGGGAGAGGGGAGTATATGACTTTTTGATCCTCTCAGGAAAGTTGTTTACACTTTGGAATATGCAATCTGATTAGCCGTATCATTATTTTGGCTTGCACAACTCTGATGTTAATAGTGCCTATAAAATTACATAGTCCTTTTATTATCTGGCTTTCCTGTGAAACTCACAAATTAACTTGTGGCTATAAAGTCATTGAAATCTTTGCTCCAATGGACAAAACACACACACACACACACACACACACACACATACATACACACAGGAGGGGAACTAGACCATAAATTTTACCCCAGAAGGATAAGCTCGTAATGCTAGAGACATAGGATTTAGAGCATGGATGGGTATGTTGTTATCATTAGTCATTACATCATAGTTACAAATAAGAAAGGAGTGTATAAAGTAATAAGGTCTATAATAGAAACAGCATGGTCTAATGAATGCAGATGCATAACATCAGGGCAAAGCTTGTGTTGGTAAATAACTTTTTAGAGGAAAGAGTAACTAAAGAGGAATGTGCATCTTTCAATACAGCCTAAAACATGTTTATTTTCCCAGAGATTAGACACACATCGGAGGGGGGAAAAAAGGCAGCTGAAGTGGAATAGATCATATTACAATGTGGCTTCCATACAACCTAATAATGATAATTATAATTGCAGCTGATATTTATATACCTCTTTAAATTTTCCAAAGTGCTTTATGTACCATTAACTCAGCTGAGCTCTACAACTACCATATGAGAAGTAGGTACCACTGGCATTCTTATCAATCACCATTTTTGTAGATAAGGAGACTGAGGTCCAGAGACCTTAGCTGAAACTTGCCTATGGCTATAGAATCCGCCTATGGTTACAGAGAGTCAAGATTCCATCTCAGTTCTTTCTCACTCTCAATGCACAGGACTCAATGTAGAGTTAGATAAAGCGCTGTAATATATACATATATATGTATATACACATATATATGTATCCATTTTGCTTCAAATTAATACATAGAAAGCATGCAAAGGAAAAAAAAGAAAAAAAAACCTTTATTTTGGTGTAAGGAAAATATGTCCAAGATTTGTTTGCTCAGGCCACCTTTTACCTAGACAATCTTTATTTTTTTCCTAATAAGTCATTGATAACAAGAAACAATAATACTTTTTCTTTTTTCAAAATTGGTTTCTGGTTGATCTATTAATAGAAATGTCTCTTTATCCATAACCTGTAAGTCAAGGGTGAGGCATCTAGGTAGAACAGGGGTAGAAGGCTGGACCTGGAAACAGAAAGACCTAAATTCCATCTTGCTTCAGAAGCTTACTAGCTGCATGACCTAGGATGAGTCACTTAATCTCTTTTTACCTCAGTTTCTTCATCTGTAAAATGGGAATGATGGGCTTTATCTCCTAGGGTTGTTGCAAGGGTCAGATGAGATAATATTAATTAAGCACTTAGCACAGTGCTTGGCACATAGTAGATGCTTTGTGAATGTTAGCTACTATTAATAGTTATTATTAAGATAGCTGATAAACAGAAAATAATTTTGAGAGGGGGGAAAAGGGCAATAAAGCAAATTTTAAAAATTAGTATTGAGGAGTCTTAGAAATTATTTTATAGTTGGGGAAACATTAGTCCAGAGAGAGGAAGTGGTTTACCCATTTGTACAGATCGTTATGGAAAGATCTAGGACTAGGATTCAGGCCTCTTTAATCCCAATCCCTTGTAGGGCAAGCCTTAAAAAGGGATAAAATAGGAAGCTGTTCACATATTTTCAAATATGGAAAGAAGAAAATATCTTCCTCCTTTCTACCACCCCCTCCCTTATTCCCACCCCATGTTTTAGCATCTTTCAATGATATTTGTATTTTTACCTGCATTAAACCAAGTATTAACTGGGAATAGTCAAGTGTTAGCTAGCTAATACATTAGCAAGGAATTATTGAAATGGTCAGGCAGGAGGAAGCAGGGCCCTGAATGTCACTTTAGATTGGGGATCAGAGATCAGGAAAAAGTCTAGAACTGGCTTGCCCACTTAGAGAAATGTTGTATGTACATCTGTGAGAGATCATTTGGAATTTGGATATCGAATGATGTGGGGAGGTGATGGGAAAAAAGGTGTCAAAAAGAGGTAAGGAGGCATCAAAGGAGGAAGGTTAGAACGGGGATGTATTTTTTTTTACCTGCAATTAAAGTCGTGACTAGCCCTCTAACTACTGAAAGCAGATCATCCGAATAGATGATCTGTTTGAAAGGCAACATGACATAATAGATAGAGACTGGACTTGTCAGGAAGACCTCTGATCCATCACATTTAGCCTCTGACACTAGCAAGCTCTATGCACATGGGCCAGCCAGTTTGCCTCTCAGCCTCAGTTTGTTCATTGTCCCTGCAAGCACTCTTCTTATCATATTGTGGTGAAACGTATATGCAGCATTTGGCAAACCGTAAAGCCCTCCGTAATTGTTAGCCAGGAATAAAAACCAAATCTAAGTAAACATCCCTGCTGTGATATAGCTAAAATATTTTTCCAGCTTGTTTTTAGGATCCAAGTGTCCCTCCCCTTACTCCCTCTCCATTTCTTCTCTTGGTCTATGAAAGAGAGTGAGGTGAATAGAACTAATTTTGTCCCATTAGCAGAACCTGTTTCATCACTGAAGCCACTGCCTTCTGTGTTTCCCTAATCATTGCTAACCAAACTTTATTTCCCACAAACCACTCCCTTTGGGGACACCTGTTCCCACAGTGACTCCATCTCTCTGGATGCAAAGAAATGCATTTGGTGGCAATAAAGAGGAACATATGGCTTGGAGGGAGTGGTGGTCCCAGGCAAGACTCTCTCCTCCCATCCCTTTTATTGCACACTTGTTTCCTTCTTAATTTCTGGTCACTTATTTCTATCCTTTGGAGGGTTTTTGTTTTGTTTGGTTTTTGTATTTTTTTTATACAAAAGGCTTCCTGTTGGTCATCAAAGAATAAGGTTCCCACCCTGCCTTATCTGAACTAGCCCCACCCCACCCCCTTTTTTAGTTTTCTATAGATAAACAATTCATTATGAGGTGTATGTGGGGGGAAGGGAGGCAAGGCAGGTAGTCATAGGTCCCCTAGTACTGTACAGTTTTAACATACCTGCCTCCTGAAAGATTCTCCTGAATCTGCTAATATGGGTCAACCTGGTTTTGTGATTAATACAGCAATGCAGCCTGGGCCAAACAGAGGTCTATAACTCCTTGAAAGGAGTATATTAGATTACAATGACCAAAGCCCAGATGGACCAGTATGTTTGCCATTCACAGTCATCACATGTGAAAGGCAGAAAGAAAGACAGACTGATAGGAATGATGAAGTCAGCTCTTTCCACTTCCCTTTCTCAGTAATATTATGTTAAACAACTTTATTAACACCCCCTTGCTCCTGAGTACTGCACTATACTCCTACCTATCATAATCTGATAGAGGCCTACTCATTCAACTACCTTCTCTCCCTGCCTGCACTGTGTGCTAGGACGGTACTGGGAAATGAGGTTACAAAAACAAAAATCAAACACTATCAAAGAGTGTGCTTGTACTCTTCCTTTCTGGCAAACAACATATGAACACATGAAATAAGTTAATGAAATTTGCTTATGTATATATGTGTGTGTATTTCTTACATGTATCTTCACATGTATGTATATACATTCTTGTGTATATTTTATGTAAACATGCGTATACACACATAAATATATATGTGTGTATGTATACATGTATATGCAGACACATGCACATACATACATATAAATAAATAATAAAAACAAAGTGATTTCAGTGGGATAATTAATAATGGGAAAATCTTGAGAAGCCTCATGTGGGAGGTTGCCACTTGAGCTGGTATCACAATAAGTATTTCTTTCTAAAAGGAGAGTTTTTAAATGTAAACACATCATAAGTCATCATAACTACAGAAAGGGAGTTTGAAGGAACAAGTTTAAATTCCCTCTCTCTTAATGCCATTTATTTTATAACCTTGGATAAAGGAGTTATACTTTTCTTTATTTGGCTTATAGGAAGATTATGGATTCTTGGGAAATTGGGTCTGTTTGGGTCTGTTGGAAAAAGAAGAGCCTTAGTGGGAGTATTTGGGCCAATGAAACGAGGTAAAGGAAAGCAAATGTTGTCAGAAGGTAACCAGACAAGGGAGAATTGACCCGAACTTCCCTCTCTGCTGTGTGTCCACAAAGGATGGAGGGTCAGTGCAAAACCTTGTGAACAGACTTATGTAGTAAGCATGAGATAAATAGGAGACTGCTGCAGTCAGAGATTGATAGGAACATATAAAAACAAACCTCCAGAGGATAGAAGGAGGTCAGGGATGGGAACCTACATTTTTGCTCTTTTTGCTGTAACCATATTTTTTTCTCTTTGACCTTAGCAAAGTCTGCCTCTGTCTCTGTCTGTCTCTGTCTCTCTCTCTCTGTCTCTCTGTCACTCTGTCTCTCTCTTTCTCTCTCTCTCTCCCCCCCCTTCTTTTTCCATCACTCTCCTCCCTCTATTTCTCCCCTCTCATGTACTCTCCCTCCACTACTTCTCTTTCACGCTGTCAATGGCAGGACACCACAGTGTGTGTGTGTGTATGTGTGTGTGTGTGTGTGTGTGTGTGTGTGTGTATTCTTACTTAACAAAAGCTCAGATCTTCTTGGTGCATATCCATTTGTCCAGAAGAATGATAAACAGAGTGTGGTACATAAGGACATACAGCTAAGAGGCTAGGAAGCTGTTCCCATGGAGATCAGAGGTCAGGGATCAATCGGGAGAGTGGGATAGGAGATCAGAGATCTATCTCGTGTACAGAAAGTCAGGGGGCTAATCAGATTGGACAAAGTACTCGTCCTTAAATAGAGAGGAAGCTAGGGAACAGGAAGGTAGATCCAGGGGAAAGCAGCATATTCCCCATATAAATTTTAAAAGGTGTATGTATAAAAGGCAGCCATGCTCTCTCTTTCATGGATATGCTCTTATACTCCCATCTTCGGCGGCCTCTTCTTGTGCCAGTTCCTTGCCCTACACTACATATCCCAGGAGTAAGTGAAGGAGAGCACAGCGAGAACAGGATGACAGTGCAAACGAACATGCCAGTAACTTTTTGTGCAAAGGAAAAAAGTTATTGCAATAGGATGCTGGGAACAAAGGAGACCATGAAGTAACCAAGTGGAACATTCTAATCCTATATGAAGTCCTCTGGAAGCATAGGCCTTAGTTAAGGAATGGGTCCAAAAACAGAATAAATACAATTAGCTCATGTAAACTGGTTGATTTTCAAAACTTCTCCATTACTCTGCATTCTTCTTTCTTTTTTCCCTTCTGAATTATTTCAGAGGAAAGATTCCTTCTCTCTGGAGCAACTAGTCCCACTACCTTTGCCTTTCATTCCACCTCCTTCACCATCCTCTAGAACCTTCTTGTAGCAATCATGCCCTGTATCCCATCCATCATCAAACTCTCCCTCTTCACGTGATTCTTCCTCATTCCATTATTAACCTGCTCAGCCCTCCCTGCCTTAGTCCCAGTAGATTATCCCTGTAGATTAATTGACACAATATATCATAGTCATGTTTGGTTTGTTGCCGCAGGCTTTTTGGGAAGGAGACATGGAAGATATGGCAATCTCTCAGTGGTCCTTAGTATTGGCAGTTATTTTCACATAGTGCCTGTCCTCACTCAGCATGGCAGAAGTCAGTTCCAAAGTCCAGGGACTCTATCTGGGACTGAAAACAGGGCTACTCACATACATTGGGACTTCTCTCCAAGCCAAGGGACTCAACCCCTCAGGGAGGTCTATGACTTGAATACTGGGACTCTGGGGAAGTGAGCATAAGCAAAGGGCCTGGGCTTGAGCTGAGTTTTGCCCTGGTGGATTTTACCCTGTGGCATGTTTTCTCCACCTTTAGGATAAACCTTGAGCATATTCCCAGGGTCCCAGAGTGATGTGTACAGGTCTAGGGAAGCTGTAATGGCTTCTATTCTGAATCTATTGCCACAATACTTTTCAATCACACACACATACACACACACACACACACACACACACACACTGCCTTCTCTTTGTGATTAGACTATCTTACTAATTCTCTTATCCCTTGCACAGCCCTTGCTCCATACATGAAGCTTTTTTTGATTGTCCTAGCTAGGGATTGCCTTTCTTCCTTTGGGAAAAAATGTATTTTGTACCTCATCCATGCACTTAGACTCTATTTTTCTACTACAGTTGTTTATGTGTTTGTCTTACCTGCTAGATTGTAAACTCCCTATAGCCAAAAGAGCAGGACCCGTATCTTATTCATTCTTGTTTTCCCCAAAGGCTTAGTATAATATTCTCCTGCACATAATACTTCATAAATGTTTGTTGAATAAAAGTGTCTGACTTTATGTAGGATTTAAGGTTTATAGAGAGCTTCGCATTCATTACCTGTTCTAATCTTTACAACAAATTTATGCTGGTATAGTATCAGAATAGAGGTTAGTATGTATCACTATATATTATCAGAATACAGTTTACTTTATATCAGTATATATTAGCAGAATGTAGTTATGCATAAGTGTCAGAATATAGGTTAATTTAATTTGGAGGATCTTATTTAATTCTCCATTGAATTTTTAAACCTCTTCCTTGTCAGTAACTGATGCTGATAAATGAATCACAATTATTTTATTTTATTTTATTTATTTTATTTTTGCATATGCTTATGAACAATAGCATAATATGAAACGACCAGATTCCATGTGATACAATATTTTTTGTTGCCTTTGGGCATATGATAAAAATAACTCAGGTAACTCTTTTTTCCCACTCTAAGAAGTACCTTTGAGTCATCTTCCCTTTTAGGTGGAACTTCGGTCTTTCTCCTGGATTTATCAAGAATACCAAGATTGATGTAATTCAACTCATCTTCCTCCATCCTTCTGCCTTCCCCCTTCCCCTCCCCTCTTCCTCCCTTCCCCTTTTTATTTCTTTTATATCCTTTTATTTCTTTCATATCTTTTTATTTCTTTCCTTTCCTTTTTTCCTTTTTATCTTCCTTCTTTCCTTTCTTCTGCCCTCGCTCCCTCCCCCCTTGCTTCTTTCCTTCCTTCCTTCCTTCCTTTTTCAAGAGTTGCCATAGCCAAAGATTTTGCCATAAGTGCCCAATCAATGGGCAATGGCCTTCTTTGTATTTCCCTGGGCTGGTCCTTGGCAATCAGACTCAGACTATTTATGGGATCATTCTGAAACTTCCCAATATTATAGCACCTTCCAGAGCTTATGGTCTGCTCCACCACCCAAGGTCATTTCCATGGCATTAGAAAGCCTCAAAGTAGGACGATAATGATGATGATGGTGATGATGATGGTGGTGGTGTTGGTAATAATAATGATTGTGGTAATGATTGGCAAAGACATCCTTTATCACAATAATCCTTAGAGGAAGGGAGGAGCAGGTATTATTTCCTGTAAGTCACCTGACAACATCCACTTAACAACTTCCAATAATGAGTGACTCATTGCTTTTCTATTCCACTTTTGGTCAGCTTTAATTGTTGAAAAGCTTCCCTTATATGCAGCTGAAATCAGTCTCTTTTGCAATTTCCACCCATTGTTCCTAGTTATGCCTTCTGGAGCCAAATACAACATGTCTAATGTCTCAAAGACAGTTTTTCAAATACTTGAAGAGGGTTATCATAGCTGTCCCCCTCCCCCTGCCCCCAGTCTTCTCCAGGCTAAATATCTTTAGTTCCTTCATCCCATCCTTGTATGGCATGGTTTCAAATCTCTATTGCATCCTGGGAACCCTCCTTCAGGCATTCTCTAGATTGTCAATGCCTTTCCTTATAATTAACCGAAGTGAAAATAGTGCTAAGGCTTAGTACTACAATTTCTGAATCCCATTTCATGGTCCTTCTGCCAAACTTCAGTATTTCTTTAAAGATAGACTTTTTGAGATTTTTGAAATGTGGTACATTTCATTTCTGTCCATAGGAACTTTTAAAAGATCACACAAGCAAACATACGCTAGGAATTTCTGTCTAAAAACTCAATTTAAAAAATTCTTAGTCTGGTGATATAATTAGAACCTGACTATTCATTCCTTCTACTTTGACCAGAGAATTCAGTTGAATGCTATTTATTTTTCTTACTTGATTAGCAAATACAGAAGTTTGTGCATTTAGCCACTGTTTATCTGCATAGTTGAAAACAGGATATACCACTAGGTCAGATGTTCCTCTGAACTAACAACTCTTTAGCAATAAACAGAGCTCAGTAAAATCATCTCAAATGACTGCCTTTTTCTCCCCCTCTCTTTCATTTGGGTGGGAAATCAGATTGCAAATTAACTTTAAAGAATGTGATGCCCATTTCAGCCTTTGAAGGCCTGAGGTTATTTTAAAATTTGAACACGTTGACTTTGTCACCAAACTCTGGATTGAACTCCCTGTGTTAGACTATGTGTGTGTGTGTGTGTGTGTGTGTGTGTGTGTGTGTGTGTGTGTGTATCTGTGTGTGTCTGTGCGTATGTGCGTGTTTGAAAAAAAACCAAAGCCATCCTGGATAGAACTAAAAAAAAAAAATTCATCCTTCTTGCATTTAAATGAATCTGTCTGAGATGTGCTGATATTGAGATAGATACATAGCATGGTAATAACACGCACCATGGTACTACATTTAAAAAGATTAACCAAAATGAGTTTTCATTTGAACCGGAAAAAGTTGGCAAATGCCAAGCTGTGGGCAAAATTCATTTCTGCATTGTGTGTTTCTGAACACTGGTATAAATGTGAACACTTTATCTAGGAAAAAGCTACCTCGTTTCAATTATAATCAATTATCATTCGGCCATTCTTCAAATTGTCTAGAGAATGAGATCTGCATGTTCCCCTTTTATAACTGAAGATTTCCAAAAGGAATATTGCTCAAGGAACTAAGTAGTGCCGGGGGTGGAGACTGAATTCTGATTTTGGAACAGAGTTCAGAACATAGGATGTATGTGAGAAATCCTCGGGTTTTTTTACATGATTAGTTAGACAGCCATCTTAAACATGTAATATTTATTCTCCATAAATTTAGGGTTCTTATGTAGTGACCATTGAGTTTCCTGTTTGAATGACTTTGTGATGCTGGTTTCAGTTCTTAGAGAAGGGATAAATAGAGGTATAGCTTAACTTATCAACCGGTTGCATTCCCAAAGTAGCATTGTTTGGAACTCTAAATGCATTTTCTGGGAGGAACATTGTAATAAATGGTGAGTAGATGATATCACTGCTAGACCTGTACCCAAAGAGATAAAAGAAAAAGAACAAATAAAGAGGAAAATGACCCAATATGCACACACAAATATTTATACAGCACTAGGAAACAAAAAGGGTGCCCATTAATTGAGGAATAACTGATAAAATTATGGTATATAAAGTGTGATGAATAATATTAAGTTGTAAGAAATGATGAAAGGGATAATTTAAAGAAAGGTCATGAAGACTTGTGCATAATGAAATGAGAAGAACCAAAGGAATAATTCATGCACAACAATAGGGTAAAAACTAATTCCTTTGAAAGACATAAGTTTGGATGAATGCAATGATCGACTATGATTCTAGAGGACCAACAATAAAACACGCAATCTGTCTCTTGACAGAGCACTGATGGACCCAGGATGTAGAAGGAGACACGTTTTTGTCAACTGAGGAGCAACTAGCTGAATTGTGAGAACTTCAGAGAGTTGACAATATGGATTTTTCACCACAGTCATGCTTGAATATTGTTCATAGCTAGGTCCTGATTAGTGTGAATAATGAATCCTGTGAAGTGCTCATATTATCCAAATTCTTTCTGCAAACTTATATTGTGCTGAGACAAATAGCTGTATTTTCTGTAATTATAATTTCTAATAGAACGAATTAAAATGTCGTTTAGTCATTCAGTTATATCCTATTCTTCATGATCCCATAGATCCTTAGCACGCCAATACTGTCCAATGGGTTTTCTTGGCAAAGATACTGTAGTGGTTTGCCATTTCTTTCTCTAGTGGATTAAAACTAGGTGACTTGCCCAGGGTCACACAACTAGTGCCCGAGGCCAGAATTGAACTCAGATTCTCCTGAGTTCAGACTCTGAACTCTATCCACTGAGTCACCTAGCTGCCTCTGTGAATACAAATACATACATACTACCATTTTACAATATTCACTATTTGCACTAATTGGAGGAGATGGGATTTGGAGTGGGAAAGGGGAAGGTAGTCATAAAAAATTACACATCTTTGAAATATTGAAGAATTTTGAATTATGCTTCAATAAGACTTCCCAGGTCCTTGAAACAGAACTACACTGTATTATAAAAGCTATAGAACTTAGCTACCATTGATAAGTGATGTTTTTATGGAGAAAAAGCATTACAAGTTCTATCTTAGAATTCCAGAATGTTTCCGTCTGCTGTAGGGAATTGGGAGATTATCAGTGACTGGCATAGAATGGTAAGGAAAGGAGACAGATTACGAGTTCCTGAGGAATGGAGGCATGATGTTAAAATTGGGGCAGCAGAGGTGGACCATAGCCTCTAGAAATTTAGCAGTAGAGGATAAATGGGTGATGAGACAATAGCTTGATAGAATGGCAAGGTCAAGAGAAAAATATTTTTAGCATTGTTTTAGCCTGCACACATTTGAGGGCAGAGGGAAAAGAAATAGTTGAGGAGAGTTTGAAGATGGAAGAGCATGTGGAACAATTGTGGAAACAAAGTCCTAATGGAAATAAGGAGGGATGACACCCTTCTACCTTTTCAGAGTGATCCTTGACACCCTCAAACTCTCAAGACACTCTTTATAACTTTCATGAAGGTCCTTCCCCCATCTACATCTATTTCTATATCTTTATGCATATATATAAAATTTCCCATGACTCTTCCTTCAAGTCTTTACTATGTGGCTGTCTAAGAAGCTACACTAATACATGCTGAATTGTCATAAGGGGTCAAACATGGTTTAAGTATTCCTAGGTAACATATCTGCAGGTCTCCAGTCCTTAATTCCAAAGAAAAGACTATTGTGAACATTTCAGACACCAGGAAGGAATGTGGGCTTAGGTGGCACTCTCTCATTAGCCAATTTCCAATCTTACCAGATGAATGGCTTCCTACTTCATGTATATGTAGGGTTAGCTCAGTCATATGGACAGTATTTATTATCTCCTGATTGTCCCAAACCTGGGAGGGAAGCAATAATGGCTGAGGTAGAAACAAAATGTTCCTCTTCAATGTGCTTGGAAGTCTAAAGTGCTTGTGTTTCCTTAGATGTCAACCTGGGCTCAATAATACCATTTTATGGTCAGTCACTTTTTTCTAAGATCTCCAAAGTGAATCAAATGTAACAACTATTTTTTTTTGTTTTTTCCCAAATTGTATTCAATATGAAACATATCTCTACAGTTTTTATTGAGACGGTTGACCACATCCATGACCAAATCCACCTCTAAAATGGAATTCTGTTATTGACCTAGCCCCAACCTCAGCCTTTGTGTCATCACCAGGGGGAGCAGCGCTTCCTCTGTATGTGTTTCTGTGAGTTTCACCCCAGTAAGCTAGACAGGTTGCTCACCCTCCAGACCTTTGGGCCTTGGCCTTCCTGTCTCAGGGAGACTTTTGTGGAGTGTGGCAGGTACAATCTCAGGGGCAGGTGAAAGTAATCCCAGAGGTACAGAATGCCCTCATTGGTGAGGTACCAGTAGAAATGCCTCTATGTGAAGTACTTTTTAACATAGCTACAAGACTTTCGAAACTGCATGGCCCTTATGACATGGAGACTGGGCGCATTCTTGTCTGCCAGCTCCAGGTGCTTTGGCATGTGGACATCCTTCCTAACAACTATTACTCCCTCCTTACAAAGAATTGCATAGATGACAATTCAGTTCTTCTTGGGCACCACCATCTTGGCAGTGGTAGTGGGTGATGGTCTAGATGGAGCCCAGGATAAAAAGGCTGTAATGGCTAATTTTAACTGTGCTATGTAATCTCAAACTCATTCAAGAAAGAGAAAGAAGACTATCTATCTGTCTATCTATCTATCTGTCTGTCTATCTATCTATCTATCTATCTATCTATCTACCTATCTATCTATCTAAACAGAGACACAAAGACAAAGAGAGAGAGACAGATAGACAGAGATAGAGAGACAGAGACAGAAAGTAGATAGACAGGTTGTGTTTGTTCTTTGTTTTCAAAGAGGACAATGACATCAGAAAATTGATGACATGAGTTGCAGTTGACTTTGATTTGAGTGAGGGAGGGCTGTGCAAGGTCACCAGCCTCACTTTCTCCTCCAAAGCCATTTGAGTCCAGTGGCCTGATATTCCTCAGATGGCCTAGGATATGATGGGAGACCCTGGCCCCTTCAGGCCAAGGCCTTTTCAGGTTCTTACTTTGAGTGAGGTAACACCCATTCAGTGAATAGGCCTCTTTAAGAAGTGAGTCAAAGGATGGCCCCTTTAATTAGAAAAAAGATAATGAAACACACTGGGAGAGCAGGACCCTCAGGGTTGCTGCTCAAAAAAGAAACAGTTACCATTGACATTCATTCTGAGCCAGGAGGGCTCAAAATATAGCATTAACTACATATACAGACACATACAAAGAAAGAAAAGAAAGTATGGTCCTGGCCCCTCCACTAACTAGTTAGATATCTTAGGCTTTAATTTAAAATTAACTCTGAGGTCAGAATACTTGGGTTAAAGGCCTCAGTTCTTCATCTGTAAAATGAGGAAGATGCACTGAGTCCAAGATCAACTCTAGCATAAATATCTCAGGGTCTCATGAGTCTGATTTTAAGCATTCTTATACTCTCTCTCTGTCTTCTTACATGAATTAAGGTACAGGCTATTATGTGGGCCTGATGATTTTAAACATCTTTTCTGAAGTCTGTCTTTGACAAATATATCAGGAAACATATGGCTGCATTGTCTGGACAGATGGCTGGTAGGGTCTATGCAGCCTCTGTTGTTGATGAAGTTGCTTCAGTGCAAAGAACCTCTCAAAGGTATCTTCATTATTTGCAGTAACGAATTTAGAAAATGCTCAGTAACTCTGTTGCCTAGGGTCAACACCAACAAATATTGCTCAGGCAGGTATCAGATAGGTACTCTCAAACAAACTTTTTAAGAAACTTCAGAAAGGAAGCTCATCATCTGGAAATTTCACCTTTAAACTGATTATTCTTACTACCCAAGTCCTACTTTCCGTTATTTGTACCTTTTGGAGAAACACAAGTGCTGACAATGCCCTCTAAACGTTTGTACCCTAGGGAAAAGCTCCAATCATCTCTTCCTAGTTATACTTCTGCCTTAAAATGTTACATGAATAGCAATAATAGCTAACATTTATGTATTGCCTTAAGTTTTTCAAAGTGCTTTATATATATATATATACATATGTTATATAGATATAATCTCATTTGATTACCTATTGTTATTTATGAACCTAAGCTCTTCTAGGTGGATTTCACCAAATGGGCATCCTACTGCTTGAACAGAACACACACTGTTTCATATATGCTCAGTATATTGAGCGTAAATAATGTCTTGAATGCAACACAATGTCAATCTCAATATTAGATGGCTTTACATAAATTCAACTTTAATGGAGCAAGGCCAAATCCCACCAAATGGACCTTTTTATCTTCCCAAGCCATGCAATAAAGCCTAAATGGGGGTTGGAGGTGAGTTTTATGCCTTGTGTACAAGACATCACCATACCCAGTCTGCTTTTACTTGCCTGTTCTTATCTACTTAAGAGTAAAGCCTAAAGTAAACAACCATCAGGAGATACCAGCTGTTCTAAGAGTCCCTATCTGGGGCCAAGGAGCTGTATAATCACAGCTATATATATGGCTATAGGGGAATTATTTATGTTCTATGCCACAGTATGTTCTTGCCGCATAAAAAAATTAGTAACTAAATCCATCTATAACAATCTTAAAAAATAACATGAGTTCATAGAGGGTTCAGTTACTGGGTGCTAACACATTTATGACTTAGAAATAGATAATCTGGGGATTAAAGCGGATCAGTAAGAATGAAAAAATGTAAAGTCTTATTCTTAGATGCTTTAACTGTAGTAAAATGGGACAGCAGACAAAGTCAAATCGGGTGGGCAGTGCCAGGCACTGTGCTAAGCACTGGGGATACAAAGAAAAGGAAAAAAAAATAGCCCTTGCTCTTAAGAAGCCTAGATTAACGGGGAAGATAATATACAAATAACTATACATGACTCACTATATACAGGATAAATTGGAGATAATCAACAAAGCAAAAGCACTGGCATTAAAAAAGAGTCAAGAAAGCCTTCCTAGAGAAGATGGAATTTTAGCGGGGACTTGAAGCAAGGCTGGTAAATCAGGAGGCAGAAATGAGGAAAGAGAGAATTCCAGGTGTAGGAGATAGCCAGTGAAAATGCCCAGGTTTGGGAGATGGAATGTCTTGTTTGAGGAACAGCAAGAGGGTTAGTATCGTTGGATTATGACATATGCTGAAGGGAAAAAAAGGTGTAACAAGACTGGAATGGTAGGAGGTAGCCAGGCTATGAAGTCCTTTGTATGCCAAACTGAAGAGGAGTGACATAATCAGAGATGAACTTTAGGACGCTCATTTTGACAGTCGAGTAGAGGTTGGATTGGGCCGGGAAGAGACTTGAAGAAGAGAGACCAAACAGCACGTCGATGCCATAATCAAGATATGAGGTGGTGAGAATCTACATTGTTGTAGATGAGAATTGGCAGGACATGGAAATGGGTGGAATGTGAGGGTGAGAGAAAATGAGGAGACAAGGATGCTACCTAGGTTGTGAGGCTAGGTAGCTGGAAGGATGGTGATATCCTCCACAGTGACAGGAAAAGTTAGGTAGAAGGGAGAGTTTGGAGGGAAAGAAACTGTTTAGGATAGGTTTGGTTTAAGATGTCTACTGGACATTCAGTTTGAGATGGCTAAAAGGCAGGTACAGTTGTGAGCGAGAGGTCAGTGGAGAGGTTAGGGAAGAATAGGTAGATTTGAGAATCATCAGTATAGATACGATAATTAAATCACAGAGAGGTGATGACATTACCAAGAGAAGTAGTATAGAGGGAAAAGAGAGGAGGGTCCGGGACAGAGTCCTGTAGGATACCTGCAGTTACCACATGTAGATAAAGGAAAATGGTTGCTCAGAATCTCTCATATAATAAATTTCTATGTGATATTATCCTCTCTTCCTTATAATATTCCTTTATGTAGGCTAACCTCCCTAGCCTTTCTTTAAACATAGACCAGCATTCCAACTATTTGGCTATTTTTATTCCACTCCTCTGGGTCTTTTCCAGATTCTTAAGTTCCTGTCCTTATTAGTAATATGCTTGCTTCTTACCATGTACAGCATGGTTGGTGGCCTAGGCAACAGCCAGATTTCACAGAGAAAGTCTGATTACAGCCCTATGGTATCAGACTAGGTAACATCTGAGGCACCTTAAAACTTATGGTCTTAAAATTCTTAGGGACTAGTTATAGGTAATACAGATAAACGCAATGACAACATACACCTTATAAGGGAAAGATGTGTTTCGAGTTGTTGTTGGGAATATTTTGTATTTTTGTCATGCCCACATTAGCCTTTGATTCTGACATTTCTCATCTAACCAAAGGCTATTAATCATCTTATTCTTATAATAATGTAAGTATTGATGATTGTTTTTCAAAAATAATTCAAAGAGAGGTTTTGAATTACAATTGTGAAAATTTATCCTGGATTGGGAACCACGTCCCAATGTTTTTGAGGCTCATCTAGGACTCAGACTAAGGCTAAAATTCAAAGTTAGAAACCAGTGACCAGGAGACAAAAAGAGGATGCAAGAAACAGTCATTCCCCTCAGTGGTCAAAGTCAAGAATTGTGGAGTGAGGACAGTCCTGAGGTAGTCCAAGTCCTGAGGTAGATGTGAGAAGCTGAAAATAGATAATTACCTGGAAGTGGAGACACTGTGATTAGGAAAGTAATTTTACCCAAGAAGAAGCTCATTCGTTGTATACTGGCTATGCTGATCCCTGCAGTTTCTCACCTGCAGGAAACTTGACTGCACAATTTCTGATAGTGGAGGCTACATTCATGTAAGATGAAAAAGCTAAAGAAAAATAAGAAGTAAGAGGAGGAGGAGATGGAAAAGAAGGAGGAGGAGAGGAAGTAGAGGAAGAACAAGTAGAGGAAGAAGTAGAGGAAGAAGAAGAAGAAGAAGAAGAAGAAGAAGAAGAAGAAGAAGAAGAAGAAGAAGAAGAAGAAGAAGGAGAAGAAGAAGAAGGAGAAGAAGAAGAAGAAGAAGAAGAAGAAGAAGAAGAAGGAGAAGAAGAAGAAGGAGAAGAAGAAGAAGAAGAAGAAGAAGAAGAAGAAGAAGGAGAAGGAGAAGGAGAAAGAGAAGAAGAAGAAGAAGAAGAAGAAGAAGAAGGAGAAGGAGGAGGAGGAGGAGGAGAGAGAGAGAGGGAGAGGGAGAGGGAGGAGAATAAGAATGAGAAGGAGAAGGAGGAGGAGGAAATGAAAATAGATGTGTGTATTTGTGTCTATGTGTATGTGTTTGTGTGTGCACGTGTGTGGAATGTGGACAAGGGAGGGTTACTTCTCAAACAGAAATAATTACAAGATCAGTACAATAGAACGACTCAGAAGATTGTGGTTAAACTTACAATGCTTCTTTATTCCTTGTTTTCTTTGGAGGATGCCCCTGGCCATTGGAGTGAGGTCAGCCAAGAAAGAGGCAGGTGTTCTCTGATTAAGATTTTGTACCTGCCCTATGAGGTCAAAATAGGGAAGAACCTGGATGATTCTACTACATTCTGGTGAATTAAAGTATGAATTACTGGACAGAGAGCTGGCCTTCAGGTTAGGAAGATCTGGTATAACGGGCAGCCCTGAGGCAGGCCACCCATTAATTTAGGTTTGCTCTGGGAATGAAATGAGCTACTTGCAGGTCATTTAACAGTTAAATGGAGGTTTCATGAGCCATAGTATAGGAAGGACATTCAACAAGGATGCTGCAGCTCTTAGCCTAGGTGGATATGCTACCTAACGACTCCATGTGAAAATGGGCCTAGTCAGTAAGACAGAGGGTGGTGACTCTGGTGGTTTTGTGATTTCTGCTGAGTCTTCATGTATGTTGGGCCTTTTTTATACCCTTGGTTGATCTGGAAGCCACATAGGTTGGAAGCCAAAGGCCACTAGGAAGCTGTCATGGAGATACGGTTTGAGCCTTAGCCCCTCACCCCCATTCTACAATCAACCAGAACTCAGGGACAGCTTCCTTGTCTTTTAGGGAAAGAACCAACCTAACCAATGCGGGTTCAAGGCAGCGCCCTGAGAAGGGCTCACATCACATCTATGTTCAGGTGCTACATCTGACACATACTGGCTGAGTGTCTATCGGCACGGCACTTAATGTTCTCCAGAAATTCTCTAAGAAAGTAAATCTCAGAGAAAGTGCCAATCTGTACTTAGTTGAGGGAATTTCATTACCTGGGAGTTTCTTAGACCATTGAAATATCTTGCACATGATTACATGCACAGGCAATGTCTGAGGTGGGATTTGAACCCGGGTTCTCTAGCTCCAAAGGAAGCCCACCTTCTGCTGTGCCACACTGTTTCATCATTAACCTTGTTGCTGTTATGCAGAAACTTCTGTTTTTGAAGCCACTGCCTCTTGGAAAGGCCTCTTGAAGCTAAGGTCTTGTTTACATCCCCTTCCTTTGCATGGACAAATTCATGTTAATTCAATTCAACATATATTTATTTATTGAGCAATTATCATTTCCCTGACACTGTGCTTGGTTCCTGCCCCAAAACTTTGGACTAGATGATCTCTAAGGTCCTTTCAAGCCCTAAATCAATAGTTTTAAGTGTTTCAGTCTTTCTAAAGAACAGATCTGACTAGGTCATCCCCTTCTTGTCCAATGAACTCCAGTGTCTCCTTATCACCTCCTGGATTAACTGCAAAATCCTCTGCCTTCTAGGTCTTTTATAAACTGATTCCTTCTATCTTTCTAATCTTCTTATACCTTCCTCCTTTTAGAATATTCCAGTATCACTGGAGTCCTTGTTCTTTCTCACATAACACACTCCACCCATACAGGCATTTTCACTGACTGTCCCATGCCTGGAATGACCTCTTTCTCCTCATTGCCACCTCTTGGCTTCCTTCAAGTCTCAGTTAAAATCCTACTTCACACAAGAAATCTTTCCTGATTCCTCTTAATGCTAATTCCTTCCCTTTACTGATTATCTCCAATTTATCCTGTATATATCTTGTATGAACTCAGTTGTTTTTGTGTAGTCTTCTTATTAGACTGAGATCCTTGAGAGTGGGGGCTATCTTTTGCCTTTCTTTGTATTCACAGTGCTTAGTATGGTTAATGGCACATAGTAGGTATATAATAAATGATTATGGATTGACTAACTGTGGGACTAGTCATAGGCAACAAACATCCACTTAATGACAATATAAACTTAAAAGAAAAAAATCTTTATTGTTTTTGACTAGAATATTTTATGTTCTTGTTTTTCCCACAGTCTTTCAATTCTCTCTCCCCTTTACTCAAAGCTTTTAAGCCCTATTATTTATATAGTACTATAAGTATTGACAATAATTTAAAATTCAAATTCAAATACAAAGACATTCTACTGACTAATCACAATTATGTAATCCTCACCCAATAAACTAAATGTTGCTGTCTGACCTGACCCTTTATTATGGTTAAGTTATGAATCCTAAGCAGAAAAAGCAGAAAATGGCCCTGGCAAAGGAGTACAGCCATGGATGGTTGCTCATCTTTTCATGTTTCTGTTTGCTTCCCTGCAATTTTCTTTGCACCTCAATAGTCACAAGGTATTATCATGATGCCACCTGAAATGGATTCAGTGACTCCTTTTGAATCTGAGCAGTGACTTGCATTTCTATCAGTAGCCCCATCTCTAAAGATTTTTCCTTTGTGAGAAGGGTTTATACTTGGATAATGAGATGAGGCATTTTTTTTATTAAGGAAGCATATGGATTTTAAATTTTTATACTGGGAAATATTACCCTCCTTTTCTCATCCAATGTAGAAAACATTGCTTGAAAACATATTCATTTCATTCTGTAGGTCAAATAAATTCCATTGTCATTTCTGTGACTTCCACAATACTTAGAACTTTCTGCATTGGGTTTTTCTTTTTATCTACTGATTTCCTGAAACCCATCTCACAAGTATTTTTTTTCTTTTCCCACACCTGGCAAACTAATTGGGCAGAGGTGATGTCATCAAAAATTCATGGGAGATAATTAGTAGATGAAATATCCTTATCCTTAAGGTATGGATCATTTCTGGTTTTATGTTCCACATAACTCCCAGCATTTCCACTTAGGCTTACCAGTTGATGGGCCTGGGGGAGTGACCAAGGATGGAATCCCTTCCAAAATACATCTTTCTCTGTGCCCTTTTGGAATCAATTGTAGGAAAAATGGTGCATGTTCATCATAATGTATTTTCATTAAATTACATTATTAAAAATGGTTCTTGGCATACAGGTTACAAAGGGCATTGCTGGAATGTGAAAGGAACAAGGGGCAATTTGACTATTCCCTGAAAATCACTGTTTCTGCTGTGATATTTTTCCCCCCAGATAAAGGCCCTTTCTAATGAGCACTGTCCTTTATTAGGCTTATGAGTTCTACTGATGACTAATCGTTGAGAATTTGGTCTACTTTATTTCTAGAAACCCATGGTGACCTTTAAAGCTGCTGTTTTTTTTATTTTGTTTTTTTTTGCCATAGTATGCACTAAAACTTCTTTTTTCCCCCTCTTTACACACTGTTACTCCTTCTGCATCTATATATATATACCCTCTCTCTTCACACATGTTGAAACACTATGGCCTTATGTAATATGCTCTACCCCTGTTAACATTCTTATTATGAGAAATATACTTTCATAAGTAGCTTCTTTGGTAGGCAGAAGAAAGTTCAGCAACTTGAGAAATAATGAGATATTTTTACAATCTGTCATTATCTCTTTTATCTTGTTATGAAATAACTTGTCAGGCTTTTTTTCTGCTCTAAGTTACGGCTCAATTAATGACCCAAACCTTCATGATGTTATCATGCTTATCATTATCATATTTACATGATATAAATATCATGTCATAATAATTATCATGTTATCGTAATTATCATTATCATTAGATGTTTAAAAGTTGGTGTCAACTTTCTGTTCTTCACCACTATGTCTGTTTGACTTGGATTCCCTACTCCAGGGGTCAGGAACCTGCAGCCTCCAGGCCATATATGGCCTTCTAGGTCCTTTGGTGTGGCCTTTTGACTGAATCCAAGTTTTACAGAACAAATCCTTTTATTGAGGGCACTTGTTCTGTGAAGTTTGGATTCAGCCAAGGGGCCACACTTGAGGACCTAGAGGGCTACATGTGGCCTCGAGGCCACTGGTTCCTCACCTCGGCACCAGCCAATTCAGAGCAAGGATATGATTCCTTTTCTTAATGACTCCAAACAAACATGTGCCATTGTAGGAGAATTCAAGCTTTCTCATTAAGCAACAAGCAAAATTGACCTGGAACACATACACACACACACATGCTAAACAAACAAAAACAACAAAATAAGCTACAAAAATTTCTTTTCTTCTTTTGAGTACAGGATTTGGTAGCAAGTCATCTGGCATTTGGTAGTTGGAGTGGAAAATGCTATAACATATTAAATTAGTCTTATGCTTAAACCATTCATCACCTACCCCTTAATTTAATTGGTCGATTTGTTCTGAAGTGTTACTATTTACCCTTGGCATTTCTGCTTGAAGTGACCATTTATGTAGTTATACAATCATTTGGTTAAGAGCAGGAAAAGACTTTTAAGGTCAGCTGATCCAACCCCTTCATTTTACAAATGAGGGAACTGAAGCTTACAGAGGGTTGAGTTGACTAGCCCAAAGCTATGTTCGTGTTAAGTGGCAAAATCAGGATTTGAACCCAGGTCCCCTGCCTGTCAATCCACTTTTCTCCCATAGCACCACTTTGTCTCTTTGCCAGTTTCTTTCTCAGAGAATGGGGTAAGCCAGATCAGTGGGGACTGAGCTCTAGGGTTAAAACCTTGTGTAGAATTGTTTATCTTCAAAGGTGCCACAGCCTTTGAGCTGCAAATAATATCACAAAGAGATTTTGAAGGACTGAGGCCTGTTGATAGAAGGGAGGACTTTTATATGTGTTGCTTAGAAATTACTACAATGTATAATTTGTTGAACTTTGCAGCCATATTCTTCCTATTTAGGACATCTCCTGGCATCTTCCTCCAGTGACTCAGTGGAGCTGCCCTTGGATTCTCAAGTGCCGTGCCACCAGATTACAAGGTTTAGAGAGTCATATCAAACTGGAAAGCTTTTGAGGATAGGTCTAGTCTGTCACCCAATGTCCCCCATGCCTGAAATATTTTCCTTCCTCATCTCCACCCACTGGCTTCCCTGATTCCTTCAAGTCCTCACTAAAATCCCCTCTTCTACAGGAAGTCTTTCTTAACATCTCTTAATTATAGTGTCTTCCCTCTGTTAATTATTTCCTATATTTCCTGTATATACATCATATGTACATATTCATTTGCTTGTTGTCTCTTTCATTAGATAGTCAGCTCCTGGAGGACAAGGCTTGTCTTTTGCCTCTTTTGTATCCCCAGTGTTTAGTACAGTGTCTGGTTCATAACAGGCATTTGTTATTATTGTTTATTGAATGACTGAGTGATAACAACCAGCTTGGCTACATTTAGAAAGGTCCGTCATTAGTTGGGCCGCCAGGTCATGAATTTTTCAGCCGCAAAACCCCTCAAAGACTTCACTCTGAGACCTTTTGAAGTACATAATCTGCGGGAAGGTGTTGTTTCCCTTTGGTTGTGTACCTGCAACGTCTAGAACAATGCCTCGCATACTTGTTTCTTGAATTGAATTGGATGGAGCATCCATGTGGACAAAAGCATTCTTGGGATATTCAAGTATGTCTTGATGATTTGGATAAACTTATAATGGAGTGAGAAATCTAGAAAGCATGCACCTGAAGATTGATTTTAGTGTTTGTTTTTGTATCTCCAATGCCTAGAAGAACGCCTTACACATAAGAGACAAGTGATAAATGCCAGGTGAATCGAATTGAATTGAGGTTACTGAATCTATTATCTTAGAGGAGACTCAGTGCTGGTGGTAGAGGAGGGCACATATTAGCTGCCTTCACACATACGAAGGACTATCACGTGGGAAAAAATTTTAAAAAAAGACTAGATTTGTTTTAACTGGATCTAGAGGACAAGACTAGAAATGGGTGGAAATTGACAGTCTGTACCAAAGTGTGGTAAACTGCCAGGGGAGATAGCGAGTTGCCATTCCTGGAGGTCATTGATCATTGGTCAGGGAGGTTGTTCAGGTAGGTGGACTAGACAGCTTCAGAGGCCCCTTCCATCTCCACGAATGCATATTATATTGTTTACACACTTAAATTCTTTACAATGTAAGATTCTTTTCTGCAGATTCTCTTCCATTGATCTGGGATCTCTGAGGAAGAAAGTGATATAATGCACACTGGGATAGTAAAAAATCCTAAAAGCTCAGGAATGGAGAGTCCTAGAGAATGGCTGGGAAACATTTTTTGTTTTCTAAAGTGGATCTATCCATTTGCTACTGTGTAGATGGATGAGGAACAACTGTGTGGAAATGAAATGTACAGTTCACTTGTAACCAGTGATGTCCTATAGACAAGGACAAATTTGCCCAGTGAAATCGATTCCACAGCTGGGTAAGCCCTTTCATCAATATTTTTCTGATATCCAGCTTACCGCTCTCCAGCGGCAGTCTCTCAGAAGCAATGTAAAGAGGTCTGGCCCCAATCATGTAAGAAGAACACTTCATCGAAGCAAAGAAGCAAATGAATGAATGAATGAATAAAAAATAAATAAATTGATGAATAAATAAATGAATACTCAGTCTTCTCCTGCCTCCCCCCCCAGGTTATTTTTTTCGATGAGTTAGCCTAAAGATTTTTTAAACTACCTAGGATACTTTAAGAAACAAAGAACAGCTCTTGTTTTTCTACTTCATATCTGACACTTTTAAAGTCCTACAGGCCAAGTATATTCCCTTTCTTTCTTGCCCTAAGAAATTTGAATTATAGTGATTTTTATCCTGTATGATCTTGAGTCTGCTCTGGATATGTGATAGAAATCTCCAGGAGTGAAGAAGCTGGAGTATGTCTCTGTTTTCCTTAGCCTTAGGCAAAATGGCCTGTGCAAGAACAATCACAAAGGCTGAAATTTGATCAATTGATTAAAAAAATGATTAAGCATTTCCTGGGTGCTAGGCTCTGTGCTAGGCATGGAGGATACAAATATAAAAGTCAAACTTTTTTTTTGTCCTAAAGGAGTTTGGACTTTAAATTCCTTTAGGGGAAATTATACTTTCCTTTTTTATTATAGGGAGACTATAGGATGCATATCCACATCCCTTGGTATTTTCCAGAACACAGCCTTCCAAATGTTCAAAATATGTCTTAGATTAGAATTGCAGTTTTACAGGATTGGAGCAGGAAAATGGAAGGGCGAATGAGACCACCAGGAAACTTCAGATGGCAAAGGTCTCTGGGCAGTTCATCTATTTGTGGTTTCATGCTGCTGAAGTCAAGTCATACCTGCACAACCTATCACTTCTCCTCTGAGTTTGGTCTAGGGTGTTCATGTTGATTGATGAGGTTGAAAATTCAAGCAGCAGACATTTCCAGTAAATAAAGTGAATGAAAAATGGCCTGAGTACAGGGTTAATTTTCCCTTCATCTGCCATTGTGAGGGACAAGTGACATCAGCCAGAGTGCTTGAGTTTTAGTGCCTAGAGCTAAATACTTTAGGTGAGATTGGATGGGGGCAGAGCAGGCTGAGAATATGTGTGTAGCAGAGTTCTTACCTTTAAAGTTTGCTTCTCATATTGATTTGGGAAAAGCTGGTCTCTAGAAGAAGAGATTAATTAATCGATGGCTTATGCCTGTTGCCTGAAGATTCAATGCAGAGACCATAGTAATGGTCTCCATATTACATGTTTTATATGACAATTCTTCATATACAAACTAAGAATTTTCCCAGTGTGTTATATCATTGAACACAAAACACTCCACCAAGACATGTTTTAATTTAAATATCCTGTAGCATGAACAAGAAATTGGACAGCTAGGTGACACAGTGGATAGAGTGCCAGGCCTGGAGTCAGGAAGATTCATTTTCCTGAATTAAATGCAGCCTTAGATACCTTACTAGCTGGGGCCCTGGGCAAGTCACTGAACCCTGTTTGCTTCAGTTTCCTCATTTGTAAAATAAGCTATAAAAGGAAATGGCAAACCACTCCAGCATCTTTGCCAAGAAAACCTCAAATAGGGTCACAAAGAGTCTGACTTGAAAAAAATATTGAAATATTTGAAAATTGAAAATATTGAAAAAATATTGAATAACAAAAAATAAGCGAGAATTATGTGGAGTTTCCTTTCCTAGGACATGTACAAGTACAAAGCAGTAGTATCCAATAATTATTTATGGGATCAAATTTATGACCAGAACTATAGAGCTGAGAAGGATGTCAAAGGGCCCATTTAATCCAGCCCTATCATTTTACAGATGAGAAACTAGAGGCCCATGGAATTTAAATAACTTTCCAAAAGCTCTTAACAACTAATATAGCGACTGATACTTCTCCTAACCATAAGAGCAAAGGTCTGGGACAGAGAGACAAGCATTTCCCAAGTGTCTATATCACTATCTTTATTCAGGCAAAGACTGCTCAGCCTGGAGTAAGGAAACCTGGGTTCAACTCTCACCTTTGTTACTTACTGTGTGAAGATGAGCAGGTCACATAACCTCCCTGACCTCAGTTGTATCATATGTAAAATGGAGATTATAATACCTGTGGTACCTATGTCACAAGGTTGTGATGAGGAACAAACAAAGCTGTTTGTTTTGCAAATCTTAATGTGTCATATGATCGCTGGTCATTAGCATTGCTCAAGGTATAATAGCTGGTGAATAGGCAGGGTGCCAACCTTTAGCAGTTCTGAGGAAAATAGATAGATAATTGTGTCTATACAGGAGGTGAACAAGTCAGGCTGAATGTTACACCCTCTGTTGATACCACTGCCCCTACACAGTGGTGTCTAACTCACCACTCTTAAGTCCAATGACCTCTCTGCAGCATCAGGAGTAACACCATATCTCAGCGATAATAGAAAATAACATCTGGTGTTGGAAATTTAATTAAATTTTTGGCATTTCCAAGCAGGACTAGAGGCTTTGTTTTGTTCCATTTGGTTCTTTAGAAGATTTTTTAAGGGCATCAAGAATTTTATTCAGTTTTCCAAAAACAAATTATATAGGAACCTATATCACATTCTATCAACATTCTATCACATCAGAAGAGCGCCTTGTAACCAGATATCAGTCTAAAAAAATCAACCCTGTCAATCCAATATTTAATCATAAACACAGTGTTTCTTTTTTGCTGCAGCAGCAAAAGTCAAACTGAAGGGCAGAGCTCCTGGGTTTGGGGACTGTGGAGGAGGGGGAGGGGGAATTCAGGCTGGGGAAGTCAGGGGAAGTTCTGTGGAGGAATGTCTCAAAAACATTTGTATCTGAAATAGAAAAATGAATGGTTATGCTCACATATTAAAAAAGCTTTAGAAACTTAATAATGGATTTGATTTAATTTCACAGAATCATTATTTCTTTGTCTATCAGCATCAATCTGTCTATCATCGTTATCTATCTTCTACATTATCTATCATCATCATCATCATTATCTATCCATCCATCCATTTGTCTATCTGTTATCATCATCATCATCATCGTTTTCTATCTATCTATCTATCTATCTATCTATCTATCTATCTATCTATCTATCTATCTATCTATCTATCTATCATCTATCTATGTATCTATGTATCTATCGTCTATCTACCCATAATCATCATCATAATTATCTGTCTCTTCAGAACTACTGAAATTGGGTTCACTGAGCTTTTACTATGGTCAAGGCATGGTGTTTAGAGCTGGAGATACCAGGATAAGAAGTAAGTTTCTTCCCTCTATGGGGGCATTGCACATGTACACATGAAATATAATACATATAATACAAGGGAGACTATGATAGGACCAAAGGTGAATATGAAGTATAACAGGGGTAAAGGAGATAATATAAACTTTGACCTGGAATAGACCTTAGAGGTCAGCTAGTAAACCAGTTCATATTACCGATGAGGAAACTGAGGCAAAGACAAGTTAAATGATTTACCCAAAGCCATGTAGGGCACAAATCCTCTTTGACTGAATCCAAACTTCACAGAACAAAACCTCTTAATAATATAATTTGTTCTGTGAAGTTTGGATTCAGTCAAAGGGCCATACTTGAGGGCCTAGAGAGCTACATGTGGCCTCAAGGCCATAGGTTCCCCACCCCTGTTCTAGAGCACACTCTGCTTTAAAGTAAGAGATTTTTTTAAAGAAAACTTCAGTACATAGCAATATTTGTACTCCAAAATGTAAATTGTTGAATGTAAATTTATTAAGTGTAAATTTTTTCATCAACATTACCACTTTGACAATATATTTCATTAGGATAATATTTTATTTACTAAATATTCCCAATAACCATTAGCTACCTTCTTATATCCCCTGGGGAATATATTTACCCAGGTTGGGAACTCCTGTTTATGAAAAATGGGGGGAGAATACTTTAAGTTGGTGGCACCTGTTAAGAGAAGCTTTTTGCAGAGTTATTTAATAAAGCAAAGGAACTAAATGCCTCTCAAAGGGCCAAGGGGTAGGGTGGAGGAGGGAAAGAAGACTTTTCTTCTGCCTCTGTCAGGCCAGAGGAATCCATTCAGTTTCTTTGGGTGTCCTTCCTATTTTTGCTTTACTTTCCCACTTTTTGTTGGTATGTCTCTGCCTCTTGAGGGATTGTCAAGGTCTTGCTTCCAACTGAGGATATGCTAGGATGAAATATTATTAGCTTCTAGAGAGAGGATAGACTCTACCTGCTTGATGTATTGTAACACCTGGCAGTCTGGTTGCAAAGGGAAGGGCCTTAATCATGTCAGAGTCATGACGGGTACTGAGTTTCTATGAGATTATGCAGAACAAAGGATGTGAGCACCTTATTCATTAAAAGGATTTAGACAGAAATCTCTGGAGGAAGTAGGTACTACCAGGGAGGGATGCGACTTCAAAGCACGAAAGCTCTTCTTCCATGAAAACAAAACAAAACAAACTTAGTAAAAGTCTAATGGGTGATTGGTGAGATTTCTAGATGGAATGCTTTATGGTGGGAGACTTTAATTTTAATATGCAGAAACAGAAGCATGAACCCAATCTTTTAAGCCATTTTCAATTTGTAACTTTATGAAGTTGAAATGATTGGCTTTGAGGAATGGGAGCAATCTTTATCATGCTAATAATGGCAGTTTTTTTTTATCATAATTAGCATAATTTCTACTCGACCTCCTATTGGCCTTGAAAGACTGGCTTTTCTGATGTCTTAAGTATCTCTTATTTTGGAATGACTCAATAACTATACCAAAAAGGCTGCTTCAGTTCATATATTAAGATTGCACTTAGAAACCATGTGGGCAGAATCCCTCTGGCCATAGCATAACGAATGCCAATGGATCTGTATCAGAGATTAATAGCCTGAGAATAACAAGGCAGAATAGCTCAGTGGGAAGAATTCTACACCTAGAATTAGGAGGCCTGGTATAGTTCTGGGCTTAGATATTCCTTAGGTGGAAAAGTTACATAATTTGAGCCTTAATTTCCTCGTTTGGAAAATGGGGATAATAAAGCTTGCCTTAACTACTTCTCAGAGCTGTTGCGAAGCAGATACTTTATAAATATAAACATTATGTAATTGTGAGTTATTATTTAGGTTTTATTCTACAGATGAGCTCAAAGGTGGTGTAAGCAGAGGTGTCAAACAGGTGGCACACGGGCTGCATGCGATGTATATAACACAGGCAAATATGACCAACCAGATTAAAATGTAATGGGAAATATTTTCTAAAATCAAATAAAATACAATAAAATATAGATAATATTCATGTATGGTTTTCTAAGTCATATGTGGCTTGCAAGGATCTTCTATGTGGTGGTCTCAGGTTGTTTTTGTTGTTGTTGTTTGTTTGTTTTGGGTTTGTTTGTTTTTCTTTTTTAAAAAAATTTGACAACACTGGTATAAGGGAGAGAGTACTGGACTTGCAGCCGGGAACACCTGATTTCAAATTCAGTATCCCCTAATTGTTGCTCATCCTTTGTTTTAGAAGAAGACCAGTGATACCATGAAATGATATCTTGGTTTGTGCATGAATTGGATTGAAGTGAGGCTGAGTTGTACAAAATCTTCCACCTCATTCTCTTTTCCAGAGCCATCAAAGTCCAGTGGCAAGACAAAAGTCAAGATGGCTAGCAATGGCCCGGGGATGCAGTGGATGACGGTGGTGTCTTTGATCCATGTGACCCTGGGCAATTCGCTTCACTTTTTTTTTTTTAGCTCCAGTTTCCTCGTGTAAAATGAAGATGATTTAAAAAAGAAAGCATGTAGTAAGTGCTTTGCACATCTCATCAGTGGTAGCTATTATTATCTCTTTGTATACATACATACATATATATATATATTTTCCAACATTACTGAGAATTGGGGTTGTAGTCACTCCGGACACTACACTGGAAGTCAGCTGAAGCATACTAATGTGGTATGAGGACCAAGGGTTGAAAACATTCAACAGATGTCAACAGAGAATACACTTGAGAGTATAAGTAGCTGCTTGTGATTTGTCCAAGCCTTTCTCACTGCCAAGACACGACAAGGTCAAGGGCAGTCATTTTTCAAATAGGCTCAAAGATTTCAGGAGGTAGATAACAATGAGGTGGAGGAGGAGGAGGAAGAAAATGGTGATAACTGAGATTTATAGAGATGAAAGATCTGCCTCGATTTTTTTTTTATTTTGTGGAAAGTTCATCAAACCCACCATAGAAATGCAGCTCAGTGTTATGTTTCACTCTTAATCATCAATTGAAAATTACAAATTACGTTTTTTTATTAAGTTTGTGTATCATTTGATGCTTATTGAATATATGGTATAAAATGCTAGTCTAACACTAATTTCTGCCAGAATGTTTTCTAGTTTTTTTTTCCCAGTAATTCTTATAAAAAAAGACTCCTATCTAGTAGTTTGCATTGTTGTGTTTCTCAAAAACTAAATTGTTTTTAACTTCATCTCATTTTCAGTTGCACCTGTTTCTTGCTTATCTAGTGTGTTCCATTTTTCTTTTTTTCTACACTAGTACTAGTTAGTTTCTATGATCCCTGCTTTGTAATATAGTTTGGAGTATGGAAATGCTATATCCTCTTCATTTATACTCTTTTGCATTATTTCCCTTGAGATTTTAGACCTTTGGTTCCTTCATATGAATTTTCTTATTGTTTTGTCTAATTCTATAAAGTACCCTCTTGGTAATTTAATTGGTATGGTAGCAAATCTTCAAATTAATTTAGGTAGCATTAGCATTTTTATTATACTGGATGACTTTAGGGACTAACCATGAATACTATCTCTTTATTTTTAATAATTCTTTTTTCCATATCTGTAAATAGTGTTTTGTAGTTGTATTTACTTATATAAATCTTAGGTATATTTTGGTAGGCTAACACCCAGGTAGTTTATGCATTTTATAGCTATTTTGGATGAAATTTCTGGTATTATTTTTCTTCTTGAGTTTTATTAATGCTGTGTAGAAATGTTGGTGATTTTTGTGGATTTATTTATATCCTAGTATTTTATTGAAATTGTAATCATCTCAATTAGCTTCTTTTTTGATTTTCTAAGATTATATAAATATACTATTCATATATATGTATATATATACATAGATATGTATGTGTATGTGTATATATATATTGCACACTGCAAACAGAGAACAAAAAAATCTAGCCAAAAAAACAACAACCCAGATGCTTAATTGCAGGATTCAAGGGCATGAACAAATTTTATAATTTGTAAACTGTGATAAGTTTTCTGATACATATGTATGAATGATTATATTCAACAGCTAGTTAAAACAGAAATCTTGCTTTCTTTTCAATCTGGATTCCTCTCAAAATTCAGAAAGTAAATGAAAAAATATCATCCAGTGAAATTCACCCAAATAGGAACATGTTATTGGAGATGTTGGAACTTTGAATATCAGTTACTTTGAAAGGTTTTACCTATGAGTCTCTGTGGAAAGAACTTAGAATAAGAGTTCTTCAGTGATTCGGTAAGATATTTTAAGTCTGGTTACTTTTACCCCTATCTGTTCTCAAAGAAGTGTACCTCATTCTGCCTTTATATACTCAGCACCTAGCATGGTCCCTTACATACCATAAGCCTTTAATAAATGCTCATTAGGCTAGATTCCTAAAATAGATTCCTATTTTAATCCAAATTTAAACCTAGGAGCCTTACATCAGATCTTTTTAAAAGCTGCAGACCATCAAAACCACAATTGAAGTGTGAAACCAACACCGCCCAAGTAACTTTTGAAAAGAAATAACTTGATAGACATATTCTTAGTCATCATTTGTAATTATTTATCATAGTCCAGCTTAATGTGAATGTGGAAAGCGATTTTGCAAGCGCTCACTTAAAGTTCACTTAAATAGTAACGTGTGAAAATGAATTCGGGAAATTCCACTGAAATCTAGTTCTCAGCCTTTGGAGATGGTTGCTATCATTTTTTTTTTACTTGAATAGGTTTTGATTACTAACTGAGCTCTAAAGCTAATTAATTATCTACTTTAAACTTTAGACTCTTGGTTTTAGAAGAACAGAATCTGTATTATTCTAACATATAAAAGAAGGAAATTTATAAACAGAACTCCTTATAATTAAATCTGGATTTCATTAGACTGCAGAAAATGAATTGTAAAGAATGGAATGCAAGCCTTTCATAGGCTGTTTTCATTTTAGTTTTTATTTCTCTATTACCTAGATCATAGTAGGTGCTTTTAAAAGCTTGTTGAATGACTAATATGGAAACATTTTTTGCATCACTTTACTTGTATTATTGAGATCACATTTTTTGCCTTCTCAGTGGGTGGGGGAGGGATGTGAGGGATAAAAAGAATTTGGAACTGATTTTTTAAAATAATCTTAAAAATATTTTTAGAAAGCTTGTTTAATTGAAATTAAATGATGACCACGATGGCTGGCCAGAAACACTGCTCTCAGGAGTCAATATTGGTTTGCACCAAGTGCCAAATAAAAGAAGAGCCTCATATTACAAAGCACTATTAAATATTGAAATTAAATAATTGCTAATTAAATGATACTTTAAGCAGGGCTGTCCAAAATAGGGAACGCAGGCCTCCTGCGGCCCAAGGTGCCATTTTATGCGGCCCACCTGTGGGTTTTAATTTTCACAAGGGAAAAAAATAAAATGATAATTTACATGGAATGCATATTAGATTTTTTAATTCTATCACTAATAAATAATCTCATTGAAGTTATTTTTCTTTGGTGTTTTTAAGCCGTATTACTGATGGAACATATCGCATGGAATTTTCAATTAATCTGTGGGATGCATTCAGTCCGTGGGATGCATTCAGTCCGTACGATGCAGACCAGTCAGTATACACCTAATTTTATACTGTTGTGTTGTCACTGTTGTTTTGTGTTTGCTTTCGTGCCTCGTGCCTTTGCCTGTCATATTGATGATGCGCATTCCCCCACTTTCTATTAGTGCACTGTAATTTTTATTCTGCGTGTGGCCCTCGAACAAGAGAACCTAAGGTTGGACAGCCCTGCTTTAAGGTTTACAGAAAGCTTTAGATAAATTATTTCATTTGATCCTCACCATAATCTTATAAGGTTAGGAAGTGATATTATCCCCATGCTACAGATGGGAAAACTGAGACTCAGAAATATTAAGTGACTTCAGGGGGTCACAGAACTAAATAATGTTGTTGTTCATTCCTTGCTATTGAAGAGGACCAATGGTAATAATAGCTCTCAGCTTAAGCCTCTATAGCTAAATAAATGCCTGAAGGAAATTCAATTCCAACTCACTTAGACTCTCAGTCTAAGGTATGCTTTTTAAAGATGTTCTGTTAGAGATCAATAGTGCTATGCTGTTTATGTGAAGTGTGTGTGTGTGTGTGTGTGTGTGTATGTTTTGGGGTGGTTATTCTTTTTTGACCACAATGATGGTAAATGAGCTTTGAAATCAACTATTGAAGAATAGGATGAATTCAAAAATTGTGTTTACCAACTTTCAAAATGAGTTCTCTATTCCTTCTCTTAATTTACTTTAAATGATATATTAGGATTGACAAATTATCTAAATGTGTTCTTAACATAGTGAAGCGAGAAGTTAAAAGGGGAGGAAATTCTATAGAGAGAAAAAGTGACTTAGGTAAATATGGTTGAGACAAATACATTTTGTATTATTAAAATATTTTATTGATTTTTTTGTTCTTATATTGCATTTTTTTCTGAGTTATTCCTTCTCCTTTATACAATGAATCTCCCCTCCTAACAGATTTACAAAACAGAAGTTCAGAAAATCCAAGCAACACATCGAACTTGCTTGACAGTGTATGAAACATCCCATACCTATTTTCTACCACCTTTTCAATAAAAGGAGGCAGGTTAATTTCCTCATTTCTTCTCCAGAGCTAAGTTTGACCATTACAATTATACGAAGTTCAGTTTGTTTTATTGTTCTTTCCATTTATATCGTTGTAGTTGTTGTACATATAATTTTCCTGGTTGTATTTATGCATCAATTCATATGCCTTGGAACATTTCCCTAAATTCTTCACATTCATTATTCCTTGTGTTACAATAATATTCCATTATATTTATGTCCTACAAATTGTTTAGCCACTCCTCTATTAGTGGACAACTAGTTTCTTTCAAGTTTGTTGCCAATGCAAAAAAAAAAAAAATATGGTTATCCTTTCCACAATGCCTAGGTTAGGGGCACCCTCATGATCTGGAAAATCTGTGTACAATTTTTTGGCCCTCCCTTCATACCAGAGAAATCAGATTTTTTCTTTTTCTTTTATGGTATTATACAATACTATACATATGTTTTATGCATTTCTGAATTTCTAAACTTTTTCCGCATCACCTGCTGGCCTTCACGTGTCATCTATGGCTTCCACAAAACTCCCCCCAAATTCCCATTTAATTTCTTATGCCAACCTATGATATATTGAAACCACAATGTGGAAAGTCATAATGTGGAAGAGATAACTGTATTATGTGAATAATTTTTGGTGTATATGGGAACTTTCTCTTTTTGTCCTCCTTGGGACCATCAGTGTGGTATCTCAATCAAAGAACAATTTTGTCACTTGTTTTTTACATTATTACAAATTGTTTTCCAGAACGATTGGAACAATTTATAGCCCCTCTAATCAGTCAGTATTAACATCATTCATTTTTTGTAACCGCCAGCCCCAACATTGTGAGAAAGGATAACAAATCCCCCTCCCCCTGCCCAGATTACAGCTACTCTGATATACACTTATCAGTGAGTACAGAATGTTGATGTTGCTTTTAAATCTTACTAAAGTCTAACCCTGAGTCTTTCCAATTGTCCTTTCAGCTCAAGCTATGTGATGAAATGTTTACGGACTGGGAAGCTATTTTCCTAATCAGATAATTACTACTTAATTTGAATCCGGAACTACACAGCTGCATCTGTAACATACCTCTCCTACATCATGACTTTTATCTACAAAATTGCATGAGAAGCGGCGCAAGAGGGTGAGTGAATGAACACAGAATCACTGGGTTTGGGATGGGATAGCATGTCAGTTCTTCAGTGTCTGATTAAAAAAAAAATCCAGTTGACATTTATTGTGTGCTGTCTAATGCAGGATCCTTGGAGGCAAGGACTGTTTTGGTTTGTCATTGTATCCCAAAAGCCTGCCCCAGTGTTTCATATAGTAGGTGCTTAATAAACACTTGCTTAAAAGGATTGACTTGCCAGAAACTTTGCTAATTGCTGTTGGGGCTGCAAAATAAAAGCAAGGAATGCTCCCTTGCCTCAAAGAATTTATTATCTAGTTAATTCATCTTATTCAATAAGACGTGCAAGTCACTCTTTGTGCTTTTTCCTTCTATAATTCAATAATACAATGTGATCCTATAATTACATTCTAAAAAAATAGAGATGGTTCTGTTGTTTTATCAGGGCTACAAATATATTTCTCTGATTGGTGAAAATAATTCTAATGTATTGAAATTGAAAAAAAGAATCACCCAACTGTGAGGGAATTAGGGCAGATATTATTATTATTGTTGTTGTTTTTAATAATAATCGTAATTATTATTTTTGTTATGGATGAAGAAATTAGGATAATCAGAGGTTAAATTACATGTTTATTGAATTTAGGATGGATTCATGACTAGAACTCAAGTTTCCTAACTGGGATCATTAATTTAAAGCTGGATAGGATCTTAAGGGCCATCAAATTTAATCCCCTTATTTTATAGATGAAAACAGATGAAAAGTCCCTCATCTTTACTGAGGCCAGAGAAGTTAGAGAACTAATTCAGGATCTCATAGCTATTAAGTGTTCAATGGGAGATTTGAATCCACGTCTTCATGGATTAAGGCCAGATGGATAGCTAGAGCATTGCTTCTCAAACTGTTGGTCATGACTCCATATGGGGTTGCAAAAAATTGACAATAGCAAAAGGTTTCTGAACATTCAATGACCAAAAATTAATTCAAAATCAAAAGTGTGATGAATCTGAGGTGTTTCTGGGAGCGTCTACCCATGTTGCATTGTACAACTTCACTGTAGCCTTGGTTCCGAACACAAAGCATGTGCACTTTGTGCTGTGCCTACTCTCAGGCCATGTAACACCAAGGAATGATGCCAAAACAGGAGAGTAGAAAGAGTTTAAGAAGCCCTGAGCTAAAAGGCTGTTGAAACCATGCCATAGAAACATTTAATGTTGGAATTTGAAAGGACTTTTGGGGCCATGTCAAGAGTTCATTCATCTTATTTTACAGGTGAGGAAACTGAGTCACAAAGACATTAAGGGACTTACTTAAGGTCACAAAGCTAGTTAGTGGCAAAGCCAGGATCAGAGTAGAGCATTAGAATCCAGGTTAACTCTACAATAGGCTAGCACGCTTTCCATCACTCATTTCGCTTGAGACATATTTTCTTGCTAAAATGTATATTGCTCTAAGAATAAAACTTATGATTAAACATTTTTAGTTATTTATATCTTAATGAGAATGAATTTTTCTCTGTCAACCTTCTTTTACATTTTTATTGAACTGGAGTTCCATCCATATTTTATTTGAGTTGAATTGAGTCCATGTTTAGATGAGTTGGAATATATTTGCAAAAAACAATTTATTTTTATTTTCCTTAGTATTTCTTCACTTTGTTTATGTGAATTTTATTTGCTTTTGCATAGATTTATTATGACTACCTCAAATGAACAGCAAAAATAAAACAAAATCATTATAATAAATAGTGATAGTCTACTAAACAAATTCTCACATTAGACATGTCAAAATGTATACACTATTCCGTATTTTAAGTCAGTCACTTCTCTGGCAAGAAGTGAGTAATGTGATTGATTTTCAGTCCTCTGGCATCATAGTTTATTAGGAAAAATAAAATTTCAACCAAATTTTCTCTATCAAGGTTCATGGAACCACCACATCATAGTTCCTGAGATGCTTATAGAGAAGTAAAAATTTAAATTAAAGAGAAAGAAAATTGGAAAAAAAATCTACATTTGGCCAAATAGATATAGAAAGGGGATTCATATCAATTGCTATACAATTGTAAGGACATTTTAGTATCTGGGCAAGACGTTTAACCCTGTATGCCTCAGTTTCCTCATCTGCAAAATGAGCTGGAAAAAGAAATGGCAAATCACTCTAGCATCTTTGCCAAGAAAACCCCAAAATGGGGTCATGAAGAACTGAACATGATTGAAACAACTGAACAACAATATACAAAATCCCAAAAGAAAGAGAAAACATCAAAGGCTCAGGAAAAAATATTGAACCTTATTATCGCCAAAGAAAGGTGACACATAATCTCAATAACTGCTGACATATATGCCAACTTTCCCATCATATACAATACCATATTGACAATATTGACCATACCATATCATATACAATACCATATTGACAATCATATACAATACCATATCAATACAAAACCTTTATGTGGACCAGCTATTCATAAACTGAGAGTATCCTTGATGAGGGTACTAACAGGGAATAAGCAGGCTTTCACAAGGGTTATTCAACAATGGATCACATATTTAACATCTCATAATTAACTGAGAGATATAGAGAATACATGATTCCATTGTGCTTATTTTTAATGGTGAAAAAAAACATTTTATTGGGTAGAATAAAACACTACTTTATTGGCCCTTTTTTTACAGTGTGACTCCTTTCCATGCCCCAATATCATTCAGGATTTCCTGAAAGATTTAATACAATAACACTGCTCAGTGATCCCAAGATAATAGATATCAGGTAAGGTTTAAAACAGCAGATGTATACTTGACAAAGGTGTTTATCACTTTGATAGAGGAAATCCAGAGCATAAACTAAGCAAAAGTGGGATTCCTTGTTGATAGTGAGGTGCTCCAGATGCCCTTGTTTGTAGTTGGAATTATGTTGATTCCATCAAGCTCAAAGATACTGCAAAATATCATGGAAGAGATATATAATCACTCATACGAGTTTGGTCTATCCATCCATACAGGAAAGGCCAAATGGATAAATGTCTATTGCCCAAATTTCAACATGCATCTGAATAGATATCCCATGGAGCTTGTATAACAACGTGCATATCTGAGTCAAGCATTACATGGGAACAATGAGCTTGACCCAAATTTGAAAAGTTAAAAGAAAGAGGGCTGGATTGTTTGGAGGGGCATTATAAAGCTCTTTTGTTGATTCTAAGCTTCCCGTAAAAACAAAGGCTGATCTTTTCAATATACTTTATCAATGTTGCTATTTGGCAGCAAGAACTAGAATACTACCAAAGAACCAAGGATGAATATTACACAGAAGGCAATGGAAAAATGAAAAGTAATTGGAGCAGGATGCAATATTAACAAATGAGGAATACCTAAGCAGAATAGGAACAAAGGATGTCATCGAGGAATGGTACAGCAAGAAGAAAAAAAGAATGGGTTGGTCTCATGTCAAGGCTAAAGAATAACAGGTGGATGGCCAATGTACTCCCTTCCCTTGCAATATTAGAAAAAAACAAAAACAAACAAACAAAAGACAAGGAAGGCCTCCTGCATTTGGCTAGACCCTTGTGGTGAACTTTTGTGAGAATATGGAAAATACATGCCCGGTATGAGCAGGCATGGAGGGTTTGGGATCTTTATTGTTGGAAGGTATTCTTGAATCAATGAGGTCACAGACTCATTGGAGTATTAACATTCTTTTTT
>CM053626.1:49286106-49339409 GCA_028646595.1 Phalanger gymnotis
GTTCTGGCAGCCTCTACCAAGGCAGTGTTTTGAATATGGGCTAAAGATCAGACTAGCTGACTTTGGAGAGGCTTATGACCAGGTTTATTACTAGACAAGAAATTATTTTGGCCATTGCAATCTGCTAAATATCTCATAAGGCATAGAGGAATTGTGATCCACATAAGTAGGGATTTTAGTGTCCTGGAGATAATCTAGATCTTAGTCATCTTTTCATCTTTGTTATGCATCCCTAGGGCAGTCTCTAGTGAACATAACAGGTACTCCAAACGTCTTAGTTCAATGAATTAATATTGAATTTTCACAACAGTTAAAAGTCTTTGTGTCTGAGCTCCTGTTGCACCCGCACAATATCTCCGCCCCTCCATAAATTTGAGTGGACCCCTTGTGGAGGAAGTATGGAACAACATGGACAAGGGTTGTGTAATATGCAAGGACATGGATGGGTTGAAAAACAGATCATTGAAGAGAATGCTATAGGATCATAAATTTAGAATTACAAGGCACCTTAGAGGTTCATGGGTCCAACCTTGTTATTTTACAGATGAGGAAAACAAGATTCAGAGTGGCAAAGTTACTTGCCCATGTTCACATGGCAAGAGTCTGAGGTGAGGTTCAAACCAAGGTCTTCCTGATTTCCAGTTCAGCACTTCATCCCACTACAGCAGCTTGACTGCTCCACATTGATGCAATCACTGATTCACTAAAACGTCATTGAATATTTTTATTGTCCATACTTTTATTGGCCTCTTGCAAGGATATCATGCTAAAAATGTTTTGTAGATGGTCAACATGTATTACTGTGTAAGGCTGGCATGATGTGTGTATATGTATGTATTTAATGGCATATATGAGAAATATGCTCTGATATCATTTTATTTTTCTACAATAGGTGATATTCCTGTTTTTGAAGTGATTCAATTCTGAAACAGTAAAACACTCACATTTGACAGGTGAATGCCACATCCTTTTTATTAATTCTTTGGAGTTTATAATAAAGAAATATAATTAAAAGAATAAAATAATCTTATTTTCTCTGCATAAGGAATGTTTTATTCTCCATTATTGAAGAAGAGATTTTTAAATGAACAGATGGACTGGTTTGATAAACAGCTTGAAGATCAAGACCAGTAACATATTTTAAAAATAGGGAAAAATACCCATTTTTCTAGGGCATGATACTGTAAGCTGAGAAACACTCCTCATCAATTCAAAAGGAAAGGTCACATAAAATTACTGAAATACAAGAACTGAAGGTATTCTTTTTACTTAACATTCTACATTTTGAATGACTTCTGGGTAACAATCCTTGCAAATGTTTATTCACAAATAGAAGTAGAAAATCTGTGTAGGTGTATAAAAAACATTAAAAACCCAATTTACTTAAAATGTATCATTGGTATGGGAGGTGGTGGTTAATTTTTCTTTCTAATTTGAGGCTAAATACAAATAACATCCTTGGTGACCACTAAAGTCAATTTTACTCAGTGCACTCACAATGCCTTCAATTTTAGGACTTTTCTTGCCATCCAACTTGTTATTTTGCAAAGTATATTTAAGAATAATGTTTTTCGCATTCATTCTTCCTAGGAAACATTAAACCTATCTATTACCAATGACTCCTACCAGTTTAAACAGAATTTTGAAACTAGAACTTTTTCTAGGGCACGAAAAAGCCAGTAATCTCCACCTAGAAGGCAATTTATAGCTCACTTAAGTGACCTCAGCGTGAGCCACATTTTCAAAGGGAAAAAAAGGCACCCACCTCCATGTGCCCAGCCTTTATAGCTGCCAGACGTTTTCATTCCCAATGAGCTAAAGATATGATTTTTTGTTGAAGATTCACTTTGGAAAGAATGTTTTAGTATACTCTTATACCTTTTACTCTTAGATTGTATCGACTTGGAATACAAATGTATGCTAATAAGAAAAATGCATATTTTAGGATGAATATATGCATTTGAATATAACCTCAAAATATTTATATTTGTGTAGATGCAAAGATTTTGAATTTACCCTTCCAGAACCATTACTGATTAAAAAGTCATTTTAACAATCTCTCCAAATAACCTTCATATGGTATTTTAGTTTTCAAAATTGCATGTGCTCTTAAAAAAGAATGTGAATATAAAATATTTCCTAGGCTTGGGAAGAATTAAGTTTTGCCCCAATTACTTATAGAATTGTTTTCTCCTTATTTATAAGAAAGGAACTGCTGAGAAAATCTTAGAAAAAAGTCTTCAAACACTCTTAAATTTTCAAAAAAAGTTCTTATTGTTCTTCTAAAGTGGAATCTTAACCTGGGTTTATTTTATTACTAGTGAGTTAGCAATGTAAGATTTTGCATATCCAGCAATATATAAATAGTGTATATTATTAGGTGGGCTCTCTGATCCTACAAGAAACAAATGTCCCTACATGATTTCAGTATAATACAATCATCTCACCATTTCAAGGTAATTCATCAAATGTGCACTCTGTACATGGCACTATGCTAGGTACCATTCAAATAAATATCTCTTCCATTCTCCTTTCTCCCAAATAATAATTCCTGTGCTCAAGGAACTTACTTAGATTCTATTTGGGAAGTGCAACGCTACAGTAAATACAGATATATACAAAGTCATTTAAAGAGGAATAGAATATTAACTGTAGGCTGGACCAGGAAAAGCACAGATACTTGAAGTAAGCCTTGAAGGAATTCCAAGAGGTAAGGAGGGAGATAATTCTAAAGGGCAGTTTGTGCAAAGGCATGGGTAAGGATATGAAATTTTGTGTATGGCAAATGCTAGCAAGACAATTTGAATGGAAGAAAGAGTGCCTGAAGGGAAGTAATTTTAAATAAGACCATAAAAGATAGGTAGGAATCATGTTATCGAGAGTTCTAATGTTGGCATCAAATTTTTTATATTTTATCTTGCAGGCAACAGAGAGCATCCCTACAAAATTTTGAGAGGGGAAATGATTTAGTTAGATTTGCATTTTTAAAATATCACTTTCATAGCTGTGTGCAGAATTCATTAGAAAGGAGAGAAGAATTAGAGAGATCAATTAGTAGACCATTGTAATATTTCAAGTGGGAGATGATGAGCTCTCAAAATTACGAGAAGGGAATAGATGTAAGAATTATAATGAACAAGAGAAGGCAACTGAAAAATATCTGGGAAACGGGATGAGAGAGGGTGTGCCAAGGATGGCACCAAGTTTGTATACATGGGTGATAGGAATAATGTTGATGCTATCAATAGAACCATGGAAGTTCAGAAGAAGGATGGGATTAGGGGAAAATAAAATGAGTTTTGTCTGAGACTTGAGATGCTTATTGGACATCCAAAAGAAGATGTTAGGTGGGTGGCACAGTGGATAGAGTACGGTGCTGAATTCCAAAAGCACTGAGTTCAAATCCAACTTTGCACCACGAAAAGAAAATCAGCAGTAATTGCTTTGATTTATTTTTAGTTTGATTGTAGGATTAAGCTCTCTTCTTTAGGAAAAGCTAGACATAACAGCTAAGCCAGACTAACATAGATATTCTCTTAAGTTTAGGTGACCTATAGATTTAGTGAATAGATAGATTGATAAAACTTTATCATTTAGTAGCAGATAATTTAGAGTAAAGCATATGTCTTTGTAGAAATTAAATAATCAGAGGATTATAAGACTCTTTTTAAAGGCTAAATTCTGGTTTTTAGCAGCTGGAGAAAGGGGGGTTGACTAAAGGCTAAGTTCCTCTTTCCAGTCTTAGTGGCTAAGTTCCCTTCTTTCTTGAGCTAGGGGTTAAGTCTAAATTGAGTAATGGAATCTTCTAAGGTTGGCAGCTGGAAGATGGGGGTTGGGGTGGGGTGTCTGCTAACTACAAACCACATGTTTCTCTTTCCCAGTAAGCTTTCTGGTTACAAAAGGCATCACCTGTAGGGCAAGAACTTCTGGTATAATCTTACTTTGACAGCTAAATGTTGCCAACGGTATGAATTTTGGTTGAGACAACCTGGGAGAAATAAACTAGTCAAATGACCTGTCCTGTCCAATTGAATTACATTAAAAAATTTCCTATTTTTTATTCCTCTTTTCTGTTATAAAAATAAGCTCTGCAAATCACTCCTTTGTCACTAATTATTGAGGAATTAGTTGACCTGATTTAATGGTAATGAATCATCTTCACTCAAAAAAAAAATAAGCCTAAGAAAGTTTCTTATTTCAGATAATCAATTTTAACAACTAACTGTGCGACTGGTCAAGTCACTGAAATCTGTTTGCCTCAGCTTCCCCATTTACAAAATGGGGATAATAATAGCACCTACCTCTCAGGGTGGTTGTGAGGATTGAATGAGTTATTAGTTGGAAAGCACTGAGTTCAGCACCTGGCATGTAGTATGTCCAAATAAATGTTAGCAGTGACAATGATGATGAAGATGTCCATCAGCCAGTAGGTAACACAGAACTAGAATTTACATTTAGAAGTGTTTGGATTTAGAGCATTGAAATAATAACCTAACCCTTGGGAGCCAACAAGAGAGATGATACGGAAACAAGAAAAGAGGACCCAGTACAAAACATGGGGAACATGTATACTTAGTGAATGAGAGAATGATTATTCAGCAAAGGGTACTAAAAAGGAATGGTCAGGAGAGTGGAAGGAGAAAGAAGAAAAATAGAGATTTTTTCCCAGTCCTTCTTAATCTTAGCATTTTCCCTTTGAGATTACCTTAAATTTATCCTTACATACCTTGTTTGCACATAGTAGTTTACATGTTGTTTCCCCTAGTAGATTGTAAACTCCTTGCTGTCAGGGACTATTTTTATCTCTATTTCTTTGTATCTTCAACACTTAGCACAGTGTCTGGCATGTAGTAGGTGCTTAATATTGCTTCTTGACCTGACTAGTGTTACTAAAACAAAAGAGGAAAAAATTATCTATGAGAAAGAGTGTAATGAACAGTATTAGAAGCCACAGAAAGGATAAGCAGAAGATGGTCTGGGAAATGACTATTTGGTTTCTAAGAAAGATTATTGTTAGCCTTGGAGACAACAGATCCCATGAAGTGCTAGTGTCAGAATTTGGATAATGAGGGATTGAGAAGATGGTACAAGCTGTAAAAATGCAGGCAAGCAGTGTAAAGTCTCTTGCTTGGAATATGGTATAAAAGGAGAAAAGATCCAGTGTGATAACTTGAGGGGATAAGAGAGCCAAATGAGGTCATTTTTTTTCTTCCTTTGAGGACAGAGAAGATCTGGACAGATGTGCAGGGGTGGAAAAATGGCCTGTGATAAGGAGAGATTGAAGATGTGAGAGTAAGATGGAATGATTGGGGGGGGTGAAGTTCTCAAAGGAGCCCAGAAAAGATGAGATCAAGAGTACAAGGTTGACCTAGCAAAGGGAAGGGTCACTTCCTCATTAGAAACCAAGGAAAAAGAGGAGAAAATAGGGCATTAAGAAGAGAGCTTTTGAGTAGTGGCATAGGTAAGGGGAGGAGTTCATATATTTTTATACATCCAAACAAAAAAAAAACAAGCAAAATATTATTAAAGTTTCCTAGACAAATGTATGAAACTTGATCCACATTAAATGTCAGCATGAAGCACCTCCAGGCACATGGATCCTAAGAACTATTTGCTAAACATACTTAATATAAAATGACTATATAAACCAAAGTCAGATAGAATGTTCGTATTCCATCTGTTGGATTTATTCTATAGTTGATTTGTTAAGTGTCCCTCAAATAAGCTGTCCCGGTAAGTGGTTAACAAAGTACACATCTGACTGCCGAAAGTTCATTGTTTGACATCTGGCGTTGGAGAACTTTGGTACATTATTTTTTTTTCTTTTAAAACTAATGAGTGTATAAATTTTCTAACTAAAAGATTCCCTAAACAAGATTCAGACAGATAATGATAATTCCTAGCTAGACCTTTTAAAGTACCTTAAATAACTACATAGCAACAACTTGCCTTGATGCCTTGTTGATGAACAATCTAGTCTAGCTAATAAAAGGCTACCAAATTGGTCAAGGGACCTCAAACTCAGAAATCATTCTAATTCAACCCCCTTATTATATCATAGCTGAGGAAATTGAGGCTTAGAGTAACCAAGCTCAAATAGCTGCAGTAAGCAGTGGAGCCCGAATTTAATCAATGTTTTCTCCACTGCACCAAAAGCTGCCTATAATAGGTGAGGCATAAAAGTAATGAGACTAATCCCTATCCCATGAATGAAAGAAGAAGAGGATATACATTTATATAGCTCCTACTCCATGCCAGGCACCGTCCTAGGCACTTTAAAAATTTGCCTTATTTGATCCTCACAACAACCCATTTTACAGTTCGAGAAGCTGAGTCACGCAGCGGTTGAGTGACTTATTAATTAATTATTATTATTATTAATTATTATTATTAGCTAGTTAAGTTTCTGAAGCTGGATTTGAACTTAGTTCTTCTCAACTTCAACCCCAGAGCTCTATCTAATATACTACTTCACTGCCCTCTAAACTCATTCTAAGTAATTTGGACCCATCCATGCCAACAGGCAGCTGCCAATGGATTCTATTGTTCCCTTTATCAGTAATGACCTAATTAGAACAGATTTAAAGTCCAATCATTTTGACCCCAGATTTCAGTGTAAACAGAGATAACCTAAGGCTTACCATTACTTAATGGCTGAATTAAAGTGAAGAGCTGAAGGCCTCAGATAATTTAAGCCATCCACTTTCACCTGAAGGAAAAAGACAAGTTCCTTCATTCTCTTTTTAAACTGTCAGGCCTGGCATAAAACTCTACACTCAGTCCATCTATGAAGTTCTAAATGCTCCACCAAAATGGTGTATTTAAATTGTGGTTTAGACTAGTTTCGAAGGATAGTAGGGTATCTCTTAGTTTCACAACATCTATCTTTCTGTCACTCTGTTTGTCTGTCTGTATGCAGATAACAAAGCTGTTCCGAATAAAGCAGCGGTTCTTAACCTTGTCCAGGACCCTCCCCCTTGGCAGCCTGGCAAAGTCTATGGACCCCTGCTCACAATAATGGTTTTAAATACATTAAAATAAATGCCTAGGATTACAAAGAAATTCAATATTATTGAAGTACAACTATAAAAATATATTAAACAACTAGAAGTAAACGTATCCTAAATTAAAAATCTCTGAGCTAAAGATGATGTGGCTTCTCGCAGAGCATGGCTAATTCCTTTTTGTTCAGTGTATTCCTCCATGAACCACCCTTTCACAAGCATTATTTGATCCTACAGACAAAATGGGTCTACCAATAATGCATGAGCCACGTCTGAGTCCCCTCTACACCTTGACTCCCACCAGATTCCACAGTATTTCCTTTCATAAACTCTATATTCTAGACAAATTGAATTATTACTCATCTTCTAAATTCAATATTCTCTCTTAATCGGCAAGCATTTGTTAAGTGCCAACTATGTTCCAGGCTCTATGCTTATACCTAGGGATACCAAAACAGGCAAAAACAAAACTATGCCCTCCTGGTCCTCAAGAAGCTTATTATTTCAGTGGGAGAGACGACATTCAAATTGACAGGTACATATAGGATTCACACTGGGCAAAAGGCAGGTCCATTTAGTGCGGAAGGTTCAAATGGTCTCCAGGCATTTGCCCAATGATTTGCCAGAATATATACCCTACTGCACACATTTATATATGTATGTATTTATGTGTGTGCATATTCATGTATGTGTATATGTATTTGTATATATATGCATATTATACATATATGTGTATATATGTATACATATGTGTATGTGTCTCTCTGTGTGTAATATATATTTGAAGCAGTAGCATTGTTTGTGTGTCTACAGCATTGTCTAATCACCTCTTTTTACTCCTTTCTTACCTTGTAAAAACATTTTTTGTATGCTCTGGAAAGTTGTATCAAAGAATCTGTAACTCTCTCTCCTCTGTATGTATGTTTGTGTCTATACACACATATATGTTGTATACATATGCATGTAAAACTCTGAGTCCCCATCTAGAGAGAGATCTCTTGCAAAACACCTCAGGATTAGGGGTCTCTCTCTCTCTCTCTCTTTCTCTCTTTCTCTCTTTCTCTCTCTCTCTCTTCTTCTCTCCTTTCTTCTCCTCTCCTGTGTGTTTCTGTCTCTATATATGTGTGTATGTGTCTCTAAGTTATATATGTATTACTTTAAAATCTTGAAAAATGCCTCAGAATTAGCGCTATCTCCATCTCTGTCTTTGTCTTTGAGGGTGTGTGTGTCTCTGTCTGTCTCTCTCTCCCTCCCTTCCTCTTCTATGTTTCACCTTTGGTTGTTTCTTCCCAACTGCATTTCTGATAAGTACCCACAAATTAGAAAAGACTTATGGCTAACACTTGCTATAATGAAAAAGTAAACATTCAAGGTCAAGAAAGACCAACAGACTTTTCCCAGAAGAAAAGGCTTCAGGCTTCCATGAGGCAGTCCAAGTAGAAAAAGAAGACACAGGGTTGCTACTTTTTGGTCTCTAGTCCACACAGATTTCAATAATACAGCATCTGCCAGGGTACTTCTTGCACCCAGTTTGCCCAATCTGTTTTATTCCCAGAGTTCTTGCACCTTTGTGGATGGCATTCCTGCTTTCTCAACTTTATATGGCTTCTTCTGGTTTCTCTTTCTCTAGCTGTATAACATCTATATATTTTATTTGCAACTGGGCTCCAATTCAATTCTCTTTCCCATATTCAATGCTTTGAATTTTAAAGGTCACCTGCAGATGGAGCCTATCATTTTAAAAAATTCAATCATTGAACTTTTTTTTTTAGCAACTCTTAAAGGAATTACATGGCATGGCCACATTTTTTTATAATTAACTGAACATCTCTTGTCTCTCCCCTTTTCTATGATTAAGTCTATAAAGTCTATAAAGGTTCTAATTCTTTAAATAGACATTCCCAAGTGTCATTGTTCTAGTCTAGTTCAATCTTCTCTGACACCATATTTACTATTTAAATGTATCTATGGCCTAATTCCACTCCCAGCTTACCACAGCCATATTTTTTTGAGAGGGAATACATTTGCCCCCAAGGATGTATGCCCCCCAAAGTAGGTCTTTTTTGCATAAATCATTATTGTTCTTTTCTCTTCTTGTATTTTATATCATTAAACACGTATCCTAATTACAGTGATCTTGGGGGTGGGAGAAGAGTCATTTGTTCTCCTCAAATATATATGGAGTTTTCCATAACTGCATATGTGAGCCTTTTTATTGGGTTTAATTCAGAAACACTGAGCGTATCTCAAAAATACCTGCTTACATATGAATTTTCTAAACTCAAAACTGTAGCTATTGTTGTAAAAATAAACAAAAAAAGACGATTGAAAGTAGCAAAGTGCAGACCCATTGATAGCCTTTGATTCTCAAATTGTCTAGACTCTTTATTGTCTTTGACAGCAAGGTATCGGTAAAAAGTACAATTATTTGTTTGAAGCCTTTCCTATGATTCACGTTTTTCTTTTCTACACAAGCTCTTATTCCCAAAATGAGCCAGGCTTTCTGCTTAAAATAGAAACCAAGTGGTTGAGTCATAATGACCCAGTCATCAAGTAGAATTTATTCTTTGTTGCTGATAAGAATTTATATGCAAAAAAATGCTTTCCAGTTGTTTTCCTTTCTTTTTTCTTATACGCTTAGTATTATGGCAATTTTATTGCTCCAGAAACTAAAACACAGAGGTATTAAAGGCCAACATCCCATGACAATTTAGGGATACTAAAATTCTTGGCTACAAAACAGATTTTTTTCAGATTGCCAATTTTTGATCTTGTATTTGTTTCCCAATTTCTGAATTTAATTTTTAAACTAGATCTGTGATTCATTGTAGTAGGTAACTTCCAGTGAGAATGCTCCTTCTGCCAATGCAGATTGGCCACCTGAGAGTTGCTTGAATCACTGAGAGACTGACTTGTCCAGAACCATACAACCAGTATGTGACTATGGCTGGACTTGAACTCAGGGCACCAGCTCTCTATCCACTATGGCTTGCTACTTTTCCTTGTGCAACAAAAATCACCCTTGGCTTCATAGAGCAATTTTACATTTGTCAAGTGCTTTACATATGTTTTCTTATTTGAGATCTTGTGTGAATATCCTGCCATCTGTAGCAATAGGTAATGGTGTTTGTGTTTACTTCCATAAAGTAGATGCTCGGTGTTGATTGAATGAATGGATGATTTCCCTTTTAAAGAAACTTACTGCTAATATAAGCAGTTACTTATAATAGCCAGTTGCATATGATATGGAATTTTGTCAGGCAAAATTCAAGAATGGCTCATTAAATAGGTGGTTTTCAAAACAATTCCACTGGTTTTCTGGGCTCTGTCTTTCTTGCAACAACAACAACAACAACAAAAGTTTGTTTGATGTGTAGCTTTGTCTCCTGGCTAGCATCCCTACTTGTCCTGGCTTCTTTCATCACTGAAGCCCCCAATCATGTTTGACTTTTTAACCAAAAAGAGTAGAGAATGGTCACCTAAGCAATTCCAGGTCCTTAGAACTGCCATGTAATTGTGTTGTAGAAAGGCATTCTGGGTAAAGTGCTGGATTTGGAATCAGAAAGACCAGGGTTTGATTCCCACCTCAGACATCTACTAGCAGTGCAACCTTGAAGAAATCAATCAACCTCTCTGGGCTTTGCTGACCTCATTTTTAATATGAGAGGGTTGGATTTTATGATTGCTAAGATGCCTTTAAACCCTAAATCCACGATCATATAATCTTCCATGATAGAAACTTCTAAGTTCATTTGGTTCCTCCCTTCTTGTGATTTTAGAGATGGGAAACCAATCACATATAACTGAACAAGACCACACTTCACCTTCTAAACTACCTGTCTCTCTTCCACATCACTGAGTTACTCTATTTTATGGGTGTTAACTTTGAAAACCCACATCAAATTGGGAAGGAGTGATGAGAAGGAAAGAGGGAAAGGAATAAGTATTTATTAAGTACCTACTATGCAGCAAGCACTATGCAACTATTATGTTATTTGATCATTTGGAATAAATTGAACACTGAGGGGATAGATGATATATTTTGCTGAATCTTCAGTGTTCTTCCTTCCATTAATGCCTGAAAATCAACATAGCCATGACCTTGAAACTATGTATCCTGCCACCCCCTTCTCCATTGCACCTTCTTCTATATATAATCTTTGTTTTTTTAACATTAAGTCACCTATTTTCCCCTAATGAGTAAAATATGTTAATGTATATAGCTCTTTCTTTGCATTAGAAGCCAATCAAATTCCTCTGTGAAGCCCCTTTTAAGCCCTAACAACGTACTAGAAAACAAGGGATGACATACACTTTGAAGGAGAAGTAGGAGTCATTCCATATCAGTATAGGGTCATCAAGAATATGACATGCCAGATGAACTTCATTTCCTTTTTTGATAGGATTTCTAAACTAGATGACAGAGTCATCACAGACATAGTATCATTGGATTTTATTAAAATATTTGACCATTCCTCATATCCTTTTGGACATGCTGGAGTGATATTGGCAGGTTGATGGTTGAGTTGGAGCTTTTTAAACAACTGAACTCAAATTGATCGATGTCCTTCTTCAATAAAGGTCCCTTATGGAATATCACGGAACTCTCTTCTTGGCCATACTTGATTCAGGGTTTTGTTTTTTGTTTTTGTTTTAATCACCATGCAGATGGACATATAGATGTAGGCTTTTCAAATTTATATATGATATGAAGTTAGAATAGATGCTCCATGCATTGTATAACGTGCATCCTGGAAGCCAGAAGATCTTTGTGAGCTAGAACAATGAAGAAAATCTAACAAGATGAAATTTAATGAGAATGAATCTGTTCTGCAGCTAGATCAAACAATAAACTGCACAAAGTCACTATAGAGAACATATACAAAGATTTTGTATAGAAGAGGTTTTAAATAGAGAGTGGGTTCATTGTGAGTCAGCAATATGATATTGTAGTCAAACAAAGGTGGTGGTGGAGGGGGGTGTGTATTAATGAGATGTTAGGTTCCATTAAATGAAGTAGAGCATCAAATCATGTAAGGTTAAAACACATTTACAATATTATATTCGGTTCTAAGTGTCTCACTATACTTAAGTTTGTGGTTTGCCATACCAGTGATTTTTCCACTAAATCCCACTGTTTTTCCTGTTTGGGATAGAGTATGCAGTAATTTCTTATTGGTAGCTTGAGTGTATACAGCAGAGGAAGTAGGGAAATCAGGAAGATGGAACCATTTCTACAGAATAAATGGTGGAAGAGATAGGCATATTTAGCCTAAAAGAGAGATAACTAAGGGGGCAGGTGAGATATAAGATAGCTTTCTTCAATTCAATTCAATTTTAAAAATGTATTAAGCACCTAATATATGCAGACACTGTTCTACATAATGGGAATACAAAGGATGAAAGATGATATTTCTTGCCTTCAATGAGCTTTCCATATTGTTAGAAGATAAAAATATTCATAAATAATTATAATACAGATTGGAAAAATGATAAAGTTCTTAAGAGATGTCAAAGAGTGGCCTGATAGATTTAAAAAGATAGGAATCTTGATGAAATCAAGAAAGAGTTCATGGTAGTCAAGAGGTAACTCCTGATATGGGACTTGAAAGAGGCAAAGCCTATTCCTAGAAGACAAGATGATGGGGGGAAGAGGGTTTACTTGAGGCAGGAGGAAAAGGCATAGAGATGAGAGAGAGAGAGACATAATGTGAGATTAGAAACCACGAGCAAACCAGCTTGGCTCTGATGTAGTAGGTATGAACAACATTGTTCTTATAAAAATGGAGTAGTTGGCAGGATGCGCAAATTAAAAGGAAAGCATAGGGCCTGGAATACTTGTTCTTTGTTTCCAAGTTGTGGTGGCTATGGTTCTGTGGAGCCATCCAAAACAAGTTTGTAAAGGTAGGTGGCAACAAGAACGTGAAGAGTTCTGAATGTCAGGATCTGGAGTTTGCATTTGATATGTTAGAAAAGAGGAAGCTATTGAAAGCTTTTAAGCAGAATTAGTAAGATCAGTGCACTAGAAAGTTACTTTGGCAGAAGCTTGAAGGAAATCTTGTAAAGAGGGGTATCTGAAGGCAAAAAGAACAATTAAGAGACTGCATCAACAATCCAGGTGAGAAAGGATGAGGAACTAGACTAATATGGTGGTTTTGGCACAGAAAGGCTAAAGAAGCAGACTCGACCAGACAGGATTGGACAATCATTTGGGTGAGGTAGTACAGAAGAATTTTTTTTAAAGGACTCTGTGACCAGGGTAGCCAGTTAGGCAGCAAACATTTATTGACACACCTGTGTAGATACTTTACTAAACACTAAAGATTCAAAGAGAGGCAAAAATGTCACTAGAATATGGAGTTCATATTCTGGAGGGAAAAATGGGGAAGACAGCATGTAAATAAGATGTAGGTAGGATAAATTAGAGATAATTTCAGGGGGACAGCCTGGCACTAAAGGAGCTTAGGAAAAGATTCTTAGAGAAGTGGTATTTCAGCTAGGACCTGAAGGAAGCCAGGAAAGTCATGAAGAGGATACCAGGAATAGGGTTCAGGCAGGGAAAATGTATGGATTGGAGACAAGAAACAGCCAGTTGGATCTCTGGCAAGATTTAGGGATAGGACATACATAATTACTTTTCTTCTAAACAGAAGAGAAAGTGCAAGCCACTGCAATACGTCAGACTGCCAAATAAAAAAAAGGAAAAAAAGAGAAAAATGAGGGTAAAGGTTTGGGGGCTAACCATATGTAGGGATCAGGAAGAAGAAGAACAAGGAAGGGGCGCTGAGAATGAGCAATCATAAGGGCAGGAGAACCAGGAAGTGTCCAATGTCATTTAAGTCAAGAGAGAAGTGACAAGGGAGAAGAGGTAATCAATAATATCAAATATTACATAAAAGTCAAGGACGATTAGGACCACAGTAGACCATTAGCTATTTGAATAGTTGTTGTTTGCCCTTTGTTTTTGAAGATGATCAAAGACATGACTTGTGGGTGAATTGGATTTAAGTGAGGCAGAATTACACAAAGTCTTCAGCCTCATTCTCTCTTTCAGAGTCATTAAAGTCGAGTGGCAGGACAAAAGTGAAGCTGACTGGCCATGGCCCAGGATGCAGTAGATGATCTTGGCATCTTTGATGTCTGTCCAAGCCCTAAGGAGTCCACATGACTTGTTCCCACTGCCTCCATGGTCATTAGAACAAATTGTTCTCATCCACCCCCAAAAAGAGCTCAGCAAACCCTCACGTCAGAGGTGTGGATATTCCTTCAAAATGCATTCCTTCTGACAGTAGTAATATTGAAGAAGAATTAGAATTCAATTTGATCTTAGAGGTCAGAGCTAGCACTAATGGGTGGAAATTAGATGCAATGGCTTTTGAGTCAATGTAAGGGACAAATGCTCTGCCTCTCCAAACAAAAAACAAAAACTACCTTTCTGGCAATAATACAAAAATGGAACAAGCTGACTTTGTAGAGAGTGAATTTTTCATTCGTAAAAGGTTTCAGCTGGAGGCTAGATGACCATTTATCAGGAATAATGTAGAGGAGACTTATGTTTTAGGAATAGGAGTTAGGCTACATGACCTCTGAGGTGCCTTCTAATTCTAAGCTTCTATGATTCTGTGACCCAAGTTTAGCATTAACTTCTAAATAAATGCAATCATCTTGGGATTCCAATAGCATGAAAAAGGCTAAGGAGGGAACATGAAACAGAGGAAGAAGAATGAACTATAGCCATTGTTGAATATTTGAATTAAAGAACTGCTGGTGAGATTTAAAGAACTATGAGGTGATTTCTGGTTAAGGATTCAAGCATGGGGAGCCATATGATCTTTAACAGTCAAAGTTAGGTCATTGAGGTCTTTTATCCATTTGACAGTGTGGCCATGTGAAGAGAGTGTCAGGTGAGGTCAGGAGGACTAGAATTTGAATCCAGCCTAAAATACTTATTAACTACATGACCCTGGGCAAGTCAAGCAAGCTTTCCCTTTCTCAGTTTCCTTGTCTATAACATGGAGATCATAATAGCATCCACCTCCCATGGTCATTGTGAGGGTTAAATGAGATAACGTAGGCAAAGTGCTTTGCAAACCTTAATAACAGCTAGTTAACATCTACGCATCATTTAAGGCTTTAAAATACCACATAATGCCATTATTATAATTATTATTTATTAAGTACCTACTGTGTGCGATAACTTATGTGGAATACTCAAGAAGGTAGAATAATCACCTAGGATTTGCTAGAACCGCATAGACACAGAACTGAACATAACTACATAGGGGAAATGAGAACAGTTCTCAGTACTCTGGCTCAGCAAGTTTCCATTATTGGGTATGGTGGCCTTTTCCAATCAATTAATCAAATGCTCATTTAGCTCCATTCAACTGTTAACTAAAATATTAATGATTCCTTTGGGCCCATCCAGGGACGATTTTCCATGGATCATAGATTTGCTCATGGAAACATAGATGCAAAATTGAAAAGAATCCTAGAGATTGTCTAGTTGGATGTTTTCATTTTATAGATAAGGAATTTAGGCCCCAAATGACTTGCCCGTAGTCACACAGATAGTAAGCAGCAGAGCCAGGATGCCTACCTAAGTCTTCTTGACTCTAGAGCCTTCATTTAGTGCCAATTACCACTCTTCTTAAGATCTTAAGTAAGTAAATAGGATGCAAGCCCTACCTACGGTTTCCAAGTATCACATTTCACAGAAGCCCAATCAAGTCATGATAATAATGAGATAACTAGCTATTCCTACACTGAATGGTCTAGTTTTTATTGTATAGGCTATTAATGTATTTCCTGGCTGCATTTATCTCAACTTTTTATATCTTTATGTGATCTTGAAGAAAAAAGAGATGCCCAGGAATTATAAATTATAGGGAGAATTGATTATTTGTACACATATACATATACATATATACAGGCATATATATGCATGCATGTGTATAAATATATGTATGTATGTACACATACATACATATACATATATGCACAATACATATATACAGACATGCATATATGTATATGTGTACATATGTGTATATGTGTGTATGTGTGTAAACACACACATGCATATATTGTGAGTTGGGCAGGTCGAACCACTGCTACTACCTTTACTGCTATTAACTTTTACATCTTCATGGGGATAATTCAGGTCCCGTATCTAAATAGCCTTGTCAATAAGGGTATTCCCAGACAATAGGGCATATTTCAAGCTCAGCTGCCACAGCTGTTAGTACAGGAAAAAAAATCCTTGTGGAGAAGGGACTTGCCTTCAGCAATATCTGCCAGCCCACTGTGACTTTCAGAGAAAGAGGGAGGAATTAACACAAGAACACCTCAAACCAAGGGTCCTACTTTCAGCCCAATCCTTATAGCCATCACATCTGGAGAAGTGGCTTCTGTGCAGAATGAACCAGTCATCCGCTATTCACTACCAACAAGTCATCACTCATAGGGGACACAGCAAAGATGTTGAGGGAGAGAGAGGAGGCAGTGCGCACCATCACCATCTTGATCACTATCACTCTCTTATTCTGTGAGGGAGACAGTCTAGGACTCTGAACCCAAGAGACTTTGGAATAATAATGCTTCTGGCCCAGTATCAAATGGTTCAATAACAGAAATTGATATGATTTTATCAGTGGGAATGACATTAAGGAAGAGACATTAACATCTGCTTTCTTTTGCACTCTGAGGACCATGGGACCTCTCCATCTGACTTGCAGCTGAAACCTTCCATATATGTGGTTTCTTCCATTGGAATATGAGCTCTTTGAAAGCAGGGACTGTGTTCCTTTTATATTTGTATCTCCAGTATTTATCATAGTGCTTTGCCAATGGTAGGTATTTAATGACTACCTTATTTATTCATTTATATTCTTTTACATATGCCTATGTAGATGTATAATACATATATACACATACACGTTTATGTGATATACACATATACACATGCACATATAAATGTATTAGTCATGTGGCCATGAGCAACAAGAATTTATTAAGCACCTACTATGTGTTAGTTTCAATGGTACATACACCCAAGGGATATAAGGAAAGATTAAAAAAAACAGCCCTTGTTTTCAAGAGGCTTACAGTCTAGTAAGGGAGACAATATGCAAATAAATATGTACAAATAAGATCTACATAGGGTAAGCTGGAGATAATCACTAAGAGGAGGCACAAACATTTGTAGGAGGGGAGGCAAATCATTTAACATCTAAGAGTCTCTCTTTCTTCATGTGTAAAATTAGATAATTATAGTTGAAGGGCTTACTTCATGGGGTTGTGATGGCGACCAAATGAGGTATTTTTATAAGACATTTTGAGAAGAAATGAGCAGAACCAAGAGAACATTGTATACAGTAAGAATGATATTGTTTTGAGAACAACTTTGAGTCAATATGTCATTTCGACTATTATAAATACCCAAATTAACTACAAAGGACATATGAAGGAAGATATTATCTACATGCAGAGAGAGAACTGATAAATAGAAGTATGTATAGTATAACTTTATATATATATGTACACACACACACATATATATTTACACACATTTGTGTCTAAGGGTAGCCATCTCTGTTGCAAGGGAAGGGGAAAACGAAGGAACAACTAAACGTAAACTTTATTATACATTTAAAAGGAATAGCAATTGTATACAATAGATTTGCAGTTCCATGTGCGATCTTCTTTTTAAAATTGTACTAAATTATGTAAATGCTTGTTTTATTCCATTAATTAAAAATAATTTTTTTCAAAAAAGAAGACATTCTGAAACCCTTGAAGTGCTATATAAATAAAATTGCCTTTCTGAAAAAATTTCAAATGTGCATTATATCATCCTTGGCTGCATTTACCAGCTACATACCATCTTTGGTAAGCAGGAATCTAGAGACAGAGATAGGGGTTTCTGTTGATAGTGAGGTAGAAGAATCCAGAGGAAAGATCATTTGACTGATAGTCAAGAATCTGGAATTGTCACTACAAAGCTCTACTCCGCTCTAGTATGTGACTATGATCGTCGTGATACCTACCTCTCCCTCCATCTTGCATGCCTGTCACCCTCCCCTCCCTCACTTCTTAGATTCTCTATTTGTAATGATGGAGATTGCAATGATTGTCATCTACCCAATGTCCATGAGGAATGTTGGGAGAAGTACATACTTATTTTTCACTGGAAGAAAAGGGATACTTATATATCAGGAATAATCATTCTTTTTTATTAAGAATTCAAAATGATACAGATGCCATATGACTTCCAGAACTAGTCATGATCCCTACCCAAAGGGTTCACCATTTAAACTATGAAAAATGGAGTTTTATCTTCATTGAAAGGTAGAGAATAAACTTCAATTTAGATTTCAGTATCCTAATACTGACACATTGCTTATGCTCAGACAGTTCTTCTCAAGGTAAAAGGTCAGGGAATTAATCCACTGCATCACCCACTCACCTATGTATGCCAGCTGGTTTTGGGAACTCTGCGAGATGATGGAAAATTCTTAATATTCTTTGACAGTACAATATTTTTACTTAGGCTCTGACTATTCCAAAGTGACGCTTCTCTGATAGAATGGCCAGTCAATCTCACAGCATGATGGAAAACAGATGTCAGATTAGGATGCAAAGTAGTTTTCCAGATCCTTGGTCCCAGCATGCTGTACAACCCAGCCCCAGAGTTAACCAGCCAAGTGCTGACACATGTCTTACAGCAAAATATCACTCACAGCCACAGTTCAAAGGCCTCGCTACCCTCCAGGGCAATTAATACAGCATCACGTTCAATGGTGCTTGAACCAAATCCATTGAATTCTCTGGGGAGAAATAACGAAGCGATCTCAGAGCTCAGACAAGAGTAGCATGCACCAATGGCTAAAGTTTCAGTCCCTGAAAGCATAGCTCTTCTTGCAAATGCCTGTAGGGCTGCAGACTTACTAGAATCAACCTCTACTTATATTGCATAATCTACTTGTAGAACTGTCTACGGAAAGCAGCCTGAATAACACAAAGCAATAGGGGAAAATACATGTAGTTGCAGACGTTGACTGTGCCAAAGTGGAATAGGGGTTTTCTGAAATGTTTTATTGGCTATATAACCAGGTAAGGTGTAGAAATTTAAGACTGTAAGAAAATGGGAAGGAATCAATGTCTGAGAGCAGCAACTTGAAAGAAAGGTAAAACTCTTTTCTCATTACTTGAAATAAGTATTTTTCAATGGCACACACAGAAAACATCAAAGCTTCTAGTTATTAAGGTAAACTCAGCATTTCATTCTAGGATTATTTTTTGCATGGGGGGGGAGTGGTAGAAAACTGCAGATTATTTAAGCCACACTGCTGGTGAAATGTGAAAATCAAAAATTCAAATTAAATACAATTTATAATTATAATTCTATTTCAAATTTAATATGCATGAATTTGAAAAAAATAAAGTGAAATCAAACCTAAGTATGTTTTTGCAGCCACTGAAATATGAATCATAAGTGAAGATCTTAGATCCTATAATAGCTGAGAACTTGGGATTCTCCATTTCAATTAAATTCAAACCAGTTCATTTCAACAAGTACTTATTAAACATATACTATTGTTAGGTGTTGGAGATAAAAAAAAAATGAAGACTTCCTACGTCCTAAAGCAGCTTATGTTTTCTACTGGAGGGAGAAACTGTGTATATAAATGAACACAAATGTTTGCATATGGTATGTATGTATGTATGTATGTATGTATGTATGTATGTATATAGAGAGATATAGGCATATAGATATATGTATATATTAAAATAATTTATATACCATATATCACATGGTATAATTTATATATGCTACATATGACACAAAGCATGCCATATATAACATGTAATTTATATAACATATATGGCAAAGAATGTCCACATATGATATGTAATCTATATAGCATACTCGTAAAGTATATCACATGATATGATTTACTTATGCTATATATGACACAAAGTATATCATGTATAATAAGTAATTTATATAGCAAATGTGGCAATGTCATATGTGATATATAATTTATATATCATACTATATAAAGTATATCACACAATATAATTTATATATTATATATGATATAAAGCATATCATATTTGACATACAATTTATATTGAATATATGACAAAGAATGTCACATTTAATATGTAATTCATATATCATGTGATATAAAGTATATCATAAATGATATGTAATTTCTACATAATATATATTTATTTTAAAAATATTTTACCATTTTCATCATATATATATTTTATATTATGATATATTATTTAATCATATATGTATATATTTTCTGTCTCCTTGATTTCTTGTAGTTAAAGACACTTCAATGAGCCAAATACTTTCAGAACCTGAGCTGCATCTTTGCTTTTGTTAGCATGGCCCAAGTTAAAACTTTGCTTGACACTTACAAACTGTGTGACCATTGGTTAGCTGTGGAGTGACAGATCGAGAGTTGGAAAGGAACTCAGAGGTCTTTTTATACATGAGGCAATGGAGTTCTAGGGAGGTGAAGAGAGTCAGATTTGGACTTAGGTCTTCAGATCCAGTGGCTTTATCGCTATACCCCACTGCCTCCCTTTAGCACTTGATCTTTCTGAACCTCGGTTTCTTCATCTGTAAAAATAGGGATAATAATACCTGCACTACCTTTGGTCTACGCCTATGGGTTGAACAAGATGGCCTCTGAGGTCCCTTCCCTCTCTGTGATTCCTTGTAGGAATGAATTGAAAGGTCAAACGAAAGAGTGTATGGAAAGGACTTCACCAACCTTAAGTGCTACACAAATGTCATCTGTCATCATTATCATCATTAAGCCATTTGGTGATGCAGTGGGCAACTGGACTTCCAAGCTGGACTTGGGAGTGGGATGACCTGAGTTCAAATTCAGCTTTACCATCCTAGACAAGTCACTTGGCTTCAATTGTAAAATAAGGGGCTGGACTTAATGGCCTCCAAGGTCCTATTTAGCTCTAAATCTTGGATTCTTTGATTCTAACTCTTTCAGACCACTCTTGAAACATATGATACCCTGGAGTCAGGAGGACCTGAGTCGAAATCAGGCCTCAGACACTTGACACGGTTACTAGCTGTGTGACCTTGGGCAAGTCACTTAACCTCCATTGCTCCGCCTTTCCCCCTCAAAAAAGAGGGGGGAAGATAGGTGGTGCAGTGAGTAGAGCCCCAGCTCTGGAGTCAGGAAATATATGGTACCCACTAAAACTCAAGTTGGAAGAGCTGGCTAGCTGGGTTAGGTAGGGTAAATCACAGACCCTCTCTGGGTTTCCCTTTTTATGAAAGGGGCATCACAATATCTATCTGCTCCATTTACCTCATAGGGTAGATGGGAGGCTCATTCAACCCTGAAGCTTCAACAACCATCTCTCCACCAATGACTCAGGCTGGACTCGGCTTCTAAGCTCCCAGTGCCCTATGGCGCTTCATTGGGATGTCCAACTTTGACCTCAAACACAACATGTTCAGTATTGAGCTCTTCTTTACTCCTAAAGCTTCTCTTCTTTTCAGTTTCACTTTTTCTGTCATGAGTTCTATAAGCCACAGAGTCTTTTGTGTTCTGGACAACTCTCTTCAACACCCCATCTCTCTCACCTATTTTATTGAGGCCGTTACTGATCCTTGTAGATTTTTACCTCTATGACATCTCTCAAATCTCTTCCCTCCCCCTTGTTTCCCCTACTTCTCTCTCAAGTGTACCAAACCATTGCTACTCTCCCTAAAGGTCTCCTGACCTCTCTCTCCTCCTTCCAATGCATCCTTCATGCCGATGCCAGATTTATCTTCCTTTTGAATAGAACTGCTCATTTCCTTCTGCTCATAAATCTTCAACAGCCCTCTTTTTTCCCATAGAGTTATTTCAAGTTCCTTTGCTGACCTTTCAAGGCTTTCTCCAGTCTGGAATCACCTGACCATTCCATCTTTACATTATATTCTGTGTTGTTCATCAATTAGATTATTCTCTTACTCTTAAATATGCCCAATGTTTGCCCGCCTTGGTGCCCCTACTGTTGCCTATGCCTGAAATCTTCTCCCTCTCTTCCTTTGTCTATTGAATCTCTAATTATTATTTAAAACCTAACTCACATACCAGGAAGTCTTTCTGGTCTTCAGTAGAAAATGACCTTTCCCTTTGGATTTCACATAAAACTTTATTTCTCTTTGCTCTGATTCACTTACCATGGACTATTGTATATTAAAATTATTTGAGTATAAAGCTTGTTCCTCCTACTAATTCCAAGATAATAGGATCATAGAATCACGGGTTTAGATCTAGAAGAGCACTTTAGAGGCCATTGATTCCTAGGTCTCATTTTCCAAAAGAGGAAACTGAGGCACAGAATCACACAGCTAATAATGTTCAGAGTAAGTTTCGAACCCAGATCTTTCTGGCTCTAAGAGCAATGCCTTTTTTGCTATATCACTATGCTTTAGAACCTCCAAATTCTAAGAAAAAAGAACCTGTTTCTCACCTAAATGTTTTCTCATCCCCAGTACTTAACACAGTGCTGGGTAGGAGTAGGAGCTTAATTAAGTAGGAGCTCCATAAAAGAAATGTTGATTTGAAATAGAACAGTATTCATGAAAATGTTATATAACTATATAAATTATTATGATATTGAAGTAGTAAATTATAAATGTATTAGAATTCTGAGCTATTACAGCTCTTCCAAATGCCTTACCCATTCATTTATTTTCTTATTCATTCAACAAACATCTATTAACTCTCTAAATATACTCTTTGTGGCAGATGATGCGGCTCCTTGAGTTTCTCAAGTGAAGGTTTCCCACAGACAGATAGGAGAAGGGAGGGGATTCTATTTTAGTCATGGAAGGTATCTTGAGCAAATCTGTGCTGGCTCGCCAGTTTGAAAGGTCCATAGCTATGTGAGAGGAGCAGAAAGTTCATCTTTGCTCGTATAGTTTTAGGTGAGGTTTTATGCAAGGATACAAAGGACCAGTAGATTACCACATCAGCCAGTCTGTCCTCAAAGGTTCCAGTATTCCTGTCTCTGGACACAGTAGGTTGTACCAATTGGAAAGTGCTTGGAATGATTTGGGACAATAGGCCAAAATCAAGTTAGGGTTAGATTGGTCCCCTCTTAACTGAGTCATTTAAGCTACAAAGGAAAGGTTGGAATCTTTGAGCTTGTGGAGTGAGCATTAGCCTGGCCCTTTGTGTACTAAGCTTCCGGTAACTCCCCAACACCGCCTTCCAGTATCTCCCCTAGTCCCCCAACAACAAAAACAAAAACAACCGAAGAAAAAAAATATATATACCCGACTAGGACCCAAATAACTATTTAGAAATAACAGTGAGACCTTGAAATGTGTCCGGAAAGATAAAACCTTAACTTGGCTATTGTTAATCAGGCAAAGTACCAAGAAAAAAAAATTAAAAGATGAGTCATCAGGCAAAAAGCAGGAGACAGGAGAGAAGTGAATGAGAGTATCTCCACTCTGTCCTGAAGGTTAATGAATTAGGCAGAACTTTTGCATTCCAGGACCCTCTTGGGAGGCTGAGTGATCAGATTTTTGCCTCAGCTTGTGTGTCCAGATCTTTGAAATGACTTACCAACAGGTTATCTCACCTGGGGAATTGACAGACCAGGGCATTATCTTAACAGAATCCCAGAAGTTGGAAGGGACCTCAGAAGTTATGCAGACTAAGCTATGCCTAAAACTTCCATGGAAATTGCCTTCCTTTTACCCCTTGGGTGGTGAATAATTGAATTCACTAGTCAAGAAGGCTTTTTCAACCCCTCTTAAAACCAGGGCCTTCCTTTTGTTATTTTCTGTTTATCTTATACATAGTTTGTTTGTATATGCTCTGCTCCTTGTCTCCCTTAATTGATTATGAGCTCCTTGAGGGCACAGACTATCTTTTGCCTGTTTTTGCACATAGTAGACACCTAATAAAAGCGTAGGCAGCTAGGTAGTGCAGTGGTTAGAGAGTCGGGCCTGGAGTCAGACTCATATTCCTGAGTTCAAATCTTGCCTCACATATTTATTAGCTGTGAGACCCTGGGCAAGTCACTTAACCATTTTTGCCTCATCTATAAAATGAGCTGGAGTAGGAAATGGCAAACCACTCCAACATCTTTGCTGAGAAAACCCCAAATAAGGTCACAATGAGTCAGACAGTACTGAAAAACCATTGAACAAAACAATTGACTGACCATTCAACAAATGTTCATTGAGAACTTTCTTATTACTGGGAAAGGCACTCATAGGTTCAGTGAGGTGGCACTTCGATACCTGGAATTGAGGTAGAGTTAAGGGGCCGTGAGTTGGAATTTGAGCTCTCACATTTTCTAGCTGTGTGACCATGAATAACTAAGCAGGGGTGGGGAACCTGCAACCTCAAGGCCACATGTGGTCCTCTAGGGCACAGGTTCCCCACCCCTAGTCTAGTAGTTTCAGGAAAACCTAGTTTCAAACCCTGCTTGCTACATTTACTAGCTCTGTGTCCCTCTACAAGCCATTTAATCTCTCTCATGCTCTATTCCCTCCTTTGTTGAATGAGATGGTCAACTAGGATCCTATCAACCTAGGTCTATGATCCTACAGCAGAAGTTTCCTAATCTGTAAAATAGAAGTAAGAATATTCACTCCATCTACTTACAAAGATCATTGTGAAGAGGGCATTTCATGAGCTTAAAAATATTCTATAATTGAAAAACCTGTCATTTTACCAAAGAGGAAACCGAGGGTCAGAAAATATAAGAGATTGTCCAGAGTTAAACAGCTAATAGCGTTCAGGTAAGCCTTCAACCCAATCTTGAATTATCATCATCATCATCATCATTATTATGGTCTCTGCCCTCAGGAAGCTTAATGTCTACAAGGAAGACAGAAGGCATGAACAAAAGCTGCAGTTCATGGTCCACACATTTGTTGAGTATTAAGGATGTGGCACGAAAATGAAAGATTAGGAAGTAACTTCCAGCTGAACTCATCCAGGCATCACAGAGGAGATGACTGTTGGGAAGGGTTTAGATAAACAGATATTAGGGGAGCAGATTCGAGGAAGAGGAAATTATAAATGTTAAACATGCAGAAGGGGAAAGCATGAATGTCTGTCTAGGGAACATTGGAAAATTCAGACTGCTTGGGATGTTGGGTTTATACAGGAAGGTCATGAAATAACCGGGTAGAAAGGCAAATGGGGGCTAGATTGTGAAGGGCCCTGAATTCCATTCTTAAGTATTTTGGACTTTCCTGGATTGGTAATAGGGTGAAAGACATGATTAGAGTAGGAAGATTAATCTTGTGTATGACAAGGATGAAAAGTGGGGTAAGAACATAGAGACAGCACAAGATTGCTGTTAAAAGACAATAAGAGTCTGAACTAGGATGATAATAATCAGATAAGAAAGAACATAGATTTGACCTGATTAGATATGTGTGTGCCTTGGGGCCAGGGAACATTAGGGAACATAAGAAAAGAAAGGAAGACCTAAGATTTGGTCACCATTTAGTTACAGAGATCATCAAAGGAGAAGGAGAATTTTACTCCAGCAAATCCAAAGCAAACAGATAGCAACGTTTGCTGGACAACCTTTGACAAAAAGGAAGTGGCATAGTTGGGAGACAGATTGCACTATGTGGTAGACATCTGAAAGACTTATTTACCTTGGCAGCTCCTAGCTCCGAGTACTCTCATATAGTTTGACATGTTGGTGGACTGATTCTTTCTTTGGTATTGGTTTTCCTCCACTCATGCAGATTGCAGCCCTTACACTTCTTCTCATCCTTGTCTGTCCCCCTTCATAAATTATTAATCCAGTAGTTGTCTTCTTCAACTTTTTTTAATGGTTGCTTACATATTCTCCAATTACACATTTATCTGGTTTGGCCTCCAGCAAAGGAATTGTGGGCCACATGTGGCCTGTGGAGTTCCACTTTAAATGAAGGGTTCTTAACCTGGGATCCATGAACACGGGTTAATATGTGTGTGTATAAACATGCATATATACATGCATTTATGTATATATGTACACACCTATGTATGTGTATATATCATGCATGTATACATGTATTATGTACATGTACGTGAACATATTTATATATGTATACACACAAATATATAAAATATCCATGTGTGTGCATACATGTACATGCATGTACATATGTATATATCTGTGTGTATACATATACATACATGTATATATACATAAAACATATATGCACCACACATGTATTATATATACATATACATGCTATTAATATCATGTGTATATATGTGTGTATGTACAACTTCATTTCAATATACTTGTTTTCCTTTGCAACCCCAGGAATTTTATTTTATGAATTTTAAAACATTCTGAAAAGGGGACTCCCCAGATTGCCAAAGGGGTGCATAGCACCAAAAAGATTCAGAACCTCTGCTCTGGATCAACATTGGACATTGCATGTAACGTGAGCTCAGGTACTTTAGGTGTCATTTTCATTGACATCTTCAGTCATCATAGAGGTTGTTCTTCAGATTCCACTTTTTTTTTACTCTGTGGCATTAATGCCGTCTGCCTTCTTATGTTTTCTGATTTCCTAATATTTGTAATTTCTTATAATGTCATAGTATTATATTTCATTCACACACCACAAGTCGTTTGTTTCCCTTCTCTTTGTCCTAAACTTTTAATGGCAACAGTCAAGTCTTTTTTTCCCCCTGCAAGGTCATGCATCATGGGTAAGGACAGCTTAGAATACACGAGAGCCCTGACTCAAGATTTCTATATTCATTGCTTGGATTCTGGATGTGGGTACCATTGAAAATAAGTCCATGTTTCTGAAAAAAAAATGTTCTTCCATACAAATAAATTTTAAATTCAAATCTGACAGTACTGTTTGGTTCAGTATGGGTCAAATAGGTTAAAATGAAGGGGGGAAAAGCCATTCATTTTTTTTTTTGGATATCTTACTTCTTACTCGAGAGAGAACATGCCTCCAGGCTGTGGTGTCAGACTGAATCTATTGGTTTTGTCAGATGATTTGTAAGATTCTGCTAAGCTGTACACTGCTTAACAGAAACATAATCCTGGGACCCAACTACAGTGTAGTCCACATTATGTTTCAAATTTCATCTACATTCTGCTCACACTTTAGTATGTCATCTCTAGGACAAAACTTTTTGCAAGGTACTACATTTTATTTCTAAGTGGTGGTATTATGTCCACTACAGAGAAGGAAATAGAATTACGCAGTTGGATAAACAAGATGGAATTATCATAGAAGGATTTGATTGGATATTCCAGTCACTCCCTTTAGAAATCTATCTTTCTGAAAGTATTGCTGAATTGGAGATATCCTCCTTGTGTCATAGTATAACCCTATTCATATTTATCCATGACAAAAACATACCCCATATCTATTTGTCTCAGAAGATCAGGGAGATCAGAATTTACTTAAGAGGCAACTAGGTGGCATGGAGGGCAGAACTCTGGGCCTGGAGTCAGCAAGACCTAAGTTCAAATCCAGCCTCAGACATTTCCTATCTGTGTGACCTTGGGAAAGTCACTTAAATTCTATTTACCTCTGTTTTCTCAATCATAAAATGGGTATAATAAAAGCACCTTCCTCATATGCAGTGAGGATCAAATGAGGTAATACTTGTTAAGTAAATGTTTCTTAGCATCGTGCCTGGCAGTAAGGGCTGTATAAATTATTCCTTCTGAGAAGAAAAAAAAGCAGGGACTTGCTTTCTCTCTCCCCCAAATGCCTCCAAATACCTGTAAAAATGACTCTAAACAAATTCTAGAGCAATAGAACCCACAAAATGATGGAGTTAAGTGGATTTCCAGTCCAAGATAACCTGGAAGGCCAACAGGAAGGGTCTATTATACCAGGCTGGAGTGAAGCATAGTCCAGCATGGGTTGCTTGGGCACAGACAGGGCCAGAGCAGGCCTCGAGGGATTGAATCACTGGCAGCTGTGGAGGTTTCCAGACTTCTCAACCAAAAAACACCAAAGACAAAGTTGAATGTCAATGGGGAAACCCTGTCAGACCTGGGGGAGAGAAGAGTGTGGTCTGTCCCCAGCCCTGGGGTGGCAGAGGCAGCTGCTTCCACAGCTCCTGGCCCACAGATGGTGGGGGGATTGAGTTGCTGAACAGAGAGAGATTAGGAGATTGCAAGGATCTCTTTGCTGGTGCTGAGGTAGGATTCTCTTGCTTTGCCTTGCTTGAATCTGGGTTGCAGTCCTGGGTGGTGATCCTGGGGTGAGGAGGAGCACCAGCCTGGTAGAGCTTGTGACAGCTGTGGAGAGGGAAGCTTCCTCACAGTTCCAAGGCAGAAAAGAGTCCCTGTGTTCACTTATAGATCAGAGCACAGGCCGGGAGAGGAGTAAACACATCTCCTTTGATCATATCACTTTAGAAGAATTGAAAATTTACAGGTGCCTAGAAGAATCTCTGACAACAGCAGGGCAAAACCCCTGAAACTTGAGACAAAGACCTCTGCAATCTAGAAGCAGAGTCCTACCTTGACAAAGAGATCAAAAGTCAAATAATTGTCTGGGAAAATGAGCAAATAGTGTAAAAAATAAATTCTTCCTTCCTTCCTTCCTTCTTTAAGACAATAGGCATATGCCTCCCAAATAGGAACATAGATTCAAAGCCAGAAGGAAATGTAGATATTTCCTAATGCAATTCCTTCATTATACAGAGGAAAGCCTAGAATGAAAAAAAATGACTTACCTAAGGTCACATAGGTGATTGTGATGAGATTTGAACTGTGAGCCGTAAGTGGAAGTTGTAAAGTGTAACTTCAAGAATTTAGAGCATCCAAAAGTGGAAGGAGCTTTCTAGACATTCTTTGGGGTTCTTGACCCCTGGAGATCTTTAGGCAACACACGACTCATTGTCGTTCTTCTTTGATTTTCAAAGCCAACCAATGACATCACAGGTGATATCTTGACTTGAACATGAATTGGATTTGAAAGAGACAGAGTTACACACAGTCATCAGCCTCACTCTCTCTTCCCAAGTCATTGAATTCCAAAGGCAAGATAAAAGTCAAGATGACTAGCTATGGCCTGGGATGCAGTGGATGATTGTGGCATCTTCAATGTCTGACCAAGCTCTGTAAGAGCTCCACAGCCCCTGCTTCAGCCACCTGCATGGCCATTGGGACAAATTGTTTTCATCTTCCGATTCCATAGGAGGAAGTCTTCACATGCTCAGGGTAGACTATTCATTAAATAAGTTGTAAAGGTTTAAGAAAGGATTGGATTAGTTGGCCTCTCAAGTCCTTTCAACCTGTGCAGTGTGTTGTGAAGGCTCACTTGAGATCCACAGCTCTTCCCATCATGCTATCCTGGCTTTTAAGTTCTACATAGTGTCTTTAAGGGGAATGAATGATCTGGACAATTTCCTTTTTTTATTCTGCTTTTAGTTTTCTATTAGCACTCTAAAGAAACAGAGCCATAGCTTCGTCTTCCTTATGGCTGTCTCTGAGAATCTAGCACACCTTTCTGTTAATCTCAGAGGGCTATAACTCTGACATCAAATATCTTTGTTTTGCTGAATCCATTAATAAGAACATAGTCAATGAGGTTGAGGTGTTTTTATCTCCTGTTCTATGTAGCACCCAACCCCTTAATCACACACAATTTAGGGCTCATTATTGTAACTATATCCTTTTTAATGAAGCAAAAGCAGAAATTTTGGAGGTAGGATTTTTTCTTAAATAATGATAGTCTGGGTTAATGTGATCACCCATTAATCTTTGGGTAATTAACCCTCTAGAGATTTTTAAGGGATTTTTAAAAGTTGGGAGGATTTCAAGAATGAAATATTAGGAATAAATTATACATTCTCTGACTTCTGTGAGTCGGTCAAACAAGAAAATCAATTAGCCAGGAGGCTTCTTGCATTAGACTTTGGAATTTTTTTTAATTAAATGATAATAGAACTATAATGTTGTTCCCAGAATGAAGAAGATAGTCCTTCATGAATAGAGATAATTGACTTAAGAACTTAATTTTTTAAAATTGGAGCAAACAATGCTACAGTATCTAATTCTGGGAAGTGTGCTTTACTTAAAGAAATAAGTAGTCAAAATGCCCACTAGTGTATTCTTTATATATACCATATAAAGAACCTTTGCCTTTGCGGGAGACCCCTATATGAGGGATACACACCCAGTGGGAGAGATATTTGTTTTGAAATTAACAAAAGGGATGATTGAGTTAAAAATAAGCAAATCAATTTATTAATTAAAATTCATTAAGTACTTAGTAAATATTAGAGACCACGCTAAGCATTGGAAATACAAAGAAATAGCAAAAACAATTTCTGACCACAAAAAGCTTACATGCTCAAGGGGGATACCACATTTATAAATCGGTGCAAAGTAGATAAATGCAGAATAAGTGAAAGGTGACCTTAGAGAGGCTAACACTATCAGAAACTGGTTTTTGGATCAAATTTATATTTAGAATGACATCTTACTTGTAACTGTCTTTTCTATACTTCCTTTGGAAAAGGAAAAAAATATATACATATATACATGTGCATATATATATTTAACAAAATTGGAACACAATCAATCAGTGAAGTGACCTAAGTAGGGATTTTATAGCATTAGGACAGATACACTATTTTTACTACTTTTTCTGTTCAGTAAAATCATATTTCCAGTAATCTCTTGCTATTTAACATACAAATCCCTTATTAGATCTGAATTAATACTTCATTCAAAACAGTTTAAAGCATGACCACAGGCTCCTATCTGTAGACACAACACATCATAAATACTTTTTTTGTATGTTCTGAAAATCCCAAACTAAATAAGAGCTGGGACATATTTATTGGGATAATGTTTGTGGTCACCTTCAGGGTTTCAGCAATTGTACTCCCAGCCAGCCCAGCTTAACACAAACTTGCCAAGATTTCTTTTCCGGGCTTTGTATAAGTTTCTGCTATTATCATCACAGCATTTATAGCTAGCTGCACACTGGACAATTTTGCCCATTTAAGAAATTTTTTAAAGGGAGGGGAGAGAGTTTTTAAATGATGAATGATTTCAGGACTGCTCTAAGTTTAAAACATTTTATACACCTTAAAAGTGATATGGCTGTATACACATATTGTTATTATTACAGAGATACCTACCTTTTGTTAATACCTTGGATTTTTGAACCTCATTAATAGCACTGTTCTTTCTACTCTACATCACTTGGGATTCAAAACTTAGAGTACACAATTTATTAATTGATTGTAAATTATCATATTTACATATGTACGTTTATGTGTATGTATAAACATACATACATACATGTGCATATATGTATGTGTATATATGTATATATATGTATATGCATGTGTGTATATAATTTTTTCCCCTCATCTACTACAATGTATGCTGTTCAAGATCCAGTAGTCCCCCTCCTGCCCCTACAACATCTGAAATGTTCTTGGCCTATAAAATCCACTCAAAAAAATTACTGAATCTTTGGGTCAGGGAAGGTACCTCAGAAGCCATAAGGCACAATGTGTCGCTAAACAGATATGTCCTGTAAGATCTTCCCAGAACTTATCTGATCCCTGCTTAAAGACATTTGCCAAAGGGTACCAACTACTTTCCAAGACATCCCATTCCATATTTGGTCAGCTTGAATTGTTAGGATGGTTTTCTTGACATCAGTTAAAATCTGCCTATATAAAGACTTTCACCCATTAGTTCTAGCTCTACTCTCTGAGACCAAGCAGAACAAAGCTAACCCTTTATCCATGTGATAGTCATACATGGCTTTGAAGATAGCTACCAAGACTCTCTCGATTTCCTAGTTTCTTCAACAAATCCTTGTATGGCATGGAATGTGGTATCCTTTTCCATCCTAAGTGCTCTTGTTTGAAGTCATCCCAATTTATCAGTGGTTTTCCTAAAATATGGTGCTTAGAATTGAATTCAGGACTCGAGCTGTGGTCTGACCAGGAGAGATTACACTAGAAATATCGTATTCTTAGTCCTACAAACTAAGTCCTTCTTCATTCAGCCTAAAATCAGATTCAGGCTGTTTTCCTTCTTGGGTTGCCAGATGACACTGCTGACTCTTATCACTCGTTGATTGATTCAGTTTCTGCCAAAACTGTGCACAGTCCTATTTCTTATCTAACTTTATACTTCATGGATCATAGAAAGTTATCACCAAGATATCATTTGTGACATTCCTTTCCTCTTGACTAATGCTAAGAAAGACAACTATTGATAGATCAGTCGTGGAACTCTGGATAATTCACTTCCCTGGAATATTATGATCTGATAGCTTTTCCTCTCACTCAGAGCTCTTTCCTTCCTCTTGCTGCTATGCTCAGGGAAGAGAGGGATATGCTGATATTTTCTGATCATCTTGCTTTACATGTATATGTATACAAAGGTGATCTGTGTATGTGTATATACATGTACATATGAAATATACATACGTAATATGTAGAAAAAGAAGCTGTTTACATGTCTCCTTACTCTCTTGTTAGCACAGATACTTGAAAATTTACTTTAAATGGATTTTAAAGGTATTATCCACCAGTCCCATGAATACTACTCCATGACTTGTGCTCTGGACATTTGGATAGGCCACAGAGATTAGTGCATAGCTTAAAATTAGTGAAAAATTCTACTTTCTAGGTTTTGCTCACTTTATGGTTGTTAAATTCTCTGTCTTTCTATCTTTCCATTAGCCTCCAGGGAAGAATCTGTTGCATTTAAATTTCCAGAAGATTTGTTTAAGGTTTCTGATGTCATTATGATTTGTAGGACTATTAAAATGGCATTTGCTGATGACATGATGCAATGCATTGCATCATTTCATCTTAGCATGAAAATGTACTGATCTTTTCATCGCTACCATGTAGGTAATATGGTAACACATGGTTATAGTGGGAACAACTGCATTACCAATGCCAGCATTTGCATAAGTGCTCCTCTGTGATAGACAGATTTTCTAATCCAGTGTCACATTAGGAAAAATAGCCCCATCCTGGTAGAAAATATTGAGCTTCTTAAGGGTGCATTCATTTACTAATGTTGTATCCTGGTGCCTCACGGTGTTATAGAGGTGACCCTGAGTTCTCGAAGAATGTTCCAAGGTAGCATAAATTCTAGCAGGTCCTAACCATGCTATAAAGACTTTAAGCAAGTGCCAGAGAGAGATTTTACAACTGGCAAGGACCAACCTAGCAAAGTTTGGAGAGACTCCCCATCATGTTGGTTATAGAATGCTGTTGCTGCTGCTGCCACCGGTGCTAATGATGATGGTGATGGCGATGGCAGTGATGGTGATGACGGTAACAGTGATTATGATGATGGTGATGATGATAATGGTGATCATTATGATAATAATTTTTTGGCTACAGCAACTCTGAAGATTATCAATCATTTGATAGCTGCATTAGTGGAGGGATTACAGTCTATATTGGTGGAGAGATGTATATGGCTGAAGCATTCTTTAAAATGAAGATGGAAGAGTAGATACATCCCAGTTCTTTACCTTCCATGATGATATTCACATCTAAAATGGTAGAGTTAGAAGGAAATGATCATCTCAATGCCCAGGTTTTATAAATAAGTGTAGCAACCTTCTAACCTTAATCTCTCAACCTACAGGTGCACTTGCAGGCCAAGTCCTCAGGGTATGGCTGGCTATATGATCACATTGTATTTCTACAGGCACACTGTTATTGACTCGAACCCACACCCAGTGTGTTTATAAGCACAAATAGAGAGAGTTGATTTTCATTGTATACTTAGGCATGGATTAGTCACTACAATAAGGGATTTGTTGGATATTACTTTTTGTAAGAGAAAATAACTCTTGCTCTAAAACATACATCCACACAGTTTAAATAGAAATAGCAAAAATATTGCCTTGCACAGAATAAGGCTGTTTCAAAAGTTCTATTCTGTCATCACAGCATGGGAATAAGCTTAATTCTTGGATGTTATGAATTAATAGGTTTAAAAATGTATTTATTAAGCACTTATTTTGTGCAGGCACTGTGCTATATACCAGGAGAATATAAGGTCTGACAGGTCTGAGCTTTCTGTTCACAGTGCCAGGCACATAAGAAGTACTTAATAAATATTTGTTGAATGACTGACTGTCCAAGGACTAACCTAAGTATAATAGGCGTAGATTGGACACTGGGTGTTCAACTCTTTAGCCATGGAAATTACAAAATGGCCCTCAGCCTGGTGTGACATCTTTCCATTTCTGCATTAACAATGGTAGAATGGCAGAGAGACAAAAGATTATAAATCATAACATTTTAGATCATTTATAACCTTTGAATATTGGTACTAATGTGTTTGATCTTTGCTTAGTGATCAATATTATTGGAAGAATGGCAAATATTGGCATTTTCAAAATAAACAAAGCCAGAAGTCTTAAGGCAGCTAAGTGGGAAGATGGCTAATAAATTCAAATAGTCAGTGGAGTGAGTTTTATTTCAAAGCAACATAGAAATCTGACCATGAAATATGTGGTCAACAGAACTGGAGCTTATTATGTGTTGAAGAAATGAATGGCACACTCATCCTCTCTTGATTCTCCCCAGGAAGAAAGAGATATGAGCTTGGTTGATTGCAAAAAGCAACAAGGGCATTTTTGAGATATCCAAGAGCATGAAGTCTTGGTTTAAATGGGACACCTAGGGTTATGTAGATGTAGGCCCTTTTGTACAAATATTAGAGTAATTCTCTTTGTTTTGACTTCACACACTTCGGGTATTATGGAAAAGGTTAGACATCAGAAAAAAAATCAAGTCAAAAATATAGTTAAATTTTACTTTCAAATGAAATCATTTATGTTCCCAAAGGAATCTGGAAAACTTTACTTCTACCCATGTGTGGTGACTATTTCTAACCTGGGTTATAAACTCAGGTACTGAAATAGTAAAGCCCACATGTTCAAACATTCAGAAGATGCTCTTTTCTTAAGCTTACTTTTTATGTGCAGGACACTATGGACATTTCATAAAACAGTTGATTTTTAGGATTGCTGTATAGACTTGAGAGGTTTGGATATTTTGGGCGTCAAGTTTTAGAATGTGCTGGCATTTGTCCATGAATGTTTGCAGCTTATTAGTTCCCTCATTTAAAGTCCATGTGGTGACAAAGAAAACTCAGTTCAAGACTATAAAAATACCATCCACCTGGTTCACCAAATATATGCATCCAGTTTCCAGGCACACAGCTTGGGCCTGAAGATGAGCCATGGTGAACCAGACAAACCATATTTTAAAAGGAAAACAATTATTTTAGTGAATCATTCCTATTGCTAATAACTTAATTTAAAAAGAAGTTAACCATTCTCACTGAGCAAATAGATCATTTTTAGATGGCAGTTGTTCCATGAAAATCTTAGGAAGTGCGACCACTCAAAACGCCTTTATATTATAATGTCAGACCCAATGTGTCCCAAGTATTATCCAGAATTGTGTGATTGTCAGGATCAATGCATCATTTTTTCCTTCAATATCTGAATTCCAAGCTGTGATAATGTTATGAAACAGGAAGAAGGCCTTCTGCTGGCAACCTGCTAGCAATGGGGATGGCATTTATATTCTATGTCTGTGCTATAAATTACTGTCATCTGTCAGTATTTCTATGCTTGTCACTGCTTACCCAGAGATGCCATCTTTATGAATAAGGAAAAGGGAGGAGCCACCAAGGCAGAAAACACTATAGAATTAATTGGAGAATGCTGCTAACAGAATAGAATTAATAGTGGAAAACATTATGTAAAATGAAAAGTTAATGAAGAGGATGCTGAGAGCACGATGATATTTAAAAATAGAAATGGGCTTTGTCTAAGTTTCATGCTAGAATTAAGGACAGATTTCTACCTTTTACTAATGTGTGAGTTTGGCTTTCCTCTTTTTTGCAGAATTGCATGGGCCAGATTTATAAACATATGAAAGCACAATGTATCTCGATTTATAACAGTTTTCTTCATATGGTTCCCTTTTCTCTGCTCTTGCAGACTTTCTGAATAATGGGAGAATTAATGTCAATTAAACTTTAATATTTCAGTGATCCATATAGTTTCATTGGTTTGAATACACCTTTCACCAATATATATCACAACTCATCTATGCCTCCAAGGTAATCATTAACTGCTGTGACCAAAAATATTTTTCACCTAATGACTTATCTTCAGATGAGTTTTTCTGAATTTAAGTAGTCTGGTCCTCATAATCCATCACTGAATTCACATGAGAAACCTTTCTAACTTGGCTAGATGTGATAGTTTCTGTTTTACTGGGTTTTGTTTTTCCCTTGAGTGTCTAAAATCACCTCCCTACCAGTGAAAGGCATCATAAGTAGGACTAAAGTGAACATCTTGATAACACTACATTTAACTATTATGTCCACTGGATTATTGCAAAAAATAATAATAATAAGCAGCAGGAATATTTAGACTCTGTCTAGAAGCTGTGTACCATGCAAAAGTCATTGGTTCGGGGGTTTCTGGGTAACCAGTGACAAGTATAAAAATCAAATCTTTCCTCTATCATTTACTCCCTGTGTGACCTGGGACAACTCATTTAATATTTATGGGCCTGTTTCCTCATCTATAATATGAAAGGATCAGGATAGATAGTCTCCAGTCAAAATCTATGATTCTATGTTCCAGTCTTCATTCCCAGACTTAGATTAGAAATTTACCTTGTGTGTAATTTTTAAATAATCTTTATAGTTATCTAAAAAGAAAAAAAAACAAACCTTAGAAACATCTTCTCATGCGATCCTTATAGCAGATAGGTGTTGCAAGAATTACTATTCCCATTGTATAGATGGGGAAAGTGGAGCTTGGAGATGTCAAAGGACTTATACAAAATAACAAACCTAGTAAGTAGTGGAATTCGGATTCATCATAGGTCTTTTGAACCTAAAATTCGGGCTCTTTCTAGCTTGTCATTATTTTCAATCAGATTATTTCAAAACTAAAAAGTTACTATTAAAAGTTGCCCCATTTTTATGTTCCATAAGACATCATTCTTTATAGTAGACAAATAAATGGCTTATAAAATTTTACTGCTGACAACATGTTCAAATAAGATGGAAAATTTACTTGAGAGTTTACATCCAAATCCCCAAGATTGGGCTGTATTGAGATGTTCACCACTTCTTGACACTATGAAGACCTGATTAATAAATGCACTGATTTCAGGTTTTCTTTCAAAAAATTCTTGAAGCTACTTTAACATAGAGGAAAGTTTCCAATCCTTGTTCCCTGTGCTTTGACACAATGACAGGATAAATTTTATCAATCAAAAAGATGACCTGGGTTTTCAGAAGGTTGTTTAACTTTCCTTTCTAAGAAATTAGAACCTTTCACCCCATTAGAATGGTATGTTGTGATCTCACTTTTTAATGACACAGAGCAGGTCTGCCGCTCTTATGAAGTAAAGCTGAGGTAATTACTTGGACAACTCAAGTGAAGTAATGACTTTGAAAATTAGCTGTATTTCAGTATCTATGCTCCTTTCCAAACTCCCTGAATCACTTAAATGTCATAATTCTTCACTGTGTGAATAAGAATAGTAATCATTATTATAATGAAAGAGGAAGAGGAGGAAGAAGAAGAAAAAGAGGAGCAGGAGAAAGGGGAGGAAGAGGAGGAGGAAAAGAATTCCTATCGAGAGTCTTAGGCTCGATTTTAGAAGCCCCGGGTTCAAATCCAATATGAGAGACTTAATAGCTGTGTGTGTTTCTGGGGAATTCACATAGCTTTCTTGGACTTCAACTTCCTTATCTATGAAAGGGCCAAACTAGATAATCTCAATAGTCCCTTCTTGGCTCTAATTCTATGGTCCTATGAGACAAGTTTGCAAATCACTTTTCTCACCACAACCCTGAGGTACACATAATGAAAATATTATTGCCTCCATTTTACAGACAAAACAAACTGAGGCTTAGAAAACTTAAGTAATTTTGTCAGGGTTATTGCAGATAGATTCTGGAGTTCTACTTTATCTTGGATCTTTGAGCCTGGGTACTTACGGTTTTCCTAAGCGACCATACTTCCCACGGCTTGTGCTGTGTAGGTGAACTGATCCAGCAAGTTCCCTTAGTGAAGTCCTTCAACCTCTCTCTCACTTCTTCGTTGCTCTCTTCCTAAACACAAATATATACACAACTCCTCCTGAAAAAAAGAAAAAAAAATGGGATTGTCCTTGCCTCTGCCATTGTACTAAAAGATCAGTATTTAGATTAAAAGAGGTTGCACCACTTGGCAGGGCAGAGAGTGGGGAATCTGTCAAACACAAGGGAACATTAACAAGATTGCTGGCTCCATTCAGAAGGAGCCTTCTGCAATGCAAATTGACTCCAACTTGGACATGGTGCCAGGATTTAGGATTGGATATTTTTCCTCCCTGACTAAAGCCAAAGTAACCTATTTGCATTATCTGAATGTGGTAATTAAGTCATTAAGTAGGAGGGTTTCAGGATTGGTGCACATAGCAAGGAAACCATTAGGAAAAGACTAGACAGGCTCCATTAATGGAAATCAGCCAAGCTGGGCAGAGCTGACCTATGACAAATGCTGAGGTTCTATCTGATTCTCACTGGCCTGGAAAGTAGATAGAAGAAGGTTCAGTCGCAACCTGTCTCAAGACTAGTTTTAATAATCATAGCATTAGTCTCTAAGGTCTATGCAAGATAGCCTGGTTTATAAGGCTGGATTAATTGTTTCTGTCCCTCATGCCCCATTCCTTCTCTATCATTCTTTAAATAAGTAGATAGCACCAGTTCTGTCATTATTTCGTTATGTGTTAGTATTGCTGCAGAAACTGGTGGAATTCTCCCCATCTAAGCTCAGTGTCTGTTAGATAACAAATATATCAATTTATTGAAGCATTTTCATTCATCTTTTCTCATGGGTCAAAGAGTAACTTTGCATAAACGCAAATGGGGCAGCCAGGTGGCACAGTGGATAGAACACCAGACCTGGAGTCAGGAAAGCCTCAGTTCAAATCTGGCTTCAGACATTTCCTAGCTGGGTGACCCTCGGCAAGTCCCTAAACCCTGTTTGCCTCAGTTTCGTCATCTGTAAAATGAGCTGGAGAAGGAAATGGCAAACCACTCCAGTATTTTTTTCAAGAGAATGCCAAATGCGGTCACAGAGAGTCAGACGTCATTGAACAGCAATGATAAACTGAAATACATTCCATTTTCATTTGTTGCCTACTGCTCAGTTTCCCAGAAACCCATGTCTATGTTGCTGAGCTTATAGTACTCCTTCTGAGAGCCTTCATGTTGGATCCCAGTATAAGAGAAAGAGAATTTGTAGTACGGGAGAATTCAGATGCAAAGCCACACAGGGATTTCAGTTAACAAAACTGGATTGTTACTCAAGAGTGGAGGGGAAGAACAGATGTATCTAGGTAGCCCAATGGGTAGAGCACTGGGCCTGGAGGCAGAAAGACCTGAATTTTAACCTGGCCTCTGACACTTGCTAGGGGAATGTCATTTAACCTATGACTACCTCAGTTTTCCCAACTGTAGAATCAGGATAATAACAATATCTACCACCTAGATTATTGTGAAGCTCAAATAAGATATTGATAAAGACCTTAGCACAGTGCCTGGGTCATAGTAGGTGCTTAATAAATGCTTGTTTCTTTCTTTTTAATATAGAAATTCTTGGTATGCAGCCCTCATTGCTTTTAGCCAAGGCACCTCACAATGGGGTGGCTTCCAGATGCAGAACAATACATTAGCTTTTCCATTCTGCTCAAAGGCCCATAGGTCCTCAGGGTTCAGATCTATCTAGAATTTTAGACAAAGAGCTATCTGGAACCAAGAGGATGCTGCCCTGTCATTTACAGAGGAATAGATTTGGTATCAATGAAATGAGAGTATTTTCTAACTTTCCTAACAGTGAGTGAAGAATGAGGAGAAGGGACATAGGGAAATCAATTCTAAATATGACAAATGAGAGAGAGAGCCTGGGAAAGTGGGAAAGTGGCAATGTTCAGTCTCTTAGTTTATTAGCCTTGGCATGTATGCATCCTGGGGGACTGGGACTGGACCAGTCAAATTAGTTTCTGCCATCTCACATACATAAAAACTTGGGTTTTGGTCCCACCTCTAACATTTACTTAGCTAATGTGACCTTGGGTAAGTCATAGCTTCTACGAGCTTCAGTCTCCTTATCTGCAAATTGGGGATAATCAGGCTTATTCTGTATCTCTTGTGGGATTTCTGGGGGAAAAAGTATTTTGTATACTAAAAAAAAGCCTAGAGTGAGTCACTAGTATTGTCACATATCCTATAGATGCTCTAAGACAGTTAGGTGGTTCAGTGGATAGAGTGCCTGGCCTGGAGTCAGGAAGACTCATCTTTCTGAGTTCAAATCTGGGCTCAGACACTTGCTAACTATGTGATCCTGGGCAAGACACTTAGTTCTTATTTGCCTTAGTTCCTCGTCTATAAAATGAGCCAGAGAAAGAAATGACAAACCACTGCAGTATCTCTGCCATGAAAACCCCAAATGAAGTCACAAAGAGTGGGATGTATCTAAAAACAACACAATGACAACAACAAAACATGCTCTAGGGGACTTAAAGATATCCTTTTGTCATAGATCTGCATGTTTCCCTATCGGTAGAAAGGACGTCAGTATGTAAGATGCTTCATCAATGGACTCCACCCTTCTTGGCCAATTCGTCTCTCCCTCATTTCAGATATGAACCTGTTGATTTAGGCAGCTGAGAGGATTGGATAGAGCATGGGCATTAAAGTTAGGCATAATTACTGAATCCTGCCTGAGCCTCTTACTAGCTGTTTGACCCCTGGGCAAGGCATTTAACCTGTTGGCTTCATTTTCTAAATGGAGATAGTATCACTTAATTCACAGGGCTGTTATGAAGATCGAGCAAGATAACATATGCGAGTGCTTTTCAAACCTTAAGGCACTATATAAATAGAAGCAATTTTTTTATGATTTCCTTGGTCCACAAAAACAACAGCAACAACACGGGCTGCTGACTCAGCTTTGACTATCAGCTATGGACACCCAACAACCATCTATATGCCGTCTTTTCTGATCCCTTGCTCCCTTCTCAGTTGATAGTATTCTCCCTATCTCATCAAATTACTTTACTTTTATATTATATTTGCTTAGAATTTGCATCCCCTTCCCCTTGACCCCAGTAGACAGTAAGCTTGATTGGGTACAGATCCCGTTTTGTTTTTCACCTTTGCATCCCATTGTATCCCCAGGATGAAAGGATTCCTTTGTATTATTCCCATTCTGATTAGAATGCCCTTTTCACCACCCTCTTCTAGTGTAAAGCTTTCATTTCCTTTGAGGTCTAAGTCAAACTTATTTGAAAACCCAGGTGCCATGATTTTTTTTAAATCCAGGTCTGAATTCTTATAGTTGTATAATCTATTATTTCATCATTTATTTCATCTCACCTCCACTTCAGACACCTGCCAGTATGATTTGGACCATATCATCACTTGGAATTATTTACCTCCCAGATATTCATTTCCTGTCCAGATCATTGCAACATTCTCATGACTGCTCCCCCCATCCACTATTCACTCTTTAGTCTCTGCCTTGATCTTTCCTAAAACACTATCACCAAAGTAAGTTCCTTAAAGGACAGACCAGACCAAATCACTCCTACTCAAGAATCTTCAATGGTTCACTGCTGCCTCTGGGATAAAATACCGACACTTCAGCTGGACATTTAATCAGATTCAAGTCTGGTTCTAGTCTACCTTTCTAGAATCACTTCTCTCCATTCATTCCTCATTTTAATCCAACTAGCTTATCTGTTTTCTATTCACCAAATGCAGTGTTCTATTTCCTGCTTCTGTCCACTTGCCAGATTGCCCCCCGTCTTCATCACTCCCATAGTGTTCCTTAGCTTTCTTCAAGGTTCAACTTGGGTGTCATCTATTTTCCTGATCCTTCCATTTACTTGTGCTATCTTCTTTTTCAAATGGTATTTTAAAAAAAAGCTGATAGAAAAACCAAGAGAACATTGCATACAGTAACAGCAAAATGGTTTTAAGAACAACTCTAAATGAATAAGTTATTTTGACTGTTGTGAATACCGAAATTAACTACAAAAAAAATCTATACTGTTTTGAAGGTATTAAATTGTTTAATAAATGTCTTTGAATTGAATTGAGGTGAATTTTGAATTATCTAATTCTCCTCTCTGTCCATATTCTTCCCCCTGGCTGATGCCCTCGGTCCCAATGTTCCTGCTTTTTGTCATGGTAGCATCCTCTAGTCACTCGAATATTCATCTTTCCCTATCCTTTGCTCATACTCCTACCCCAAGCCCCAACCTAGCCTGGACCCTATAGCCACCTAGCCCTTTCAAGGCTACCTTGGCATTACTTAGAATGTTGTTTTGTCCATCTTTGCCAATTTTCCAAATCTCTATACCTAAGTAAACCTCATTGTTGGTTCTCTTCTATTTTTGTGTTCTCACCATGTCAAACATTGCTGAAGAAAAACACAAAACCAGGTTATCTACTTCTTTGTTGTTCAGTCATTCAGTCATATCCTCCTCTTTGGGACCCTGTGTGCCATAGCAGACCAATGCAGCCTACAGGGTTTTCTTGGCAAAGATACTGGAATGCTTTGCCTTTTCCTTCTCTAGGGGATTAGGGCAAATAGGGGTTTGCCAAAGGTCACATAGCTAGTAAGTGTCTGAAGCTGGATTTGAACTCTATTCTTCCTGACTCTAGCAGCCTCTACAACTATTTCTACTACAGAGCAACAAGATCTAATTTTAACGCAGCCCAGCAATCCAGTTACTTTCCTGCTTATGGACTCCTTAGTGAATATGCTGCATTAACCTTCCCTACCTTTTCCAGTTTCTTCAGACTTTCAATGAGACTCATGTGCTCCTTACGTTTTGTTGATGACATTGCCTTCTCCTTTACTATGAAGATAAGAGTCCATCTGTTGTGAAAGTCCTCAACAACCTTCTTCTTCCTCCCAAGTTGCTCTATATTTTCACCCATCTTCTCCTGTTTCCCTCTCATTTAAGAGAAAGACTATCTTTTGCTATTGCCAAGGCTAATCAAATCCAAAATGTAACATATAGTTATGAAACACCTACTCTGTAAAGGTACTGTGCTAAGCAATGATAAAATATTGTTGTTGGTTTCAGGGAGTTTAGATTCTAGTGGGTGGGAGGGAAGCTGTGATATATGTGCAGAGCTAAATATAATAAAGACAATAATAACTTTTATATAGTATTTACTATGTGCCAGGTACTATACTAAGCAGTTTATAATGATTATTTCATTTGATCGTTACAACAATCCTGGGAGATAGGAGTTATTATTATCCCCATTTAATAGAGAAGGAAACTGAGACAAACAGAGGTGAATTGACTTTCCCAGAGTCACAACACTAGTAAGTATCTGAGGATGGATTTTAACTCAGTTCTTCCTGACTACAGGTCCAGCCTTCTATCCACTGCACCAGCTAACTGCCCTGATATGATATAGGGTAAGGAGCAATAATGGGGAAAAAGAGATCCAAACAAAAGTACTTTAGGAAAATTGGAGGAGAAAGAGAATGTTGTGGGTTTTTTTTGTTTCTGGTTTTTTTTTTAAAGAGAAGATGAGAGGATGCTACATGGAGGACCTGAAATGGGATTAGAGTACTTGAAAGAAGAACAAAAATTACCAAAGGTAGAAATGAGGAAGAGCTGCTTTCCAGATGTGGAGATGGACAGGGGACATGGTATGCTTAGTTCACAGAAGAGATAGCAGTGCATATTGACTGGAACTCTAAAGGGAGAATAATGTGAAATGAGCCTGGAAGCCAAATTGTAGAGGATCTTAATTGCTAGGATAAAAGATTCATATTTTACCTTAGATATAAGACAGAACCAGTGAAGGCTTTCAGGCAGGGGAGGGACATGGCTACTCCTATGGCTTTGAAAGATTACTTTGACAGCTGGGTGAAATATGGATCAGAAACAAAAGATGAGGGGGAGTGAGGCATCAAAGATGACTTTAAATTTTGAACCTAGGTAGGTTCAGATTTGGAAATTGGAGAGGGTAAGGTAGTGTCATTAAGATAAATAGGTAGGGTTTTTGGGGAAAGATGACGAGTTCAGTTTTTGATATTTTTAGACAATGCTACCGGACCATTCAAGTGAAGAGAAATTCAGAAGTTGGCTGGAGATATGGAAGTGGAATTCAGGAGAGAAATTAGGACTGAATTCTGTGTATGTGTGTGTGTGTGTGTGTGTGTGTGTATATCTTTTATAAATTTTAATTTTGATTTATTGGCACAAAATATACACACACGCATACATATGTATACACATATGTACACACACATATATGTGTATATTATTTGTATACATTTATATACACTTATATGTGTGATCTACATAGCAGTCATAATATAACTTAAGGTAGATGATTGGTATCACTAAGGGGGAGGGGAGCATGGAGAGAAGAGTAGAGGACCTAGGACCACACTGCTTTGTCCATCTCTTCCCTGATTATCCCAGTTCTTCCTCTATTAGTGAGCTTGTCTTTTTCTTCTTTAGTATCAATTTCATACTTTCTCTCTGACTCTAAGTACTCAACTCTCTTGTATCCTAAAAGGGAAACAAAATTTCCATTAGACTCTTTAATCCCTGTTTTTTTTCCTCTTATCCACCACCTTCTGCTTTCACACTTCTTAAATCTGTAGGGAAAGCACAATGTGTTTAGTTTCTGGGTGTGGGGAGTGAGGACAAAAGTCACTAGCCTTTACAGGTTGACGACCTGCTCATCCTTTGTGATCTCCACAAGAGAGGCAAATCATGATTGGGGAATACAATTTCACTTGGCTGCATTTCTACTTGAGGAAGAAGAGCCCTGGGGGTCGTAAGTGGGTAGGAGAAAGGAGAACTAAAATGCATTTCTTATCATGTTAGATTACAGTTTAACTGAGTAGCTTTTCCTTGCCAAGAAGAGCCTTATAGGACCACCCTCCTTTTTACGGGACCCTGTATATTATGGAGGTAGATCTGTCTGATAGATCTAAGACTCTCCTGAGCTAGAGAAAGATTTAGAAGCAAAAGTATCCCTCCAGCATCATGGAGTGGATATTAGGTGACAACAAAGATAGCTAGCTAGCTAAAGGCTAGTTGGATTGGTGATGTGATGCTCAGCAGGAAGAAACTGAGTGGTGCTACATCAGAGAATAGTACTCAGTGGAAAGCAAATACAATAGAAAACTTTTTCTCATCTTCTTATCTGGACCAAACTTGGACATCCTAATCACATAGCATTCAGGCTTATTTTATCTTTCTTTCTGTATCGTTATAGTTTGTTGTCTATGAGGAGTTACTGGTTTGCTTACATCATTATGCATCAGTTTGTAGAAATCTTCCCATTTTCTCTTAACTCTTTACTCTGGCATTTTTTAATAACACAATAATATTCCATTATATTACCGATGGTTCACAAATGATATCTGTAGAATACCCATGCTTTACTAGTTTATAACTTTATTTAAAAAAAGTAGCAAATGAGACTAAACAATTCTTGATGAAACTATGTTGGCTCTTTGTGGCTACCACTTTATTTTGTAGCCATTTAATCTGGATGGGAGATAACTCAAGTTCCCTGGCTTTTAGATTTCAGACTCTTTTTTCTTTATTCTCTTGATAATTGGGACATTTGACTTTCTCCAATATAATAATAATACTATCAGTTCTTTGTTATTTTCCAGTAAGAATTTCCAGCGACTCAGCAGTCACATTTTTTAGTTCTTTCGGTACTCAAGAATGTAGTGGATCTGGGCCTGGTGACATGAATTCTCTAAGGACAGCTAGGTGTGCTCTTATTGCCTCCCAAAGTTCTTGGCTATTATCCGTTTTGGATCTGTTCCTTCCAGTTCAAAGATTACTCTCTTGGTGGGGGTGGCAGGAAGTAAGAAAAACAATAACTGAGTAGCTCTGCCATCTCCCTAGTGTTATTTGCCATCATTTCAGCCGCTGCAAGCAATACCTATACATCTTCTTTAATCTTCCTCTTTCCTCCACTATATCTTGAAAAATAATCCCTTTTCAATTATCTTTGACTTATTCTGCTCTTGCCTCCTTTGAATCTTTAGGAAACTCCATCCTTTTTTTTTCTACTCATCAGAATTGCTTTTTCTTGTACCTTTAGAATTTATTCTTGGGAGTTTTGTCCTCATAGCATTTTAATCAATGGAATGTAAGGATATTAGGACCTTTTTTTCCTTGAAACCTTAGAAATCAGCTTTTCTCTCATCTACTGTGCGTTCCATAGTATGCCTGGCTTTTCTCTCCTGCCCTAATAAGACTTTTTCAGATGGAGTAGTACAATTTCCTCAAATGACAACATTTCTACTGTGGCAAGTATTACTAGTTGGTAAAAAAAAACAGATTCAGAATAGCACATTTCCTTTTTCATTTCAAAACTTTTTGAAAGATATTATTATCATTATGGCAAGTCAAAAAAGTATTAGCTACTCTGTTATTAGAGAGAGAACTCCAGCAGATATTTAGACAAGGCAAGCACTTTATGGCTTCTACATCGTGCCTCTGGGCCACACTTGTGGATCTGTTTCCCAAATTCTTCAATTTTATTTCATCTTTCTGTCCTGGTGATCTATAGTTCATTCCAATGAAAATATTTCTTTTGTTTCTCTTTTTTTCCTTTACCCAAATTCTCTACATTATAATTCTCCCTTCTAGATTTCCTTACATGAGTCTATCTTATTATATAATGGTATTCCACCCAACCCTGACTTTCTTTTAAACCTACCCTTTTATTTTCCATGGTGGATGCCCTTCCTAAGCTATAAAGGTTTAATCCCACAAATATCAATGATATCAGTGGGTTCAAATTTGTCTACTTCATTTAGGACCTTTGGCTTTCTTGCTTGTTACTCATACTTTATGGGTTTATTAAGTGCTCATTGGTGAACTTTTCAGTATAGATACCTGAGGCCATGGATTCTTATTAAATCCTTTCTTAGATGTTACCATCTGTGAACTTAAGAGTTTCTTCACTGTTCTTCCTACATTGTAGCTACCCTATGTTATCAAATTTGTTGTGTATAGAGGCAGAGGCAGTTTTCTGTCCCACTCTTTCGAGTTTTGGAATAGATTTGTGTATATTTAAATTGTTTTGAGATCCTAATTCCATTCTCAGAAAGCATTTTTTGAGCTTCCCAAAACTTCCCTTAATTTCCCAAATTTGCTTTACTTATTTGAAACCCTTTCCTTTAATTATCAGCAGTGATCATACACACACACACACACATACACATATACACACATACATACATATACATGGTAAAGAAAGTTATCAGGGTAGCATATTGGAAGCACAGTGGCCTCAACAGTTAGGAGACTTGGGTTCAGATTCAGGCTCTGACACTTGCTAGTTGAGTAACACTGAATAATTCACTTACCTTCTCTTAAGTTTAATTTACCCATCTGTGAAGAGGGTATGATACCGCTTCTACTATTTACTTCAAATTGTTCTGAGGGAGACTCTTTGTAAGTCTTTAAAGAACTATATAAATGTGAGTTGTTTGCTATGGAACTAATCAATGGATTTATGCAAGCTATGCCTCTGTCCTATCCAGTGGTTGATTCATGTATACATATCTTATGTTTTCAGTTACTTTGCAATAGTAGAGGAGAAAATTCCCTTTGGGCACCAGAAACTCTATATTTCTAATTCCCCTTATGTTATGGTAGATCTTTGTGTCTATCCACAGGATGAGTGTCCACTGGTGAATTCAATGAATACATTAGGCAAGCTAGTTATCAGCCACTATATAGAATAAGAACCATCCACAACATCCAACAACCAAAGTACAGATGTTTGCTGAATTTTAGCCTTTCAACCACCTGTATTGTTCCCACATATATAAGAAGTAAGAAGCAAGCTGAAGCAGGGCAAAGCATTTTGCTCTTCTATTTCTATCGTGAAGCCTGATCTACTCAAAAGATCCTTATAAATACTTAGTCTGAAGGAGTGACACTTGGAGTTGCCTGAGGGTCATTATGAGTTCAAGAATATACATATTTGTTTAAAGAATTTTTCCCATTCTCTCTGAGCACGTGGTGATCTTCTATTCTTTGGGTTATTGTGGAAAGGGATTGTGGACATTGGAGAGCCAGATTTGTTATTTCACTGGAAGAGCTGCCTTTCTTGGAGAATAAATCATTCAAAGAACAGTTGGTCCCTCATACTCACCTAATTAATGCAGTTTGAGCCCCATATTATTTTCAGGTTCCTAGCTCCTTCCATTCCCTCCCCAAATTTTCTTTTAAAAAAGCAGACGTGTCTCAGAGATTTATGAAGCTATGGCTGAAGTATCTTAGACTACATAAGGAAAAACACGTAAGAATTCTCATGCTATCCCTGACCAGTTGGCTATCCAACTAAGTCTTCTATCAATGAAAAAAGGAAATAAATAAGAAAGTAATTTTAAATTAATTCATCTTAAACTTATTTAATGGAACTAATGCTATCTGAATGTACATAGTAGAAACTTATTATATATCATGGAACACATGTAGAAATTCCAAAATAATACCAATATTATACTTTTCCTATGACATTTCTGAGGCATTCTAGTAGATGCATATCCACTATCCCTTCAGAATTTAATAGCGTAGCAACTCATTTATCCAATTCTCAGCTATCTGGCAATCTCACCAGTAGAACTTCAAAAAGCATCCAACTTAATTTATACATGAATTGGATTCTCCTCTGCAATATACCCAAGCAGTTGTCATCCATTTTCTTCTTAAAGACCTCAAGTGATTCTGGGTTGTTGCATTGCAGTTTTGATCAGTTCTTATTGTTAGACTTTTTGGCCCCTTATGCCTAGCCAAACTCCATTTTTCTGTAACTTCTACCTGTTACTGCTAATTTTGCCAGTTAGGGTCCCAAAAGACAAATTTAATGCCCCTTTCACAGGGCATCCTTTTGAGACTATAGAGATACTTATCAGGCTTTGCTAAATATTTTCTTCTTCAGGTCTTTAGTGTCTTTGAAATATTCCATATATCCTAGTCCTCTGTCCTCTCACTCCTATCTCATTATCCTGATCATTACCTGTTTCAGCTTTTTAATGTTCTTCTTAATTTGTGTTGCCCAGAATTGGATGCAATATTACAGATATAATCTAACTGGGTAGTGTACAAGGTCCTTCTCCTTTTCCTTGACCCTTCTCCTCTCCATTTTCCTCCCCTTCCCCTTTCTCTTTCCTCTTCTCTCCCTTTCCCTTGCCTCCTTCCTTTTCTCTTTCCTTCTTTCATTCCCTCCTTCACCTCACCCCTTCCTCTTTTTGATTTGTAATTGTGAGGTGAATGCAAAGCTGGAGAGTCAGAGTCTCTGAGTAATTAATCAATTTATTTATTAGGCTAGCAAATAAGCAATAAATAAATTCAATAACCAAAGACAAAAGACTATGGAGATCATCTAATGCTTAAATACCTTTGTGAGGGACAGCAACTTCACCCAAAATTAAACTCAGAGGCTTCTCAAGGTAGAAAGTAGAAAGGAATTTTATTATGATCTTGGGAGAAAGGGTGATCTCCCAAGGGACAGACAATGGGTAGGGAGAGGCGGCTCCCAGAAGGCAGAACCCAGCTATATACCCTAATGCAAACAACCCTCACCTACCACTGACCTTTTTAGTCTCATTGGTGGAGTTCAGGCTCACAATCTAAACACAGAAATCTACTCCAGGTACAAGGAACAAGGAAGCACTAATTTAACCAATACCAACTCTTAAAAACACTTTTATCCTTAGTTGGCGTGGCTCATGCTGAGGGGGGTCACGCTTCTCTAAGTTTCGGATTCATACACGTCAGGTGATTTTTAGTAACTCAGAACTTAGGTCTAGCTATCAATTTAGAAGCAGAAGGACACCTATACCTTCAATTCTGTGGAAACAAAACCCTTCCCCCCATCTCTTACACCTTTGGAAAAGTAGGTGCTCCTGAGGGATGTAAATCCAGCCTGATTAATGAACAATCAATGAGGAGGTGGACATATTAATGAGGAGGTGGGGTAAAAGTCTTCAGCTTCTCAGCCTCTGGCTCGCCTTACAAAAGGATCCATTAGCTACCCCAACCAATCTCACCTCTATCAGCTTAGACAAAGGTATCTATCTCTACTCAGACTACTTAAGTTGAACAATGTAGAGTGGGGTGGGGGTGTGGGGGCAGTTCATAGGCATGAGCCTAATGTTTTAGGGCTAGAATTCACCTAGATTTAATTTTATTTACACATTAATCAGAAGTTAACTCTCCTCTTTGGGTGAAATTATACTCAAGATTGAGGAGAATTTTCTGTAGGATTAGGCCAATCTCATTTTCAGCACTGTCCTTCAGAGGCTGACTTAGAAGGATTGGCCTTTGAATGAGGAAGTAAAAAGAGAAAAAAAATCTGGATCCCAATATTAATAACTGGTTATTAATGATCATTTTTCTCAGTTGGTACATTCTACTATTGATTCAAATGGAACATGTACTACACTAAGACACTCAAGTTATAAACAGTGATGTAATTATAGCTCCTCTATTATATACTTGTACAATTAAAAAAATCTTATTAGACTTCACTTATTTGTCTGTTTTTTTTTAAAATTCATGCAATATATTTTCTATACTATTCAACTTCATGTTATCTGCCTATTTTGTAGGATGGGCATCTATCCCACGGAAACTAATATGGTAATGCCTCACTCCTCCAGAACTCAGCTATTTGTCAACCTCATCTATAAAATTATGGAATCCTAGCGTTGAAAGGAATTTCAGAGATTGCCTCTATGTCCTTCATAAAAATATTCAACAGGACAGGGCATTTGCCATTCCACTTCTCTATCAATCATAGCTCTTTGAGTTGAGTTCTTCAAACAGTTTCAAATTTACCTTACTGAAATATCATTTAGTCTATCTCTCCATCTTGGCCATAATGACATCATCAGAGACTTTGTCAAATGCCTTTTTAGGTATCATTTGGGTATCCAGAATGTTTTCAATATTCCTGATCAGTAGTCTGTTAACTTTGCTGGGGAATGAAAGAAGAAAGGAAGGAAGGAAGGAAGGAAGGAAGGAAGGAAGGAAGGAGGAAAGGAAGAAGGAAGGAAGGAAGGAAGGAAGAAAGGGAGGGAGGAAGGAAAGAAGGAGGGAAGGAAGGAAGGAAGGAAGACATGAATTGTTCTTAATGAACTTAAACTGTAGTTACCACTGCTTCCCTTTCCTTTTGCTCAGAAGCTGACCTTTTACAAACACGTGATAGAAATTTGCTTGACCTCAGGCAAGTTTGCCAATTTAGAATATGAAGAATCTACTCTCTTTCTTTTAAAGAAATGGGCTATTTACCTTTGTTTCAACTTGCAATAACTCTTGTGTTCTCTGCAAATGAGATAGGTATCATGTAACAAAAAATTTGGCCAAAATCCAGTAAATAAAGAAAAAAAAGGACCCACCAAAAGCAACTAAGTTATAAAGTTCAAGTATTAAGCTGATGTACATTCTCAAGGTGATTCCTTCAAGTTCTTTTTTTTAATATTTTTATTTGATATTTTATTTTTTATTTTTCAACATTGATTTCCACAAGATTTTGAGTTACAAATTTTCTCCCAATTTCTACCCTCCCCCACTCCAAGGTGGCATATATTCTGATTGCTGTGTTCCCCAGTCAGCCCTCCCTTCTATCACCCCCTTTGCTCCCATCCCTTTTCCCCTTACTTTATTGTAGGACAAGATAGATTTCTATGCCCCATTGCCTATATATCTTATCTTCCTGTTGCATGCAAAAACAAATTTTTTTTTGAGCATCTGCTTTTAAAACTTTTAGTTCCAAATTCTCTCCTCCTCCCCACCCACTCTCCCTAAGAAGGCAAGCAATTCAACATAGGCCACACATGTATCATTATGCAAAGCACTCCCATATATAGTCATGTTGTGAAGGACTAACTATATTTCCCTCCTTCCTATCATGCCCCCTTTTATTCAACTTTCTCCCTTGACCCTGTCCCTTTTCAAAAGCATTTTGCTTTTGATTACTTCTTCCCCCATCTGCCTCCCTTCTATCAACCCCCTTTTTTATCCCTTTCCCCTTACTTTCATGTGGGTAAGATACCCAATTGAATGTGTGTGGTATTCCCTCCTCAGGTCAAATCTGATGAAAGTTTCACTCATTCCTCCTCACCTGCCCCCTCTTCCCTTCCTACAGAACTGCTTTTTCTTGCAACTTTGATGCAAGATAATTTACGCTATTCTATCTCTCCCTTTATCCCTCTTTCAATATATTCCTCTCTCATCCCTTAATTTGATTTTATTTTTTTAGATATTATTCCTTCATATTCAACTCACCCTGTGCCCTCTGTCTATATATATATTCCCTTCAGCTACCCCAGCACTGAGGTGTCATGAATTATATACATCATCTTTCTATGTAGGAATGTAAACAAAACAGTTCAACTTTAGTAAGTCCCTTATGATTTCTCTTTCTTGTTTATCTTTTCATGCTTCTCTTGATTTTTGTGTTTGAAAGTCAAATTTTCTATTCAGCTCTGGTCTTTTCACTGAGAAAGGTTGAAAGTCCTTGATTTTATTGAAAATCCATATTTTGCCTTGGAGCATGATACTCAGTTTTGCTGGGTAGGTGATTCTTGGTTTTAATCCTAGCTCCCTTGACCTCTGGAATATCATATTCCAAGCCCTTTGATCTCCTAATGTCGAAGCTGCTAGATCTTGGGTTATTCTGATTGTGTTTCCATAACACTCAAATTGTTTCTTTCTGGCTGCTTGCAGTATTTTCTCCTTGATTTGGGAGCTCTGGAATTTGGCGACAATATTCCTAGGAGTTTTCTTTTTTGGATCTTTTTGAGGAGGCAATTGGTGGATTCTTTCAACTTCTATTTTATCATCTGACTCTAGAATATCAGGGCAGTTCTTGATAATTTCTTGAAAGATCATATCTGGGCTCTTTTTTTGATCATGGCTTTCAGGTAGTCCAATTACTTTTAAATGATCTCTCCTGGATTTATTTTCCAGGTCAGTGTTTTTCCAATGAGATATTTCACATTGTCTTCCATTTTTTCATTCCTTTGGTTCTGTTTTATAATATCTTGATTTCTCATCAAGTCACTAGCTTCCACTTGCTCCAATCTAATTTTTAAGGTAGTATTTTCTTCAGTGGTCTTTTGGACCTCCTTTTCCATTTGGCTAATTCTGCCTTTCAAGGCATTCTTCTCCTCAT
>CM053626.1:49339909-49378153 GCA_028646595.1 Phalanger gymnotis
CTCATTGGCTTTTTGGAGCTCTTTTGCCATTTGAGTTAGTCTATTTTTTTAAGATGTTGCTTTCTTTAGTATTTTGGGGGGTCTCCTTTAGCAATCATTGCCTTGTTTTTCATGATTTTCTTGCATCACTCTCATTTCTCATCCCAATTTTTCCTCTATTTCTCTAACTTGCTTTTCCAAATGCCTTTTGAGCTCTTCCATGGCCTGACACCAATTCATATTTTTCTTGGAGGCTTTTGATGTAGGCTCTTTGACTTTGTTGACTTCTTCTGGCTGTATATTTTGGTCTTCTTTGTCACCAAAAAAGGATTCCAAATTCTGATTCTGAATCTGGGTCCATTTTCACTGCCTGTTCATGTTCCCAGCCAACTACTTGACCCTTGAGCTTTTTGTAAAGTTATGACTGCTTGCAGAGTAGAGAGTACTTTGTCCCAAGCTTTAGGGAAATTGTTCTTCTGTTTTCAGAGGTACTTCTACACATCAAACTCTGCCACACCAGCATTCCTCCTCTCCTAAGAACTGCCAATCTGGACTTTGACTCAGATCCAAGCAGGCTCTGCACTCCTGCTGTGATCCACTGCTTAATTCCTTCCATCTGGTGGGCCTGGGCTGGGAAGCAACTGCAGCTGGAAGCAGCCCCAGAGCTGCACCACTTCTGCGCCCCGGGACTGGGGCTGACAGTGCACTCCTTTCCTCCTTTTACTCTGTTCTAGCAGTTCTACCCACTAACCTTCTCTGTTGTCTTTGGCGTTTGTGGGTTGAGAAGTTTGGTAACTGGCACAGCTCAACGATTTAAGTCCCTGTGGCCTGTCCCGCCAAGCTCCTAGTCTGGTTGGTCCTGGCACAGCCCACACTGGCACTCCCAGCTTTATGCAATAGACCCTTCCCCTTCTCTGTGACCATCCAGGCTTCCCTGAGCTGGAACCCTGCTTCCCTGTGTTATTTGGTGGGTTCTGCAGCTCTAGAATTTGTTCAGAGCCATTTTTATAGGTGCTTGGAGGGACCTAGGGGAGAGCTCATGCAAGTCCCTGCTTTCCACTGATTCCTTCAAGTTCTAACTTAAAGTTTATTTGCTCTTGTTTTACAGAGAAATCTAATTATCACAGTTATGTGGTTTCCAGGTCAGTCAAGATTAGATACAGCAATTAGAACCCAGGAAAAGTGCTGTTAGAGACAGATTCCCAGTGAAAAGCAGCAGTCTCAGAGGTTTCTTGAGCTAAATATAAAATGATTGGATTTGATAATCTGTAAGGTCCTTTTTAGCTTTTAGTCTATGATCAAGGAAAAAATGATAATGTTCATTTTAGAGTCAGGGAAAGGTGAAATACATTTTTTAAAGAAAAAAATTTAATCCAAAATAGTTTTGGTTCTCAAAGGTGAAAACACTCAGATATATTAAAGTCTTGGCTAAGAAGTTTGTGGAAAGATAAAATTATATTAGATTATTTTATAAAGTTCTAAAGATAGATACAAAATGAAGTTTTAGTATATGAAAGATAGAGATAATGGAGGTTTAGTTTAAGTTAGCTGGGAGTGTAAAGGCTGACCCGATGTTCCATCTCATTTCCTTCCTCTTCCCACAGGTAAGACTATTTTAGTCCACTTAGAGATTCACTTTTCCCCCGATAAATTGGGGTGTTCTGGAGTCTGCTCTAACTGATTAGGTAGATTGTTTCAGTCATTTTTCCATTTTGTCTGACTCTTTGTGATCCCATTTAAGTTTGTCTTGGCAAAAAGACTGAAATTTGGGCAGCTAGGTGGTACAGTGGATAGAGTACCTGCCGTGGAGTCAGGAGAACCTGAGTTCAAATCTGGCCTCAGACACTTACCAGCTGTGTGACCCTGTGCAAGTCACTTAACACTAATTGTGTCAAAAAAAAACCCAAACCTAAAACCAAAGATACTGAAGTGATTTGCTATTTTCTTCTCCAGCTTATATTCCAATGAAGAAACTGAGGCAAACAACATTAAGTGACTTGCCCAGGGTCACACAACACGTAAGTGTCTGAGGCCAGATTTGAACTCAAGAAGATTAGTCTTCCTGATTTGGGGCCCTTCACTCTACCCATTGGACCTCTTAGCTGCCCCAAGCTAGCTAGATCCAATTGTTGAAATTTCAGTGTGAGCATCTACATCTCAGAAATCAGCAAACCTACAAATCAGGGCTTGGTTTATTGTTTGGTTGATCGTCTAGACTCAAGAATATGATGATGCAGATGAAACTTAAAAGCATGTGGCAGGTTCATTTTGCGGTAGAGAGCTAGTTGTTACACACTTACCGCTGCACCTAGGATAAGAATCTCTGCATCCATAAAGTTCCTGACAGTTCGACACGAAGTTTCTTTTGCTGGTGGTCCTCTTCAGATTTTTATATACTGGCCCCTTATCCCCTACTGTCTTCTGGTTCTATTAACTGGGTTCCTGTCTTCCTTCCTTTCTTTTTGAAATAGGGATTAAGTGACTTGGCCAGGGTCACACTGCTTATAATTGTCTGAGGCCAGAGCTGAACTCAGGTCCTCCTGACTCCAGGGCCTGTATCTATCCCTGTATCTTAATATGTGCTCAGAACCTTAGCTGTTTTTCAGCCTAAAAGGCTTCCAATAACTAATTCCTCCACTCCCCAAGAGTTGGAGGTCTGCCCTGAGTCACCTGCTGCTAATTCATCAACCTTCCTCCAGCCCTGCTCCTTATACAAATCACCTGATTGCCTAGACCTTCGGCCACAATATCAGGTTGCTGTGTTCTATCCAAGTGATGCTGTCTGCTTCTGGCCATCTAATTCCATTTTCTTGTAGCCTGTTGATAGATTCTCCTGGTGCTTGACCCTCTTGTTCAGCATTAGGACTTTCTGATCTTGCCTGTTTTACCCCAGGGCCAACATCTAATCTCTGGATGCTGGCAGTCTCTGCTCTGAAGGTCTGGTCACTAGTCACTGGTCCCATTAGGAAACCTGAAAAGTAAGAGCAACTATTCCATAAGACTTTAATTGTTTTGTCTCATTTTCAGAAAAGTGACTGGGTTTTCTTTTCCTACTGGTTGATTAAGGAATAAGGACTGAAACTGTGATTTCATTAGCATAGGGAACTCCTACAGTACAGATCGGCATCATCTCAGCAATTTATAACTATAGATAGCTGCCTAGAGCAGAATCTGGCTACCCATCTAGGCTCATAGGACTTAGAAGCTCAGGTTACATGGAGAGTAAACAGCAGAACCAGGATTAAAGCCAGTCATTGGGTCACAGAATCCTAGACTGAGAGCTGGAAGGGGTGTTAAAAGTCACCTCTTCCAAACTCCTTATTATAACATAGATGATTGACCGAGACTCAGATGGGTTAAGTGACTTGCTCAAACTCAATTTGGCATTCTTTAGCTAATTGTTTTAGAAATATTTTCAATGGGGAAGTTTATGGAACAAAGCAATTTTTTTTATTTGACTATAGGACTTCTGAATTGTAACTTTATAGATCACGTGCGCACACACACACACACACACACACACATACATACACACTAAAGGATTCACTGAATAGGTTTCTGAAGTGGGCAATATCACCCCCACGGGGGTGCTAGAACTATACAGGGAAGGATAGTGGTAGCCTTTGGTGCAATTGGGGGATATTGAATCAAAATAAGGGGGCAGCGGAAGCATAAGGAAAGAAGATAAGAAAATTGTTAAAACCTTTTGTACATGTTTCCTTTGTTGTGTAACAGAGTTAAAGTCATAGTAATTACATTATTTTCCAAATAAACACACAAAATGCAAGTTATAACATTTATAATAAGTTATAACCATAATAATAAGTTATAATAGGTTATAATATAACTGATCATTGGTAAAGTCCACCAACAGATCTTAACAAGCAAGTGTTGGCAGGCAAGTATGTTGCACATTGTCTAGAAGTCTAGTATGCATCAGTTGGAATATGTGTGTGTAATGACTTGTTCACAATATGATACTATACAGTTATATGACACTACATTGTGTCATCAGAATTTCAATGTGAGAAAAAAACCACAAATTTACAATAAATCAGTAAATTTAAGATGTCATATATATATATATATATTTGAAATGATGCATTTTTTTTAAAGAGGCATTAAAAGATCAGAGAAAGTAGATTTCCAGGAGGTGCTTAGTAATTTTTTTTTAAGGAGGCAGTAGGTCAAATAAGTTTAGGAATCTCTGGAGTAAAGAATAGATCTATATTTCTATATATCCTATGGGTGTATGTATGTGTGTATGTACACATACACACATCCGATCTATCTATCTATCTATCTATCTATCTATCTATCTATCTATCTATCTATCTATCTATCTATCTACACATGCATACATATATATACACTTTCTTTTTGTGTGTATATTTGTATGTGCATATGTATGTGTGTGTGTGTGTGTGTGTGTAAGTATGTGTGTATGGATGTGTATATAATACTACTCAACTACCCACCCTTGTCATTTCCTTGCCATATGCCCTGTCATTATATATGCCCCTCTTTCACCTGCTTTCCCTTTCTTTCTCTGGACACAAAAATTAATAGTACCATGGATTCTCTCTAGAATGGGTCCTTTCTAGAACATTCTAAGCGACTTCATTATGGCTCTGATCCTCATCTCTGTGATGACACAAACCAAAACACTCTTCCCTGGCCACACCTGTCTTTTATGTGCTGTCTCCCCCTCCTCGAATACAAACTCCTTGAAGTTACAGATTGTCCTATTTTGCATTTGTAGCCCTAGTGATCAGTATGGTGCTCAGCACATATGCTTGGTTGGTTGTTCTTCGTTCTCGAAAAGGACCAGAATTACATCACTATGCTAGAGTTAAATTTCAATGTGTATGACGGTGGCTGATCAGTCTAATAGGAGCTCGGAATGCTCTACCATAGGTCAGGCACAAATAGTGCATGTGAACATTTGGGGCGCATACTCTAAATTTCCTCATCCTGTGTTTCCTTTGAGCTGTTTCAATTCTGCTTTGCTCATAGAGCACAGCACCTTCTCTGATGTGGGAACCCATGCTGAGCGGTCCTGTGCCAGTGTTTCACATGTCACACAATCAATACCAAAGTTCTTAAGAGAGACCTTAAGAGTGTGCTTGTATGGTTTCTTCTGACCACCATGTGAACGCTTGCCTTGCCCTGTGTGAGTTCTCCATAAAATATATCTTTTGGAAGCGTACATTTTGCATTTGAACAATGTGGCCAGCCCATCAGAGTTGCACTCTCTGAAGCAGAGTTTGAACCAGAGCTTGGAATACATAAGTACTTTATAAATGCTTTTCATACCAACTTAGAAAATCATATAGTAACATTACTTGTGTACTATTGTATTTTTATTTCTTTTTTTAAAAAATCTTTCCCAATTACATTTTAATCCAGTTAAGGCATCAGTTGGAAGTGTTGCAGGCTGTAATGCGGCTTGTGGTTTTCTAAGTTGCTATGTAGCTATAGGGACCTTATAGATGATTTAGTGGCCCTACTTCTATTCTGTTTTATTTTATTTTTAATTTATAGAATAAAACAAATGTTTCCATAACATAGCATAATAAAAAAGTTGATTGCACATGAAACTGCACATCTACTATGTACATCTTGCTCTTCATTTAAATATACAAGAAAATTATCATGTGACTTTTTTTCTTCTGCCCTTCCACCACCCAAGAAATGGCAACCACTAGACACAAATAGGTATATACATGTAAAATTATTTTATACATAATTCTATTTATCAATTTTTCCTCCGGATGCAGATGGTATCTTTCTTCCTATGTCCATTATAATTAATTTGGATATTTATAGTAAAAAAAAAACTTATTGAAGTTTAATTTTACTGAGAAATAAAATGATTGGCTAGAGATCACACAGCCAGGATACATCAGAAGTAAAACTTTAGATTAGCACTTCCTGGCTTTGAGGTGGCCCTCTACCCATCATGCCTCACTCCCTCTCATCAGATAATTAGTGAGATTAAAAAACAGACTCTGAATTATGTTGAAATAATTAAATATTATTAAAGGATTATTGGATCAAGATCTAGAATGAACCTTAAAGAATATCTAGCCAGCCTAACCTCTTCATTTTAAAAATGAGGAAAGAGAGGCCCAGAGAGGGAAAAATGGTTTAGCCAAACAGAAAGTAAGGGATCAGATGACATTTGTATCCAACACCCCTAAATACGATGGATAGAGTGTTGGGCTTGGAGTCAGAAAGAATCATCTTCATGAGTTCAAATCTGGCCTTATACACTGAGTAGCTGTGTGACCCTGGTCAAGTCATTTAACCCTGTTTGCCTCAGTTTCCTCATCTGTAAAATGAGATGGAGAAAGAAATGGCAAACCACTCCAGTATCTTTGGAAAGAAAACCCCGAGGGGGTCACAGAGATTCAGACATGACTGAAAAAAAACAACAACAACCAGAACCCTTAACTACTAATCCAGTGCTCTACCTTTTCCTACCCTGCCCTATTCAATCTTCCCCTCCCTGTCCTCTTCAACCCTCCCCTCCCCTCCCCTACACTACATTGTACTATACTATACTATGCTATACAATACCGTACCATACCATACCATACCATGCCATGCCATACTGTACTATATTGTACTATACTATATTATACTCTACAGTACTATACTATGCTTTGTTATACTGTACTGTACTATACTATAGCATACTATACTGTATTGTGCTATAGCATACTATACTGTAACATACTATCCTGTACTATACTATACTATTCTGTACTATGTTATACTACACTGTATTGTGTACTGTACTATACAGTACTATGTTATGTTATATTGTACTGTACTATACTAGAGCATATACTATACTGTAGTATACTATACTGTACTGTACTATACTAGAGCATACGATACTGTACTATACTGTACTATTCTATACTATGCTGGTTGTGAGTAAATGACTATGAGATTCTGTTTAAAGTCTCTTCCCTGCTCTACGGGATCACAGAATGTCAGTACCTCAGCACCATACCCCTGCTCTGCCCCTTTTTATGCTCCAGAGTAAATTAGCTATTGTCTGCTTATGGATTCTCCAGTTATCTGGTTGTTTTTGCCAGGAGATTTCCCATCAGATAAGCACATTTTGCTTTAGCTGGGCTTCTTCTCAGGTGGCAGACCTATAGTCTCTTCCTAGGCCTGTGATAAGGGGGAGCTAGGTGGTGCAGAGGATAAAGCGCCATGCCTGGAGTCAGGAAGACTCATTTTCCTGAGCTGAAATCTGTACTTCTATACTTATTAGCTGCGTGACCCTAGGCCACTCACTTAACCCTCTTTGCCTCAATTTTCTCCTCTGTAAAATAAGCTAGAGAAGGAAACTACAAACTCTTTTAGTATCCCTGCTAAGAAAACCCAAAAATGGGTTGTCTGAAAAAGTCCAAAACAGTGCAACAATAACAACAAAAGCCTGTGACTGAAATATTTCTAACTTGGTATAGGAGCTGCCCGATTTTGTGCTCCATCGGTATGGCCTTGGCAAACACAGGGTCCCCCTCTGTTCCAGGATAAGACACCTGAAGACTTTAGTAGCCTCACATAAATACTTAAAGGAGCAATGATTTTATTAGCTAGCAAAATTCTTCCACCAATACAGGTCTCCCTCCACCCTCCAATTATTGAGGATGTAAGTCCTCAATAGGCCTGAGGTGTATAGATGCTAAGGAACTTGACTAAAGGTCACACAGCAAGAGAGTGTCATAGGGAGAGGTTTGAACGCAATTCTTTCTGTCTCCAAGCCCTGGGTCACACAGCTACTGACTCTGGAGTAACCACACAGGGAGTGTTAAACAGCATATCCTATTACCAAGAGAGGCTGAGTGCATCTTGTTCACTACAACACAAAGAGCACATAATGCAGGTGTGAGTGGTGTCCACGAACACCCATAGCAAAATGGGTTTTTACTACATTCATTACTCCTTAATGACGGTAAATCCCTCTCCAAGGTAATGGTTACCAGCTATCAAGCAAATATGTAGCCTAGAGTACATAGCTCTTTGAAGATACCAAAGGGTGGACCTCCAAATGCAGTTCCTTTTTTTAGACAGAGATTTTTTTCCCTTTCATGATGTCTGTTTTCCCATCCCGTTGGCAGTAAGTAATTGAGAGACTTAATTGAGTTCAGTCAGCTTCGTGTAATTGAAAGAATGGGCTGTTTTGCTAATAGTGTTGTAACTTCTATTTCATCTTGATTCCAAGGTAGCTATTATAGCCACATTTTCTAAAGTTGTTTCCGATCTTCGCCTAATCACTTCTCACACTCCTTTATATTGGTTGTGAGAGTTTTTATGATGGTATTTTGATGGCCTTGTTTAACTTTATTAGTGGGCCATTTGTCAGCTTAGGGAAATGGAAAATTTAAGGCAGAGATTCCTTTTTTCCATTTTTTTTATTTGATATGCTGATGTACTAGAGAGTGAAAAAGCTCTGATCAGATAGAGACAGGGAGGGTTTCAGACCTTAAATCTATAATTGACTGGAAGATGGAAAGGTATAGAGATGAGTGAAGGATTATGGGGCAATGGTTTGAGTTTGAGTTAGGTGTTTGCTGCGCTGTATTTGGGTGACTGTGGAAAAATCAATTCACTGATCTGGGCAATTCACTGCCATATAGGCTCACAGGATTTAAAACCTCAGGTTATATAGAGAGTAAACAGCAAAGCCAAGATTTAAATCAAAGTCATTGGATCATGGAATCCTAGATTGAGAGCTGGAAGGGTTGGTAAAAGTCATCTCCAATCTTTTCATTTTATAGATGATGACCTGACACTCAGATGATTAAGTGACTTCCTCAAAGTCACTGTGGTATTCTTTAGCTGTTTTCAAAATATTTTCAATGTGGGAGGTTTAAATAACAAAGTAAATTTCTATTTGACCATAGGACTTCTCACTTGTAACTTTGTAGAATCTATGTCTGTCTGTCTGTCTGTCTATCTATCGATCTATCTCTCTATTCACACACACATATACACACACACATAGATATATGCACACACATACACATACATACATATGAGACAGAGAGAGAATAAAGAATATTTGTTGTTTAGTTTTGTCCAACTCTTTGTAACTCCATTTGGGATTTTTTTCTTTTTCATTTTTTTTTTGGCAAGGCAATGGGGTTAAGTTACTTGCCCAGGATCACACAGCTAGTAAGTGTCAAGTGTTTGAGGCTAGATTTAAACTCAGGTCCTCCTGACTCTAGGGCTGGTGCACCTGGGGTTTTCTTGGCAAAGATACTGGAGTGGTTTTCTATTTCCTTCTCCAGCACATCTGACAGATGAGACACTAAGGAAAACAAGGTTAAGTGACTTGCCCAGGGTCACACAACTAGTAAGTGTCTGAGGCCACATTTGAACTCAGGAACATGAGTGTTTCTAATTCCAGGCCCAGCACTTCAACCACGGTGCCAACTAGCTTTCCTAGTAAAGGATGGATAGATGTGGATGTGTATTTGTTTATGTGTATATATAAACATATTGTGTGTATACATATATGTGTATGTGCATGTATGTGTGTATATGTATAGATGTATGTGTATGTATATATGTGTATGTATACATACATATATACACATACATACATATATATGTATTTTCTCTAGGTAAAAATATGAATATATCACATTATAGGATATATGTACTATATACCTATGATATACACGTGTTTGTGTGTCTACATACACACATCTATCTGTGCATAAACAGGTATATACATGTATATAACCATACATAAGTACATGTGCATATATACTATACACATACATATATACAATATTCTGCATAATACATATACTATATATACATATACATGCATATATGTGTGTATATACATGCATATATACATATATGTGAATATATATAATAGTAAACACATATATACATATAAATACACACACACATATATATGTGTGTGCGTGTATATATATATATATACATATATATATATGTATATATATATATACACATACACCCACGCACACACACACTCTCACAACTACCTACCCTGGTCATTTTCTTGCCATATGCCCTACCATTACATATGTGCCTCATCCACTTGTTTTCCATTTCTTTCTCTGGGAGAAATAAATCAATAATACTATGAATTCTAGAAAGAACATTCCACTCCACTTCACTCTGACTCTGATCGTCACCTCTGTGATACCCCAAACCAAAACACTCTTCCCTGGCCACAACGCCTTTTATATGCTGTCTCCCCCATTTGAATATAAGCTCCTTAGAGCTGGAAATTGTCTTATTTTGTATTTGTAACCCTAGTGATAAGTAGGGAATTTGGCACATAGAAGTACTGGATAAATTAATTTTATTCATTCATGTGTACACATAAATATAGGTGTATACATATGCGAACAGAGAAATACATGGACATACCTATATACAAACCTATACACATGTATACATATACTTACATATATGCACGCATATGTGTGTATAGATACAAACACACATATATATATACATATGCGTATGTATGTATGTATGTATGTATGTATGTATGTGTGTACATACATACACACACATTCTGTGGCTATGATCCAAAGAAGCACTTGGCTTAAATGTTGAGGTCATCAATGACCCCAAATATTATGTTCCAATGCTTGTCCAGGTGGCCTGTATGAAGTAAGAGTCTTCTATGGAGTCCAGGCATTGTGGCCAAACCATCTACTAACTGTCTGCAGTTAGACTTCTATGCCTACTTTGCTCCTTTATAATATACTCTTTTTAGGTGGAGATGTGGGATTTAATTACTGTGGAAACAAGCTGAGGTTTTTTACAGCGTTCCTTTCACCCGTCTGCTTTGCCCCACTTACAAGACCATCATCACGTTTTGAGCACCTCATCATTTCTCACTCGGGCTATTGCAATAGTCTCCTGATGGCATTCTCCACTCTCCAATACATTTTCAACAAAGCTGCCAAATCGATATTCCTAAAGCACAGGTCTCCCTAGATTACCATGCTGCTCAAGAAGCCTCTGTTAGACATTGACAGCCCTTTGTGATATGGCACTTGGCTACCTTTCCAGAATTTCAGATTATTCTTCCTCTTCACATACTGTATCTTCCAGGCAAACTGTCTTACTTGTTTGTGCTCATACACAGGATTCCATATCCAGCATCCTGGACCTTGCAAAAGCTGGCTCTAATGCCTGAAATGCTCACCTGCTTCTCTCTGTCTCTCTGTCTGTCTGTCTGTCTCTCTCTCTCTCTCTGCCTCTCTGTCTCTGTCTCTGTCATTCTCTCTCTGTCTCTGTCTCTCTGTCTGTCTGTCTGTCTGTCTCTCTCCCTCTCTCTCCCCTCTTGCGCCCCTCCCCCATACCTTGAAATTCAGAGTTTCCTTCAGAGTTAACTTCAGGTCCTATTTCCCATATGAAGCCATGTGAGTTAATCTTGTTCATTCCCCACCTCCCCCATGCTGAATTTAGCGAACATCTCATATTTCAGCGATTTAGAGCTGGTAGGCATCTTAAGGGAAATCTGGTCCAATCCTTTCATTTTACATAAAAAAAAGAGGCCAGAGAGGTTTTAAGCGGTTTGTCTAGAGCAGAGGTGGGGAACCTGGGGCCTTGAGGCCACATGTAGCCTTTTAGGTCCTCAAGTGCAGCCCTTTGACTGAATCCAAACTTCATAGAACAAAGAAGTTTGGATTCAGTCAAAGGGCCACATTTGAGAATCTAGAGGACCACATGTGGCCTCGAGGCCGCAGGCTCCTTGCCCCTGGTCTAGAGTCTGATAGGTCATGTTAGAGTATGGTCTTGACTCTGAACCCATGCTCCTGTCTATTACACCCTGCTGCATATATTTTGTTTACTTATCTCAATACATATTTTATCCCACACCTAGTAGAATGTAAGGTCCTTGAGGGCAGAGACTGTTTCATGTTTGTCTCTGTATCCCCAGCACTTAGCACAATGCCTCCTAGATAATAGACATCTAATAAATGCTCATCGAATTAACTAAATTTGAAATAATTATATTTTGGGGGAGAGGAAGGGAAGATAGAAGACATATTTTTATATTTTCTCTATGAAATACAAGAGAAAGATTCTTCTCTTGAGCTGTCAATTTTATGCCTTTCCCAGCTCATGTAAAAATAGAAAGTCATCATCGTGTACAATGTAGAGAGCTCTTTCAAATGTACTAACTGAGGGAAAAAAGACAGAAGAGCCCCCAGGTATTTTACATTTACTTAAAGCTGCCGCTTGAGCCTTTTAAAAATACTTCAAAGGATTTAATTTTTTAAAGACATTTGTAAACCATTATATAACTATCTCTCTTTGGAAGAGATTTGAATAACTACCAAATAACTGTGACAATATATTTTTTGGGTTGGTTAGGAAAATGATTTCTTTATGTTTTCTGACAGAAATGTGTGAATTTTAAATGTAAGCTGAACAGAAAGATAGGACATGTTTGTATGTGAACAGTTTGATTGGATGTGACTGAAAGCTATTTGGCCAGCCCGTTTCCACATAGGCGTGGGAGTGTTAAAGCTCTTGCTTTATTGTGCTCGCCACTTAGTGTCATCTTAATGATCTGTAGTGAATTGAGTGACTCATTTTAGTAGCTTTTATTCTAACCACATACCTATTCTCCTTTAAAGCTTGATTGGCTAGGACCACATAATTTATTATATTTCTTTGTTTTATCATCTTCAAATAGGATTTCAGGGCTCAGTTCATCCTGCTCAAGTTTCACATAATTAAAGAGGAGAAAAGAAAGAATCTGATTGATTGAAGTGCATTCCATACTTCGATGTACCCGTGGTATCATTGACATGTTGGATAGGGTCCCAGACCTGGAGCTGGTTGAACCTGGTTCAAATTCCACCTAAGACACTTACAGGTTGTATGACCCTGGATAAGTGACTTAACTTCTGCCTCAGTTTTCTTGTCTGTGAGATGGGAGAAAGGATGGAATCAATAGCCTCTGATTCCTTCTAGCTTCAAATTGTTGGTCTTATGATGGGGGCACCCTTTCCTTCAGTGTAGTTGAAAACCTCTCTGTGTCTTTTCATCCTATGCAAAGTTCCTAGAAGCAACTTGTTTGACCAGGAGCAGAAGTGAAACAGAATGGAAACTATAAGTAAGAAATTGACTTCTTCCATCAGTTATGCAGCATTAGAAAGTGAACTTAGTGGGATGAATGCTTTGTAGTAATTGCTTTAAGTTTGAACCTACTCTTCCCAAGGACTGGGTTTGCATAGGGGAAAGTGTTGCCCTAGGGTGCTGACTGGGAGCAGCTGTCTGTTCCTGCTAAATCTTCTCAGTAAACAACCCTTTGTAAAAGATAATTGATTTTAATTGGTTTTAGTAATAAAATTAAAGAGACCTAAATGAACTATTGCAGACTCAGAATAATGATTCATACCATACCATAAATATTATAAAAATGAACAATTTCGAGGACTTTTATAAACTGATGAGGAATGAAATGAGGCAGAACCGGGATAATGCTTTATACAACAACAACACTGTGAAGACAAAAAACTGTGGAAGCTGCAAGAACTATGATTAGTAAAATTACCATTTGTAATTCCAGAGGACCAATGATGAAGCATGCTATGCATGACAGAAAGAAGATGGGCTTAAAAGTTCAGGATGATGCATGCATTTTTTGTACATAGTTTTGAAGGAATTTGTTTTGCTTGACTATGTATATTTATTATAAGAAATTTGTTTTCCTCTTTTTCTTTTTCCCTTTCTTTCTTCCATCTATCCTCCTTCTCACTCCTCTTTTCTCCTCCTCCTCCTTGTCTTCGTCCTCCTCCTCCTTGTCTTCTTCTTCTTCTCCTTCTTCTCCTTCTTCTTCTCCTTATTGTCTTTCTTCTTCCCTCTCCACCTCTCTTTCCCCTCCCTCCCCCCATCTCTGTCTCTGTCTCCATGCAGTGGGTCTGTGTAGAGGATGAGAACAGTTCAGCTCAGGACCACTGGGAAAATCTCTTAACCAGTTCAGCTAGATCTCTCCACTTTCTTCAAATCTAGCCTGCTCCATCACCCGGTGACTGAATGAGATTAATATACTGATGGGCCAACTCAATCAAGATGCCCATCCAACTGCATCCCATTGTTTCTTAACCCACTTGCAGAATCCTCACTTTTGTGAGACAAATAGATAAATGAAAACCTACCATTTATGATGGGATAATTTTTTGAGGGCACATTAAGTTTAGTCTTGCCTAGAGGACTCATAACTTTGGTCCATGTACTCATCCTGCTATTGTTCTTGTCCTCATTAGAATGTAGGCTCCTTGAGAGCAAAGAATGTTGTTTTTTATCTTCATATTCATAGTATCTAGCACAGCCTTGAACATAATAATCATTAAATGAATGTTTGTTTAATTGAGTTGAATGTCCATTATCATGCCTCCTGGGGCCACAGTCAAACAAAAAAGAATAAAATCTTAAATATGAATATGATAATCATAGTCCAATACTTTAAACTTTATTAGCGAAAAGAAGAAATGGCACTTTATTTTCCAGAGATATATTTCTCTTCTATGCCTTGAAATTTAATTTAAAGCAGCCAGAAAGTTTAAACTTCCTAAATAAGACATTGCTCAAAAATGTAACCACATATTCTTTAGAGAGAATCTAAACTTTCTCATAACAGTGAGTCAGAGAATGATATATTTTCATAGAAAATGAGAAGGTAGCCTGTAGTACCGTCATTTATCAATGAACTTACCGCTTTGTCTCATCTCCTTTTTTACATCTGAGAAGAACTTAATTTTGTTTGCTTTTCTTTGATTTGTTTGGTTATATACTATTTTTAAGACAGTTGTCTTCACTGTCAACATGAACCATGTTTGTTATTGCCAGCTTCTCATTTTGCCTTTGCGATTCTGACATTTTAAACTGGGTAGAACAGGGATATGATTGTTAAATTTTTATTGCAACCATTTATACTTTGGGGGAAAAAATCAGAGTTTTCTTTTGTTGATTTCTAGACTTAAGAAAGTAATAGGGAAAATGTTAACAATGCAGATTAAACCTAAAAGCCTGTTGTGTGCACATTTTCTTTTTCTCCCTGGGAGCTGATTTTAAACGTATACTAACATACCACTGGTGGATAAATTCTCCCCATTTAGTATTTGGGAGCCAGTAATTGGGCAGCTAGGTGGTACAGTGCCGGGTCTGGAATTAGGAAGACTTATCTTCCTGAGTTAAAACCCAGCCTCAGACACTTAGTGTGACCCTGGGCAAGTCACTTTACCCTGTTTGCCTCAGTTTCCTCATCTGTAAAATGAACTGGAGAAAGAAATGGAAAATCACTCCTGCATCTTTGCCAGGAAAACTGAAATGGAATCATAAAGAGTTGCACATGACTGAAAAATGACTGAAGAACAATATCCTATGAATTCAGCTGACTATATCTAGTCTGAAATCACTATGATGCTTTGAGGAAGTGGGCTTCTATTTTTTATTCTGAAAATGTCCATATCAGAATTTATGTACAGAGGTATGCAATAGTTATTTAATTAGCATGATGGGATATAAAAATGAAATAGATTCTTAGAGATTATCTAGTCCAAGAGTTTTTGTGTGCCATGGACCCCTCTGGCAATCTAGTGAAGCCTATGGACCCCTTCTCAAAATAATGATTTTTCATTTTTAAATGAAAAAAAATGTAGAATTATAAAAGAAACCAATCATACATATCAAAATATTTAAAATTCCAAGTTTACAGACTCTCTGAAATCTATGCACAGACCTGTTTGAGGTTTGTGGACCCCAGTTCAAGAACTTCGGATTTACTTCAACAACCTCATTCAACCAATAGGGAAAGTGAAAGTCTCAGAGGTCAAGTGACTTCCCTATAATTATGCAGCTTATGAAGTGAGGGCTAAATTCAGGTTTATATGACACCAATTCCAAAGCCTATACTGTGCTGCTTCTGACAAAATCATAAGACTTTAGAATGGAAAGGGATATGAGAAATCTAGTTCAACACTTATTCTCTAGAAATTAAGGCCCTGAAAGGGCTAATTGATTTGACAGGGGTCATGTAGCAGCTGAGTGGCCTAACTGGAGCTAGAATTGAAGTGTTCTTTGAGCACTGTGAAGTGCTGTCTCAATATAAGCTGTGATGATGACATTTTTATCTTTAGTATTTGTTTCTATGGTTTGCTCTAGAGTTTATCATTTTCTCGAACATTCTTTTTGATTGCAAACCATTTAGAGCCATTTCTTCCTATATATTTTTTAACATCAATGCTCTCCATATCAGGCGATGTCCAAGAGGCAAAGAATCAAACAATAAACAAGCATTTAATTTTTGTGCTTATTATGTATCAAACATTATGGAGAAAAAGGAAAGCAAAGCAGTTCCCACCTTCGTGTGTACTAGTAAGACAACTGGAATATATGTTTATGTAAGTATATACAAAAGAAATACAAAGCAGGCATAAACTAACTCTTATAAGTGGATCGAGGAGGAGAGATGTGAAGAATCGCCCATATGACAATGGAAAAGTATAAGATGGAGAGAATGAGACCGCATCATATTTCAAAAAGTTCATTATGGAGAAAAGAGGTATGACTAGTGTCTTCAAAGAAATGTGTAATCCTCTCCCCAGTAAGTAAATAAATAAGGTAAGCCTTTTGACTTGTAATGAGAGCACAGGAAAACCAATGGAGACCATATGTGCTCCTTCCATCTATCTATGATGTGAAGGGAATGTAGAAAAGGTCCCCAGAATGTTGAGTGGAGTCTCTGTGGGGAAATTTTGCAAAGACATGAAAAAGAATTGCACTGGCTAGGCGGGCATGGATGACTGGCAATCTGTCTTGTTGGAGTAAACACTCCCGTTGATGGTATCATAGATCCATTGGAGTGCTATGCTACGTTCTAGCTTCTCCAGTAAAACACATAACTGACATTTATGTGATGCTTTGGAGTTTACAAGAGCCTTGTAAATATTATCTCATCTCAGCTTCAAAACAACCTTTTGACTTAGATACTGAAGGTAATGTTATGCTCATTTTTTAAGGCAAGGAAGCTAAAGATCAGTGAGGAGTGGGGGAATAATGACCATTTGGGCAGTCTCTAGATGAAGTTACTAAGTGACCATTTTCATTGGATCTTAGTGCCTTCATGTTCAGCCACATTTTTCAGCCGAGGAAAATGAGATGCAAAAAGGACACATATCTTGCCCAGCATTAAATGTGTAATTGAGTGTAAGAACGACAAAATCAAACTCAAGCCACTTAATGCAAAATTCTGGTTTAGGCTGCTCTGCTTCAGAATTGATTGAGGGATGAGCACCGATTCCTGAGAAACATATAACTTAGTAGTAGCTTGTATATATGTACGTAAAGAATGGTTATAACTTACAGCTAATTATATTTATTTGTGTTTATTCTGTATATGCCCATTTGTGTATTTGTTTTTTCATTAGAACATAAGCTCCTTGAGGGCAGGGATAATTTCCCTTCTGTCTTTGCACCACTGGTGCCTATCACTTTGCTTGGTACATTAAGTGCTTGATAAAGACTTGGTTGATTTAAATGGTAAGGAAAAGTTATAGATTTGGAAGTGTGTTCAATTTACATGTGGGCCAAGAAAATTGACCTTGGTAGATAATGATATTCATATGACATTAAAACTAGTTGTAACTTACTCAAGAAATAGAAAAGTCTGAATGCTTAAGCAGCAGATAGTCAGTGATAATCTCCGAAAGAAGATTACATTTAAAGGTGGAAACCAGTGCTGAAGAAAGCTCTGATGATCTGGACGGATTTTGTAGCTTGGCTGGCTGACTTTCCACAGACCACTGGACATAATCAAGGCTTTAAGAGTTGATTGACAGTTCTGAATTAATGCAGGCAGGATAGGAATATCAGAGGGACTTTATGAATATGGTTAAAGATGAATGAACTAATTTTTCTTGGATTATAAACTACTAAACATACTTTTTTTGGAGGGAGAGGGAGGAGTAGAGGGAATTAGTCTCTATGTTTGCTGGGAACCTTTTCCTAAGATCATTATTTTCACCCTGAATCCATTAAAAAAAACTCATCTAATTAAATATTCCCCTAAAGTACTGACTGGATCTAAAGAAATGTCTTAGAGCTGAGATCCTGAGATCAGCCATTTCAAGTCTTGATTAAAATCAATTGAGTTTGGAATTTCAAGTCAAACTAAAGCCTCAGGTCCCCTTTATTTTCTTTTTTGAGGACCAGCCAGATTTTCTTTGTGTAACAAAAAGGCTTAGGGAAGCTTCTTTATCACAAAGGCTTAGTAGGCTGCTAAGTTTAAAAATAGCCTTTAAGCAGAATACCAAGGTGTGCAGCTGTACAGGGCATGGCACCAGGAGGGGCCCAGGGCAAGGTCACAGATCTGAATTTTGACCACATCTTTTGGCTCGTTGTCTGTTTTCCTGTTCCCCTTCTGAAGCTCATTGAGAGCAGAGACCATGTCTTTTATTTCTTCCTTACTCTCTCCCTTGGGTTCAGATCATGGTTCTTCTACTTGCTAGCATCCCTAGGCTAATCACTTCATCTTTCCTGTCCTCTATTTCTACATCTACAAAGTGAGAGGGTTGGACTATTTTCTCTAAAGACCCTTTCAGTTTGAAATCATGATCTTCTGATCCTTAACAATATGCTCTGGCAACAGGAGGTGTGAGTTTTAATATTCTTTCAGCTTATTTAGTTAGTGTTAGGTGTTAAGAACAGAGTTGCAGGTTTTTATTATTTGGTTGTTTTTTTTTCTTTTTTTCCCTGCAGAGCTTGGTTCTAAAAGTTTGGGCAAAAGGATAGAAAGAAGGTAGAGTCCACATCTCTCAGAACTTGTATAGAATGAAGAATTCCTGGTTTCACTTGTTTTTGATTTGAGGTTGGAGTGAGAAATTTTAGGTTCTAATCTACTTCTGATTACATCTGTGACCTGAATCATTTCAATTCATAGAGCCATAGTTTTCGTCTCCATTGAATGGGCATTAGCATATTTGCATTGTTCACCTCAATGGACTGCTACAAGGGTTCTATGAATTAAAGAATATGATACTGTTTTGTAACCATAAAGCTCTATAAATATAAAATGTTATTAAGATAATCCAAATGTTAATATGAACATTGCTATTAATTCCACCATTTGGGATAAAAAAAATGTTCTATACAAAATATGCTTGGGTTTCCACCATCAAGGCTATGAGATGTTTAGAGAAACAAGTCTAGTGTCAAATTTACATATAATGAGAATTTCTTTGTAAAAACTGTTGAATTTTTCTATGAAATAGTGAAACCTACTTTGAACAGGAATAAATTCCACACTAAACTAACCTAATTACCAAATTAGTAACATAATAATGTGTGACTTCTATAAAGTGCTTTTCACATATTGTCTCACTTGATTTGAGTATCACAATAATCCTATGAGTATACAGCATTGATGAAATTATCCCCTTTTTACAAATGGAGAAACTGAGGGGTAAAGAGATTAAGCAACTTGGTATCGTGATTACTTAAATTTCAATCCAAATATCTCCACTGCTTTTTTTTCCACTCTGTCACTTACCATGGTCTTTGATTCTTGTAGGTAATAGAAGTTACTAGAAGAATAATCCCTTGACTGTAAGGAGTTAATGGTGGCTGGCCCAGTTAATTACTCTAACAACCATTATGTGCATATTTAAAAAGCAATCTTTAGGAGAGAAAAGACTCTCCCTTTACCCCCTTACTCCCAGAGTAAGAGTCCCAGCCCTCTACGTTCATTGGAAATCTCAGAGTAACTCAGAGTATCCAGTAGTAAATGGATGGATACTGGGTGAAATTCTTCTCAGGCAACCATTTGCTATAGAGAAGAGTTTTCTGATGGATTCCAGACTCCACATTTTCTAGCCCTCATTTCATAAACTGGTAAAGTCCTATTTCTCTTTTTCATGATACACAGATCCCTCCTGAAAACCTCTCTACCAGTGAGCGTGGAGAGGACCAAGGCTGGTGTAAATCTTTTATGTTGAAGTATTTTAGCAAAACTTAATGCTGCAGCTATTATGGGATAAAATACATCTAGGGATAAAATATCTCTGGAGCACAGCAGCCTTGATAACTCTGCCCTTTGCCTTGATATTAGCAATACCGGATGGTAAATTTCGCCAAGGCAAAGAACTTTCCTCTACTTCATATTTCTACATGTATGTGCATGTATTATGTTCTCTCATATTATATGTATTACCTCTCTTCCATCTGTCTTATCTACCTATCTATCTATCTAGCTAGCTAGCTAGCTAGCTAGCTAGCTACGTATAATATTTGTCTGCTGGTAAACCACTTCCTAAAAAAAACAAACTCTGTCAAATCTCTTTGAAAGGAATATATATGTGTGAATAGACAAAAACATATGTGTATATCCATTTTTATTGTCCTTTCAAAGATCCTTGTATATCTCTATTGATCTATCTCTGTACATATAGTTATTAGCTCATTTGCTATACAGTCATATGATTAATGAGCATTTACTTTAATGGATAATAGTGATTTATGCATGTTTTCTAATATATGTACGATTGTTCACCTTTGCAAATTCCTCCATATAGCAAGAATGAGAAAATGCACAGCAATGAAAAATATAATTCATAGCAGAGTTAGAGGATGTATTTATCAAATTCCTCTGCTTCCTGGTGCATTGCTAACTAGCTTATGACAAGAAGTCACCACGTTATTGGTAGTCAGTCAATAAGTAATGATTAAGTGCCTACTATGTGCCAGGCACTTTGCTATGTTCTGGGGACATAAAGAAAGGCAAAAGATAGACCTTAGCTATGAGGAGCTCTCAGTTTAGTGGGAAAGCGGGCGGGTAGTTTGTAGTGAAAAAACAACTATGTACAAACAAATTATACATGGGGTAAATTGGAGATAATCACGAGAGGGAAAGAACTAGCATTAGGGAATCAGAAAAGGCTTTTTCCAGAAAGTTGTTTATCTGCCGGGACCTGAAGGAAGCCAAGGAAGCCAGAAAGTGGAGATGAGCAAGAAAGCAAGATGAGCAAGAAGCACTGACTTATTCACTCACTTTTTACCTTGCCATGCTGTGGCTAATGCACGGGGCAGTTCATCTCCAATATTCTCCATGTTGCCTCTCCTTGTACTTCCTCACCCTTAGCCAAAAGCTGGCTTATTCTGTCTCCAGCCTCCCTCTACCACATCTCCTCACATTTTCCCTCCTTTTTGAGTGTTATTAATCAAAGAATGTTCTAGATGTTTGCTTTTGTGAATACAAAGTCACTTTTTTATGGAGGGGTGAAACAGAGGTCAGAAAGGTTCTATAATTTTCCGATTAAAATAGATTTAAAATTGGAGTTTTACTATGTGGTTTTCAAGATTAGGGCAGTTTTCACAAAATGGATTTTGTCCATATGATGTAGGACGGTTGTACACACACACACACAAATGCAAAAAATTGTGCTGTGGCCAAAGCTTTGATCACCTACTGGCCAAAATACTGATTTTGAACTTTTCTATTCTTAGCTAGGTTGATTTTTACAAAATGGACCAATATACAAGAAGTAAGGTAAGACATATCATTCAGAGAATATATGATCAGAAAAGGAGGTGAATGAAAGCAAATGAGTGATAACAAATTAAAAGCGTGAGAGCTACAATGATAGCCATGACATGTAAAAAGAAGACCCGAAGAACATTCAAACATATTCTACAGAGGATCGACTGGAGGGCATCTAAGAAAATTATGCAGGGTGAGAAGGCATCAGCAGGATGTGATCCATAATGAGAGAGGGAAATATCCACAGTGATGAGATCAAGTTATTGGTGTTAGATTAAAGTGTACAGACATAGATAAATATGTAGGCTTCCTCTGCTAAAGTTGCCCTTCACAGAGGATCTTCCTCTCCCAAATCTATTTTTTTGACTACATAAAGAAGCCGATCTCTGCCTCATTTCTTACCTAGCCTTAATCACTGAATGGGCATTGCTTCAATCAAGCTGAGACCTGTTAAAGACCTTAGCTTAAAAAGACCAAGATCTCCCACATGGCATCCAGGGCCATCTCCAGCCCTTCATCTGCATCTTGCCACTGGACCCAGATGGCTCCAGAGCAGAAAGTGAGGTGACTTTGCATAGCTCTCCCTCACTTAAATCCTATTCATTTGCACGTCATGGCATTGCCTCCCTGATGTCATGGTCCTCTTCGAGAACAAGGGACAAGCAACAATGCCCTTCAGTACCTTTTCCTTATGTGGGGATTGCCCTGGAGTCTCATACTTTATGTGTGTATAGCACAAGCTCTAGGAAGGCCTACCAACCTCGAAAGGCTCTGAGTGACAATTTTATCATCCAGAAAATTGACATGTTGCTTACAAAGCGATTGATTTTAGAACCATGGCAACTCACGCAGAGTGTCTTCTAAGGTGTAAAGGGGTAGGTGTCTGTGTCTGCAGAAAGCAGACAACCAAAAAAATAATAAAAATAAAAAATCTCACATCTTTGAAGAATATGGTGACAGGTGGAGCCTAGTTAGTGCAGTAGATAGAACAACAGGCCTGGAGTCAGGAAGACTTGAGTTCAAATCTGGATTCAGACACTTACACAACTGTGTGACTCTATGTGCAAGTCACTTAATCTCTATTTGCCTCAGTTTCTTTATCTGAAAATAGGGATAAATAATAATATCTACTTCCCAGGGTTTCTGTGAGGATCAAATAAGATAATAGTAAGGGAAAATATGCCTGGCACATGGTAAGAGCTATAGAAATGTTGGCTATGATGATGATGACATTAAAAATATATATGTATAAATGCATATATAAATAATATATATTACATATAAGGAAAGAGGTAAAGGGAGATGGGGAGAGTGAGAAGGAAGGATGGGGAGGGAGGGAGAGAGTAAAAGAGATTAAAAATAGAAATTAAATCTCGAAATATTTGAGATACCCTGCATGTAGCATGTACATACATTAACACCTGCGTATATACACACACACACACATATATGCATATATATGTATTTCATACTACTTTCAAAATGTCTATATTTTAATTAGTGTGGGTACTCCTTCTATCAATGCAGCCACCATCTTTAATTCCATAATACATAGCTTCATAATTTTCTGTAGCAGCAGTTAGAAGAGACTTAGATTTGAGAATTAGGGACCATGATATTACAAGCCATTGAGGAAAATTTCATTTTCCAGTATCATAGAATTCTAACGTCTCATCAAGTACTATATATTTAGCATCCAGTATGTATGCATGCATCCAGTCAGTATGGCATCTAGCCCAGTGGTGGAGTCAACAAAGGCTTATTGGCTGAATGAATGAATGAATGGCTTGGGCTTCTGTAGAACCCCCAGGCGTGATTTAAAACAAGGTAGCTATATACATACATGCAAACATATATACACACGTGTATAGGTATTATATACACACATATATGTGTATATACACACGCACATATGTAATATGCACACATACGAGCACATGTGTATGTGTGTATTGCACACATATAGACATATACATATATACATATGTGTATCTATGTGATAGATATCATATATCACATACATATAAACACATATATAATATACACATACATATATAATATATGCATACATGTATGTGTGTATACACATGCACATATAATCACAATATACATGTATATATGTGATATATCATAAATATATATCACATACATACATACATACATACATACATACATACATACATACATACATAGACACACATAATTGTACCTTTAAAGTAACTTTAGAAAGCTGCCGGTGCACCCAACTAGGCTTCTCTAGGTATCTTCCCCTCAGCATTTGTGGACTCTGCCTCCCCCTTTGTCTGTGTTATGACTACTATTTAAAAATGTCTGATCTTTGGAATTGCCACCATCCATCATTCCCATTTCAACTATGAGAAGTTTAGAAATTCAGTTCACAGGTGGCATGACTATCAAACCCCCAGTATAGTGGTATTCAATAAATGTTTCATCAATTAGATAATAATGATGATATTTAGAAAGGGTAGAGCATCATTGGTGGTATTCTTTTCCTCTGACATAGAAGAGGAGGTATTTAGTATTTCACTTCTAATTATATTTCTTCTAAAAATAAAAGGAAATAATAGTAAATATAAAAATTAAAAGGAAAACTCTTTAGTCCTTTAGGCTAAAGTCTTTACACCAAGGCTTGGACAGTCTTCCTAGCAAAGGGCACTATGTCACTGAGCACTCTGGGAATTGTATTTTTTCCCCCAACGGGGAAAGGGAGGCTAGCATGAGAGCTGGATTGACATGTAGAGTTCCCTATTAGAGCAGCAGAAAAAAGGAAAGTAGAAGAAAGAGTATAGGAAAGACGCCTCAGAGAGAAGGGAAGATATGCCCTCTCAGGGTGTTAGGGTCCTGAGGAAAAACTAGAACTAAATAGATAGGTAGAGGCTGGCATTCCTTATCTCCCTCCTAGGTTTTACTGATGATGGTTGTAGCTAGCACCCATTTCCAGATGTCATCTTTTACCCTGTTCAAGATTGCCCCTGACAGATCTAATCTTATTCCTCATAACCACCTGTGAGTGGACCCTGTCCTTTACATTTTCTTGGGTGTCTTTGTTTAGGGGCAAAGGACAGCTCTGGGAACCACAAAGGAGAGAGTGACCTTTCCTAGTTCAGGGCTGGTATTCCAAACACTCACCCACTTAATTTTCTCTGTCTAATTAGGTGCATCATCACAAGTCATTTGTAGGTTTAATGATGGCACTTCCAAAGTCAGAATTACTACAAACTTTTTTTACTACAAACGTTTTTTTAATTGCCTCATCAGACTATGAGCCTACAGTAGCAAATTTAAAAAGTGATACTGAACAAAAATTAGAACAAAATTTATTTGGAAGAACAAAAACATAAGAATATCAAAGGAATAAATTTTTTAAAAAGTGCAAAGAAAGGAAATTTAGCAGTACCCTATTTTAAACTATATTATAAGGCAGTAATTATCAAAACTATCTGGTACTGGCTAAGAAATACAAAAGTACATCAACGAAACAGAGTAGACATACAATTTAAAACAATAAATCATTTTAGTATCCTTGTATTTGTCAAGTGTAAAGACTTAAGTTTTTGAGATAAGAATTCATTATTTGGTAAAAACATGTTGGGAAACATGGAAAGGAGTCTGGAAGAAATTAGATGTAGACCAATATCTTATACCATTTACCAAGAAAAGATCAAAATAATACATGACCTAGATTTAAAGAGTACTATTACAAGAAAATCTGAAGAACGCGGACCATATTAACTATCAGACTTATGAATAGGTGTACAATTTGTGAATAAACAAGAGATAGAGAGCAGAGTGAGGAATAAAATGGATAATTTCAATTACATTAAATCAAAAAGATTTTGTACAAATAGAACAAATGTATGATAGATCAGAAGGGAAGCAGAAAATTGGGGGGAATATTTATAGACAGTTTCTCAGATAAAGGTCTCAAATCTCAAATTCATAAAGAGCCGTGTAAAATCTGTAAGAATACAAGTCATTCCTGAATTGATAAATGGTCAAAGGATAAAAATAGGCCATTTTCTGATGAAGAAATCAAAACAATCTATAGTCATGTGAAAAAATGCTCTAAGTCCTTATTGATTAGAGAAATACAAATTAAAAGAACCTTGAGATATCATTTTACACCTATAAAACTGGCTAAAATGCTTGAAGAGAAAAGCGACAAACATTGGAGATGATGTGGAAAAATTGGGACGCTGATTTATTGTTGTTGGAATTGTGAACTGATCCAACCTTTTGGGAGAGTAATCTGAAATTATGTTCAGAGTTATTATACTGCTTAAAACGTTTGACCCAGCAAAACTACTACTAGGTCTATTTCCAAAGATGATTAAGGAACAAAGAAAAGAACCTGTATGCTCTAAGAATATTTATAGCAGTTCTCTTTGTGGTAGCAAAGAACTAGAAACTGTGAGAATGCCCATCAGTTGGATGTTAAAAGAATAACACTTTGTCACCACCTAGTTAAACTTAGATATACTATATGTTTGAAGATTAAGCACTGCATGTGATAGAAATAAACAATTCATTGGACTGCCTAATTCCATGAAATATTTGTGATTGTTGGATTCAGAATTAAAAAGAAAAAACAACTTATATGGTTATTAATGCATGTATGATGGAGAGGGTTTCGGTTTAGTTTGTTTTTGAGGGGGGTTGTTGTCCCCTCACCCCTCTTTTCCCACAAGGAGATATTAGTTGCTTCTCTTGGGTATTTAGAATACTAGGATATGTTTACCATAATTATTATTGCTTATTACAAATTATGGAATGGTTAAAAAACAAACCATACTCTGTACACTGGTGCTTTCAAAGCATACCTCCCATGAAGAATTATATTAGAAATTTTCCCCACTTGCCCAGATCACAAAATCACTACCTCTTTGAATGTGACTCAATTAACCCAGCCTAGAAGGTTGCTCAGAAGAGAATAACAGCTGAAGACAATAAGTCATTGGATGGATTATGACTGGATAGAGCAATGGCGGGACTGCCTTGAATGGAATCTTTGAATGAGCCTAGCTTCAGCCCATCTTCTGTAAGCCTCTTGCTCTCATTAGGACTTAATCCTATGTGGCAGTTCTCTGCCAAAGGAAAAGGGAAAGTAAAAAAAAAAAAGTGAGCACCCCTCTATGCGCTAAATCTTGTCGACTGCACGGGGCTTTCCCATTTAGCTCATTTGTACTGTGGCTCTGGTTTTGCAGTCGATGTAATCTCTCCTTGGAAATTACAGCTATCTCCACTTCCTCTCTTGCCAGTGCTGTCCTTGGCTCTTGGGAAGCGTCTTCCTTTTCAGATTGCTGACCTGAAAATATCCATGCAAATGATTTTGTTCGAGGGAGCTATCGCCCTGCCACACTGGGTTCCTAACAGCTGGCCATACTTCATTGTAAAACTGCAAATGCTAAAAACTTTTGCTCCCATTCCCAGGGGATCCCCTATTAAAATGATTTTGCATTCACTACCTGCCAACAGGACCTGTAAATGTGCCAAAAGGAGCCGCAGATTAAGCATAATTATGAATTCTGAGTGGAACGGAGTAGTTTGAGATTGTTTCTCATGAAAGACCCATTTTTTCCTCCTGAAATTCACATAGCAGAGTATTGAATGCTCCGTGGAGTCTTTATATTTCAACGTGTTTCGCAATTAACGCCTTTCCTCTGCTCTCATGGAGCAGATAGAAAACCTCCCCAACATGAAAGCTGTTCTTAGAAACAAGTCTTGGTTAGTGCAGACTTTGTATCTAATAAGCACAGAACTTTCACGCTAAGTATATTACCACTGATTGAGGAGAACGGCTACCACAGCACGTTGTGCTCGCATTTCCAAGGTTTACCACCAATGTGCTCACCTCCCAGTCCCCTCGGATTTATAAATTCCCACGACTGAGGAGCGACCAAAGCCCTCTTCCATGTCCTTCTGAGGGTCAGAACATTTCACCTGTATTAATGAGCCAGAGGGGTCTGATTTATTATTGGGTTCTCTTCTATAATGAGAAATAAAGTGAACGGGAGATAGCAAACGGGTCATGTTTTAGCAAGCACATGTACCGCACCTGCTCATTACTAAGCGTATCTACAATGCGACCACTTTTCCTCATTTAGTTAGGGCATCTCACATCTTTTTTTTTTTCTTTTCTTCATTTCTGTGGTCTAGATTTCTCTTTCTATCTTGCAGTTTCTTGTCTATATGTTGGATATGTAGCATTTTTTTTAACCTTAAGGTTCCCTTTATTTTCTAAGAAAAGCTGTTTCAGTTTACGTTTGAAAAGATTTCTAAGTACATTAAACACAGAATCAGTAATACCCTAGGTTTTACTTTGAAAAAAGCTTCGTAATTTAACCCCTTTACCACAATAATGACTACCACTACCACTATCACTATTGGTGTGTGTGCGCGCGCGCGCGCGTGTGTGTGTGTGAATGCGCAGGCACGTTCACTATGATTTTACCAGTGTAGGGACCTCCCGGTCTGGGGAATACATATACGTATATGTATACGTGTACGTGTACATGTATGTGTGTGTAAGTATACACATACGTATATGTATGAATATGAATACATACACATACATGTATACACATAAGTACGTATGTACATAAATGTATATATGTATGCATACATGCATGTATGCACATCTATAGATTTATGTATGTATAGGTATAGATATAGGTATATAATATAGTATGCACATATATGCACATGTGTGTCTTTTATATGTGTTAATACATATATATGCACATGCATATAGATATGTAGATATACTTTTTTTGGACTTTTGACTAAGATCAAACATAAATAAATGAAAGGTTTGCTGGGTTGTCTTAGATTAGAGGCACTGGTCCTAGCTTCAGCGTAAAGGGGTTAGGAGACTGTCCCAGCACTGTTCCCTCATGGTTATTGTCCCTCTTCATTCTTGGGTGTCTCCAGATAAGCTACCACAGCCTTCCCTTTAGGGGCCTTGCCCGAATCACCAAATAGAAAGGCCTATTTCTTTCTGAATAGACTCGCTTCTCTAATTCTTAAGCAAAGCTCCATTGTCCCAGAAATAACGGTTAGCAGCCTGTTATGACATTCCTATGGTGACAATCACAAAATGAAGGATCAGAAGATTACAAAATTCAAGCTCTAATGATTTTCCTCTCACATACACTTACTCTAAACTTATGAAATGTAAAGCCCTCCCAAGAAAATCTAGAAAAAGATAATGATAAAAACAAACAACTATAGCATGTGCTTAGAAAGCCTTCTAAATAGGGACTATATAGCTGTTGGAGAAGGGGGCAACCAGGATGGTAGGTGATCTACAATTTTGTGATTATGTAAAATCCTTTATGAAATAATGACTTTTCTTTTTCTCAAGGACTGCAAGGAGAATATGTGTGATTCAAAAGTAATTAAAATGTGTGTTTCTTTTTAAACTATATCTGGTGGTTTCCCAGAAAAAAAATAAAAAAAAATAAAAACTGCTTTTAAAGCTAGGCCTGTAGAAAACATCTACCTTCCTGGACCTAATTCTTTCCTTAGTGCTAATGCTAGTCATGCGAAAGAGAAAAGGAAAATCTTCCATTCTCACTTCTAACGAATACTTGTCTTTTCTTCTACTTCCACCAAATTTCCCCCTTGGATATAGGTAAAATATTAGACTCAGATCTCTCCCAACTCCAATGTGTCCATCACTCAGTTAATTGATCATTCTAAAACACGGGTCTTTTTAGTTTCATTTTTGGAAAACAGATTTCTTTTTTAAATTTTGTTGTCTTCATCCTCTCATCCCTTTATCTGAAAAAAAAACTGCTGCCCTCTCATTTTATATGAATGAAAATGAATGAATGAATGAAAAATCATTTATTAAGCACTTAATGTGTGACAAATACTTATACATATTTTGCTTTTCCTCTTAGGAATTTAACATCTAACTTAAAGTTTAACATGTAACTTAAAAATGGCTTCCAAATCTGTCCCTCCCTTTCCTCAGACGGTAAGCAATTTTATGTGGGTTACACATGTGCAAACATGCAAAATATATTTCCATATTAGTCATTTAAAACACAAGTCTGATTGTATTGCCTCTTTATTCAATAAACTCTGGCGGCTCCCTATCACCTCCAGCATCAAATATGAATATCCTCTGTGTGACTTTCAAAGCCTATTACTATCTTACCCTTCCTACCTTTTTAGTCTTTTTATACCTTACCTCTATATATCCTTTGATCCAGTGACATTGACCTCTTTACTGCTCCTCACACAAGATACTCTATCTCCTGACTCAAGTATTTACATTGGTTTTCCCCATATGCTTGTAATGCTCTTCCTCCTCACCTCTGCCTTCTTTCCTGTCTTGACCAAATCACCACCTTCTTCAAGAAGCCTTTTCCTGGTAGGGCCTCCCCTTGGAGACTGCCCCTGATTCATCCTGAATTTATCTTGTTTGTACGTAGTTACTTCCATATTATCTCCCCCATTAGAATGTGAGATCCTTGAGATCAGAGACTAGTTTTTCCAGTTCTTAGAATCCTCCCTGCATAGTGCAGTGACCAGAACATAGTAGGGCACTTAACACCTATTGAGTGATTTACTGGCTAATTTTTTTACCTAGCAGTTGAGGAGATTTGCTGAGAATCTTCATGAAAAGGTCAGATGAACTTTTATTGGACTACACTAGAGAAATGGTGAGCAAGATTCTTAGGAAATCCATAAAGATGACTTCTCAGAAACAATAACACATTTTTGGAGCTTCTTTTTTTCAATGAAGGCAACATAGCTTTCTTCATTCAGACAAAGCAATGAAAAGTCTACCACACATTTTCAGTCAAGCTACATTCCTTAATTAACCTGAAAATTAAGCTACCAAAAAAACTGGTTATAACTCGATTGTCAAGTAGATGCAATTTCGTCGAAACATGTGCACTGAGATAGTGAAAGTATTTTTAAGTTGAATAAAGAATCCAATTCCCCGGATAGAAAATGGAGGTTAATTCCTAAAAGGAAAAAAAAAAGTCTCAAATGGTTTGACTGAGTTTATCCTTTAATATGTCCGTAGACCCTATGATTTTATGAATGTGGGCATTTTCCATATTAGTGCAGATTGCAACTCACCTAAGTCTTCCTATGTTCTCTGATTCTTGTCCTTGCTGACCTCCAAAGATGATCTACCCCAATTCTAGAGGCCTTCCTTTGAGTCCTTCTAAATTACCTGGGTAGATGCCAATCTGGAAACTTGACTTTCCATCTGTTATCCTTACTCTTACTAAATAACTGGTGCACTCTCTTTTCTGAGTAATAGTGTATGTTTTCTCCACAAAATTGTACTGCAATATGTCACCAAGGCCTAGGGATGACTTTGGGGTCTCAAAGACTCTTATAGTTAAGCATAAGCTTGGCAGATTCTGCCATGCTAGAAAGTCTTTGAATATAATATAGTCCTATAATAGCTAAGGTTCATATAGCACCTTAATCACTTGCAAAGCACTTTATAAATTTTTCTCATTTTATCCTCACAATAGCCTTATATATTATTATTGCATTTTACAGAAGAAGAAATTGTGAGACAGGCAAAGGTTAGATGATTTCTCTGGAGTTACACAGTTAGTAAGCATCCAAGGGCAGATTTGAACTCAGGCCTTCCTGACTCTTGGCCTCAACAAATAGAATATCCACCTCCTTAAGAACCACCTAGCTAAGTATGAAGACGCTCATCATTAGAAGACTGGACACTTGCTGTTGAATGTTTTGGCCGGGGCATTCATGAAATAAGCAAACACAAAATGCGAAGTGACCTTTGGTTTTGTGTGTGGCCCTTCCAATTCTGTAATAATAGGGATAGAATGGTTTAAAAAAAGTGAAGGAGGCATAAGCTGTAAAGAATTATAAATTTTCAGAGCCTGTAAGCATTAAACTAGCTACCGATGTTGTATGTGTGAGATCCTTTTTCATTGGCATACTGTTGACATTCATGCATATACTATTGGAGGACCTAAATTTTATCATTCTTGATATTCTTACAATAATTAAAGCAGAAGATAAAATGAAGGAAGTTGCAGTGAACAGAAGGATGATTTTAAGCTCTTCTTGAAGAAACAGATCCAGTAGTAGGCTTTTTCATGCGTCCAGAGGCATGAAACGTCACTTGGTAGGCTGTTTGGTCACCTTTTACTGTAATGTTCTCTATAAATATTTGCCAGACAAGACCACCATGGAAATAATGGTAGTTTAGATATTAACACCTGAAGATTCTCCAAATTAAAACAACATGTACTTTTGTACTCAGTAACTTCAAAACAAAGTTGGAAAAATGTGATGTTGGTAAAACAAAATGTGTTGGAAAATAAGATTCCAGAACAAGGAATGAGAGAGACAGAAAGCTCATAAACTGCAAAGAATGTTTGGCAGCCTATAGTTTATGAATACTTTTCTTCATGAAAAGATCTGAGGTCACTGAATATGGTGAACCCTAAATAACATTATACAAAATGAAATCTATTCTAGTTTAGTCAGAGATTACATACCATCAGATTACTGACTTCCCAGAGCAAAAAAAAAAAATTATTCCGAGAACATTTCTCAAAATTTTAAAGATGACATAGAAAACATTGCAGATGAGAAATATGTGGGGGCTGATATTTGACTTGGATCATTCAGTTATTCTACTGGGATTAGGGATGGATGCATTTGGTTTGTTGATATCATGTTTTCTTGAATTGACTGGTTTGTGGTCCATTCAACTTTTGGGGCAAGATTGATTAGACTAAAGATTTTGCTACACATGGGCTAGTGTTCCACAATTGAAATTAATTGGGAAGATCTTTCCAATCATCAAATAAATTATTTTGTAATCCCAAGGCTACCCTTGCCCTTTATGCAGACACAGCCTTAGGAACAGCCAAAGAATATCATGTAATTTTCACAATGAGCTAGGAATGATGTATTGATGAACACTTGGAGCCTGAGAGGTTAGGAGATCTGAATTCTAGTCTTAGCTCTTTTACCGATTATTTATATAGCCTTGGGCAAGACATTTAGCCAGTCTGGCCTCAGTTTCCTTATCTGTAAAGGAGGGAGCTGAACTAAATGATCTATGAATCAAATGGCAAGTGTTTATTAAGTGGCTCCTATGGGGTAAGTGGCGAGTGAAGGAAGATAATCTGTGTCTTAATTCTGTTTTGGGGTTTGTCACAGTAGCCATGACTGAGAAGTTTTTGTTTTCAAATCTAAACACTTATAAGCTGAAATATTTACTTGGTGGCATAGAATAGTAGCAATTTGGACAATTATGTCAGATAACAAAAAATTTTAGAGGAATGACTGTCATTGAAGTAGATTTACTCACTCAGATTTACTCACCTCCACCTTCTCCCCCACATAATGCTTCTCCCTAGATATCTTTTATTTTTTCCATACAACAGTCCATTTGATTGAGGAAGCTCTAGCCCTTATCTCCTAGTCAAGAAATAAAGACCTTCTCATCTCCAAACCTGCCAATTTAGAATGTTTTATGACCCTAAAAATTTGGCACCAAGGTTCAGTAGACAGCAGGATGGATTCACAGAGCCCGAATTTCAATCATTAAATGGATAGCCAGATCTATGTTCTTCTCATATAGTGGATAAGGAGCCAATGCAATCTAAGCCTTCTCTTGTGGCCATCCCTTTTCTCATAAGCCACTGTCAATAAGATGCATAGTGGGAAAATTCACACAATTTGCTTGTCATAATAATACTGATAATCATAATGATAACTAGCATTTATATAGTGCTTTGAAGTTGGCAGAACACATGTCATAGGTCATCCCATTTGATCTCTGCAACCCTATGACATAGATGTTATTTGCATTTTATGAAGGAGGGTGACTGTGGCTGATGGATGTTAATTGACTGGTCCAAAGTCACACAGCCAGTAACTACTCAAGGCAGGATTCATCTTCAGGTCTTCCTGACCCCAAATTCAGTACTCTATCTACCATACCACCCAGACGATTCTATTTATGTGTGACAATATAGTTAGTGCATTGGGAAAGAACCCCAGAGTTGGAGACAGGACCCTTGGGCTCAAGTTTGGACTTGTCACTAACTAGCTTCACAACCTTGGGGAAAGTCACTTAATCTATATGAGTATCAGATCCCTCTCTATAAAATAGGTTAGTAAATCACCACATTCGTTTAGAGGATTGAATAAAATTATGTTTATAATGTGCTTCTAAACCGTAAATCATATCATAAATATGACTCATCATTATCAGAAAATGTACTATGGAAGGAAAAAGAGATGTTTCATTTTCTGTAAAATGTAAGAATTTAACTCTTTGATCTCTGATGTCCTTCTGAGTCTATTGGACAGTCTGTAAACACAGATCAGTTGATCAGTTTTGCTCATTGGCACCTATCACAAAGAAGAGACAGAGGGAGGACATGAAGAAAAGGTAATGTTTCATGAAGACAAGAGAGAAAAGATAGATCAGAAATAAATTGGGCAATATGAGGTCTGGTAGGCAGAAGTTTGAGTACACAACAATATGGTACTTTAAACATATTAGGGACTTAATAAAGATTTGCTTAATTTTGGGTTCCATTTATTATAGTCAAGGGTTAAGAGGCACAATATTCCACTTGCATGGTATTGCACTGGGAATTATGAAATTACAGGTTATTTAGTCCTTAGAACACTTGAAGAGGCTTTGTAATTCCTTGGTGACTCACTTTGTGGGTAGTGTCAATGTTTTCACTTCTGAACATATAGCCAATCGATTGTATTTGCTCCTAAGTTTCAGCCTAAATCTTTACTTTTATGTGTTTCCCAGTTTTTATTTATCTCAGAGATCAGGGGAATAATCATATTTGACTACAGGACTCATATAAATTTGTCAGAATTGATGTAATTTCCCCTCGGATCTATAGAATTTTGCTCCTTTTATTATCATATATTCCAAGTTATGTTGACCCCACAGTGAAGCTGGCAGGATACATCATGAAGGCCCCATGCATTCTGGTCAGACCAAAAGCTTTTAGTCAAAATCCCTGCTTGTCACATAGACCTTAGAAAATAGTAATCAACGAGTTTGGACTTATTCTAAAAAGCTGGGTGCATACTTTACCTTTGTAGAGTACACCTTCCTCACCAGTGGAGAACTGCTACCTTTGGGGATATATACAGTCAAAATTTTAACGCATTTATTTGTTGGTCTTATTAAATGACACACACACACACTGCAATGCAGGGAGCCTGTTTAAAAGACATTGGAAAACATAAAAGTGGCTATTTAATCACAGTAAAAATTGCAACTGCGGTCAGTCTTCTTTTTCTGCAAGTATAGAAAGCTCCCAAAGGGAGTAATTTCTTCTTAGTTGAGGAAAGGAATTCCATGTTATTAGCTCCCTGAGCTTTTGATTGAAGGGATCATGGGATCATAGATGTAGAGCTGGGACAGACATTAGAGGTAATTTTGTCCAAACTCCTTACTTTATAGATAAGCAAATTGAGACCCAAAAGAGATTAAGTGATTTGCCCATAGGTCAGATATGGAATTTGAACTCGGGCTCTGTGAATCCAGCCTGCTGTCTACTGAACCCTGGTGCCAAATTTTTAGGGTCATAAAACATTCTAAATTGGCGGGTTTGGAGATGAGAAGGTCTTTATTTCTTGACTAGGAGATAAGGGCCAGAGCTTTCTTAACCAAATATATGTCCTACTTTGATCTGGGAGTAACAATTTTAAGATCATTCAGTTGTAATGATTGCTTAATCCCTGGATTTCCTTCTGAGAATGCTGCCAAGTTTACCCAGCACAACAAATCTACCATTTAGATGGCTGTTTGGGCTTTTGAAGCAATCTAATTAATATTTATACACAGTGGGGAGGGGGATGGTGATGGAGGGAGGATTTTTTTTTTTTTGCTCCATTTCTCAGGCTTCGTAAAAGAACCATCTGATGGTAACATCTTTTAGTAACCATTACATTTATCTGGGCGTGTCACACTGTAGTCCAAATATTTAGCTTGTATAAAATATGATTGTAGCCTATTTGACTTGTATAAAACCTGATTGGAGCCTATGGTCCCTGGCCTTGTACCACAGACACAGCTTAAGCATCTTGGGCCTTCTTAATCACACCTCCTCCGTTGTTCTTCTTTCCCTTCCCACACACACCTAGAGAAAGTTCTTACCAGTGATGTTCAAAGATTTGAGAGGGGAGAAGAAGAATTCCTCCTTCTTTCTTGGATACCCCACTGACATCCAGAAGATACAAAGATAAGAGAGATAGCCAATGCATTGTATGACATAGTCAAGATTCAACAGCATTCTAACAGGCTAGAACTTTGGACCAAATGGAATAAGGTAAAATGTAGTATGGATAAATATAAAGTCTTAAATTTAGGTTCCAAAAATGAGCTTCACAAATACAAGGGGGAAGAGATGAGATTATACTGCAATTACTTGAAAAAATAAAAGTTTTAGAGGGCCATAAGGTAATTATAAGTATGATATAAAGGCCATAACAAAACAAACAAAAAAAACAACAAAACCCCAAAACTTAATGTGATATTAGGATCCATAATGAAATTGTAGCATCCAGAAAAAGTGAAATGTAAGCTTTGCCCCTATATTATTCCATAATATCTTGAATATTATAATCTGTTTGGGGTATTACGGTTTGGGAATTACATTGTTAAGCTGGTAAGTAGCTAGAGGAAGGGAACTGAGATGATGAGGGGCCTTAAGATAATGGCATATGAAGATAGATTAAAAGATAAAGGAATTGGGGGTGTTTTTCTTCTATAAGGGAGGCTTGGAGGAGGGGTGTGATACTCCAAATATTTGAAGAGCCCTTATGTGGAAAAGGGGTTAGATTTGTTGTGTTTGGCCCTAGATCTAGAGAGGATGTTGTAAAGGGACAAATTTAGGATTGATGTAAGGAAGACCATCTTACCAATTAGAGCCATCTATAACTAAAATTTGTTGCCTTTGGAAATAATCCTTTCACTGAGAGTCTTCAAGCAAATGCTGGATGACTACTTGTAGATTATGTTGGAAAGGGATATTCATTCACGTATGGGTAGGATGAGATGGCCTTCAAGGTATATTACAACCTGATTTGATCACTTTGGCCCAAAAGAGTTTTCAAGGGTCTGTGGTTGGAGAGGATCCCTCTTCACAAATGGTTTACAATTTTGTTCAGGATGAGGTTCTCTTTCCCGATCATAAGTAGATGCTTTCAAGACAATTGTTCATACTTACAGAGGAAGGGAATGAAATGCAAAGTTATGAAGTAAAAACATAGGCAGGGCTAGATGGATTCAATTTGGTTCTGAGTTTATTAAGCTGTGCAACTGAACCAGGTACTGTGCTAGCAGTGGAACAGAGATGGAGAGGTTATGGGGGAGAAATGGATCCCATAAAAGGAGGTTGATATCTAGTGTAACCTGCTAATTTGTGAGATGAGGAAACTGAGGTCCAGAGAGTTTAAATGATTTGTTCAAGGTGGATTTGAATCCAAATATGTGTGTGTTTGTGTGTATGTATATGTATGTGTACATGTATATATATATATATACACACACACATATACATATACACACAAATACATGTACTTAGTACATATAGTTAGTATTCAGAGTGTATATATATATATATATACACACCATATATGTACTGTCTCTGTGTGTGTATATGTATGTATGTGTGTGGATGTATATATGTGTTTATATATGTACACACATATATGTATATGTACACACATATATGTACACACACATACACACATATACAAACACATACTAACTTCTCCATACTAAGTAATGGACAGTTTATGTTCTGAATAAAAATACTTTCTGTGTACCAAGTATTGTAGTAGTGAGGAGTAATTATTTTCCAGTGTATACTACTTGCATGTGATTGTGTATATCTACATATATTATACATTTATACAACATTTTTTCAATGAGAATAATTTCTATAAATATACTCCTTTAAATGAAATGATAAAAGCTAAGACATATATTGGGCTTTCAAATTTTTACCATTCTTTACCTTATTTGTTTCTCTTCATTCACCTGTGAAATAGGGACTCTTACTGTCTCCATTTTACATATGAAGAAACTGAAGCTGAGAAAGACTACATGACTTGTGAACCTAGAAAAATCCAAGACAGGATTTGATCTCATACCTTCCTGACTCCAAAGAGCTATATATATGCATATGTACATGTGTATGTGTATGTGTATGTGTATGTGTATGTGTATGTGTATGTGTATGTGTATGTGTATGTGTATGTGTATGTATATGTATATGTATATGCATATATGTATGCATACGTGTATGTCTATGTGTATGCGTATGTACGCATATGTGTATATGCATATGCATACGTACACATGCATATATACATACATGTATACATATATACACATGTATACACATATATGTATGTGTGTACATATGTAGACATACAGAGAGAGTGAGAGAGAGAGAGAGAGAGAGAGAGAGAGACTGTCAGAGTTAGTCATCACAGAATCCATATATCTGTGGTTGTGTATAATGTTCTCCTGGCTCTGCTCTGCTCACTCAGCGTTATGTTGTGTAGATTCTTCTGTGTTGTTATGAAGTCCATATCATCCTCATTTCTTATAGCACAATAGTATTCCATTACCTTCATATAGCACAGCTTGTTCAGCCATTCCC
>CM053626.1:49378253-49402183 GCA_028646595.1 Phalanger gymnotis
ATAAATATTTTTGTATATATGGGTCCTTTTCCCACTTGTGTGATCTCTTTGGGATACAACCCTAGGAGTGGTATTGCTGGGTCAAAGGGTATGAACATTTTTATAGCCCTTTGGGCATAGTTCCAAATTGCTCTCCAAAATGGAGAGAATCTTTTTTCTTATGAAAAGAAGCCTGTGATCATGACAAAAGCTTGTTATTCATGGAAAAAATCGCTGAAGAATACTTCTCGAAATCAAGTGGATAATCTAACATATAAAACAGGTTCCCTCTTTTTCTATTTGCAAAACCCTCATGGTTATTTTCATAATCTAAAATGTTTTGTTGTTTTCAGAGACTGCAGAGGAATCTGCAGAGTGAAGATCCATTTATCATCATCAGGGTCATCATCCTTGTTTCTATCAATTTCTGTCCATTCAGGATTGGAGGTAGGCCTCCCTTTCGTCCCATCCCCCCCACTCCATCAAGTTCTTCCTAGCCGGGGATGTTCATTCATCTTCTCTAGGTTCCACATTTGTCTAACACTGGAATGAATAAAATGATTGATGGTAAATGCACCTCTCACAGGTTCCTTATGGTAATATAGCTATCCAGCACAAAAGAGGGGATGAGAAAGATGTCTGCGCAAACTGAGCCTTAGAGAATATGCAAGTAGAACCTGAAATGTGCTTTTATCTGTTAGTACTTCAGTTTAGATTGCAAGTGCATTTGCAAAACATTATGGAGGAAGAATATTATTGCCTCGCAAACAAGCAAATGGAAGCTAAGAGGAAAATGAAGAGAACTTGGCATAGGGCCCAGCTAAGTGTGATCATATGGAAAGCATTTGTAGATGAAATTAGTAGGACAACAGATAAAAAAGGGAAAAGATCTGCCAGTAATTCTAAAGCAATCTATCAGTAACAATATTAGAGCTACAACATTCAGATTCCACCACCTTAGTTTTTATCAAATAGTAAAAACAGCAAAAACACTTAAACGGAAGTTCTTAAGCTCTCTATGAACTTTTTTAAAACTGTATTTAAATATAACTTTTTCTTTCTAATGCTATTAGTTTTATTGTATTGTAATGTGCATTGATACATAAGCAGAATACCTCTGATGTTACAACCCACATGCAAGAGGGTAGAAAACCTAATTCTGGGTGAGGCATAATAACCTGTAATGCAAGTGCCTTAGGAAGAGACTGCACCACTAATTTTATGTGGAATGACACCACTTCAACTATCATAAAACTGACTAACAGAGACAATATAATATCTTGCTGTGTCTATGGATAAGAAAGTGGACAAAGAATTGAATAGAAAGATAAGAATGGCTAGTATTTGGAAAATTTTGTTGCACTTTCAATGATTGTAAACTGTTTCTTACTAAAAAAATTATCTTTTTAACATTAATATATATTATAGCAATTTTGTATAACAACGAATTATGGGCAGACCAAAATCTCTGATGAATCAAAATTGCAGGTGACCCCAAGGCTACAGTTAGTGACAGTATATTTAGAAATGTTACAAATGATGACTTGCAAGTCAGAAATAGTGTTAAAAAAAGACCATAAAAAATGACTGGAAAGGGAGGTGAACCCATCATTTAGCAAAACTGAAGGATAATAGACAGTGAACTCAAGGGTTGTATTTGTCTTAAAAAATACGAAAGAACAGAAAAAGGCATAAGGCACTCTGAGTAGATCCTCCATAAAAGATTCATAGACAGACATGAATAGGAGTTACATAGGATAAGGAATATTTGTTGGACTGTGATTTATACTAATAGAGGGGTATGTGGGGTATTCAGGGAGGTCTGGCACCTCTGGGTGATGGCTTGCTGAGCCCTTTTCACAACTTCTCATTCACCTTTGATGTCAACCTCTCACCAATGTTTGCCTGTGACTCTAAAAGCTGTAGCATGCACAATGGCCACATACTGGTAAAACCCTTCTGGGCAGATGGGTTAAACCAAATTGAGGGTAACTGACAGGCCTCAAACCTCTTGGTGATTTGGGGGGATGAGAACAATTTGTTCCAATGACCATGACGGCGCTAAAGCAGGTGCTGCTGAGCTCTTAGAGCTTGGTCAGACATCCAAGATGCCAAGGTCATCCACCACATCCTGAGCTATCGCCAGTAGTCCTGACTTTTGTCTTGCCACTAAATTTCAATGACTGGAAGAAAGAGTGAGGCTGACAAGTTTGTGTAACTCAGCCTCACTTAAATCCAATTCATGTACAAGTCAAAATGTCATTGATAAATGACCCATGATGCCATTGGTCCTCTTCTAAACAAAGGACAAATAACAACATACTAGTGGAAGGAATATGTACATCGATAACAAGATCACAGATCTACCCCAAGTCCTAAAAGCAGGAATTGTTTCATTTGTACCTAGCATAGTGTCTAGAAAATAATAGGTGCTTATTAAGGGCTTATTCATTGGTGGATTGATGATCCTATGCAAACTAAGATTAAAAAATATGGCGATTCAAAATCATAGATTTTGATCCAACATAGAATGTTAGATCTGGAAGAAATCATAGAGACTATCAAAACAGATTTCCTCATTTTACCGTTAATGAAACTAAATCCTAAAAGTAGTTAAAGGACTTACCCAAGGTTATGTTACTATTTAGGTTTTTTTTTTGGACCAAAGAAATGAGTTCTGAGCAAAGACATTTTATGTCCCCATATTTCATAAATTCAATCAGACTCCAAAGGGGGTACAGAGAACCATCTGATGAAACCTTATGGCCATTAGCAAGCTTTAAGACAACTACTTCTTATCTTTTCTAAATTACAACTACAAATGGTGGTATTTGATTGAGGGGACACATAGGCACAGCACTTCAATAGTGACAACAATTCAACAAATATTTATTTAGTACGCATCACTGTTAGAGATACCGATACGGAAGATGGTATCGTCAGTGGTCATAAGAAGCTTATTTTAAATAAAAAGGATGATAGCACAGATATGTAGATAACCATGATACAAGATGGATAGGAAAAGTGTATTGGTGAAAAGAAGAGAAAAGAAGAGAAAAGAAAAGAAAAGAAAAGAAAAGAAAAGAAAAGAAAAAAAAGAAAAAAAAGAAAAGAAAAGAAAAAAGAAAAGAAAAGAAAAGAGAAAAGAAAAAAAGAGAAAAGAGAAAAGAAAAGAAGAGAAAAGAAAGGAAGAGGAAAAGAAGCAAAGAGGTGGGAAGCAGGGAGAACATTTCTAACTATGGAACCATAAGATTTAGTAAGAAATTGCCATGTGCTAAGTACAGGGTTAAGCTAGGGGTACAGTGAAAGCAAAAAAGCCTCTGCCTTCAAGAAGTTCACATTCTCATGCAGAAAATGTTAATTCCAATTTATGAGAAATTATATATGTGAATGTATCACAGTAGAAAGGGCAAGATAATGATGATAATGATAATGATAGTGATGATGATAAATAATAATAAGAAACGTTTATGTATTATTCTTTTAAATTGTTATTGCATTAAATATTTCTCAAATATATTTAAAATTTTCTAACATTCATTTCTTTTTTTTTAATTTCATATTCCGAATTCTTTCCTTCCCTCCTCCCTTCCCCTACCCCTTGAAAAGACAAGCAATACGACATATGTGAAGTCATGTTCAATATTATATATTATATTATATATCATTCCAGGGTTTCCAAAGTTCTCTCTCTGTATACACATACCTATACATATACATGAATATATATATAAATACATATATGCATATGTGTATATGTATGTATTTATGTATATATATGCATATAGTTACATACTCAGAGAAAGAGAAGGGGGGAGGTAGGGGGAAGGGAGAGGTGGGGAGGGAGGGAGAGAGAGAGACAATCGTTTCATCCTAACAACAACCTTGTGAGGTAGTATAAAAGGTTAAGTGACTTGTCCAAGGTCACATAGCTAGTAAGTGTCTGAGGCAAGATTCAAACTTAAGGTTTTCCTGATTCCACATCCAGCCCTCTATAGTCAAGGCCACCTATTAAATAATCAGCAAGCATTTATTAACTGCTTAATCTATACCAGAAACTAGGAGGGAATATAAATAATGAAACAATTGTAACTTGAAAAAAGCTTACATGCTATTAGGGAAGAAAAGTACAGAGTGGCACAAAGTCCAGCAATGGGTTGAAAGCCACTCTATGGTTGTGGAAGATGCATTCCATGCCACTTTCCCCAGCATATAGCCACAGAGAGTTTCCTTCATCTGGATAACATCAGCTGAGAATAGCAGTGTCACTGGGTTCCTGGAAGCCTAATCAAGCTCATTAAATGCCTGCCCTTCGGTGTCTGGTATGTGGTTTGCCTCATTCAGAGAAAGCACTTTTTGATACAGAGAGGCTTCAACTTACACACATGGGACTCATTTATAAATGACTGCCCCTAACCACCCCACCCCCACTAGAGGACCTGGCACCATTGTGAAGCCATTGTGAAGAAATGCTAAGAGACTCATGAGGTCTGAGAGTTGGAGGCAGGAACAAATTTGAGAAAAGCAGGAACAGTTTAAGAGGTCTGACTCCACATAGAGATTCCCCAGAAAGTCCAACTTGTCTGCTTTGTCACCCTCGTTCCTAAAAACAGCTTCCCCTAAACTGTATACAATTTTTCCCTATTGTATCATATTACCTTCAATTTTACCAAATACAAATAATTCCCAAGTGGTCTCTGTCATTCCTAGCAGAGAATGGATTTGTTCCATCAGTTCAATCCCCTTCTTCCTAACACCTAACTATGATCAGCAACACTGGAAAAATGGAAGTTTTTATTCAATCAGGAAAAGTTTTTAATAGAAGCATGTCAGACATTGAAAGCAGAGAGCCTTATGGCCCCAAAGTAGTGCTGTTTTAGTGTGGTCTTAGAGCAATAAGGATTCATTGGAGGCTGAAGGAGAGGGGCACAAGAAGGTAAGAGAGAGATTCAGAAAAGATGGGGTGCTATCAAAAACAAATTCCATGTATTTCAAATTTTTGGCCATTATTGGTCATGCCCAAGGAGGGAGAGAGAAAATCTCTTCTTCCTCTTTCTCTTTTTTGTAGTATAATGACCTCTTTTCCATGCCCAGACCAATCCTAGGCATATCCTATATTAGGCACATTTTAGGTTAAGCAGACTTTTGTAGGCTCATCCACTTTTTCTTTTACTGTTACAATACACATAACCATTTCTGGCAATAAAGGTAGGTTCTTGTTGAAAGCTAGACAATCTGGCCTAGAAAATAATTCAATTCAGTCCAATTCAATTCAACAAATATAAAGTGCTTACTATATGCAAAGTACACTGCTATCTGTCAGAAAAAGCGGTATGAAGAGAAAATTGTAATATTTACCATCATGCAGCAGTGAGAGATCGACTAATTAATATATAATAAATCTAAATATTTATAAATACATAATATGATATGGTATGGTATGGTATGATATGATATTGTACAATATAGAGTAGAATAGAACATACAATCATATTATATATTATATAATATGTATTAACATGTATTTATATTATATTAGTCACATTACATTAAATTATATCATATTATACTATATTATATTATATTGCATTATATTTTATTACATTACATTATGTTGTCTTATACTAATTAAGGGAGACATAATATCTTCTAAATCAGTACAGACCAAGGATGAGGGGAACCAAGAAGGCTTCAGGGAAGAAGTGGCACCTGGGCAGCTTGGTAGCCCAGTGGATAAAGAGCACTTGGCATGGAGTCAGGAAGGTCTGAATTCAAATTTCTCCTCAGACACTTAGTAGCTGTGTGACCCTGAGCAAATCATTTAACCCTGCTTGCCTCAGTTTCCCCACCTGTAAAATGAGTTTGAGGAGGAAATGGCAAACCACTTCAGTATCTTTGCCAAGAGAATCCCAAATGGAGTCACAAAGAGTCGGATACAATGGAACAGCTGAACCTGGGCTGAGCCTAGAAATATGACAAAGATTCTGAGAAGCAGAAATAAGTAAGGGAGTGGATTGTAGGCATGGGGAATGAACTCTTCAAAGTTATGAAAGCAGGAGACAGATTTGGCAAGTTCAGGGATCTGCTAATAACCTGGCTTGACGAGACATCATTTGTAGCTTTTTTTTGGTGTGAAAAAATTCATTCCTAATTCCAAATAAGTGATTTACATATTAACTTTTGGAATCTAGATTTTCTTTTTCGCTGGTTATTATGCATTCATTGTTTTTATTTAACTTTAAAAATTATTTTATTCTGAATCTACGAAATAAAACAAGCATTTCTATAATATAGTAGAATAAAAAAAATGATTACACATAAAACAGTAAATCTCTTATGGACAACTTGCTATTCTTTTAAAATACATAACAAAATTCTTTCATCGTTCTTGGTTACACACAGCTCGAGCCAGGGCCATTTCTCTTGGTGCTAGGTTGTTTATATCTTTGTAGCAGTATCATATCATCGCCTTTGTCTCACTCCAGCAAGCTCTATTTATGGATACGTAGCCTGGCATGTCAATCTTGCCACATAATTCATATCTCCCAATACCTTTATCATCTTTGTTGCACATTTCTGAACTCTCTCCACTTTATCTCCATCCTTCTTCCAGATATTGACATGAATGCAGGATTCAAGGGGTGATGTCACCAGATCTTCTCTAAGAAAGGAGTTAGAGCAGAATGAGGTTCCCCACATTAAGGTCCTCAAAGGAAGAAAAACAGACCATGTAAGGTGACTCTTACCTGGACGGTTGTGGGAATATTTTGAGGAAAAGGATCTAAATGGGAAAGTAACTAATCTGGTGCTTTGAGCCTTATTTTCAGCTGATTTTAGTTTCTTCCTTATTTACCCCATCAGGAGGACAAGCATCATTGATTCAGTTGGGAAACATCGCTTAATAGGCATAATCTGAGACCAGAACACACTCAAATCATGCTTTGAGACAACCGAATAATTCTAGACATCCCAAAAGAACCTCAGTGATTCGCCTCAATTACGTAAAAGCCCTTTTACAAGTAAAAGACAAGGATGGGATGAGATGGGGGAATGATGAATAAATAAACGGAAGTGACATGAACTAAATCTGGAAGTGCAGGTTGGAGTCAGGTTGTGGAGGGTCTTGATTAGTAGGCCTTTGGAATTGGAAAAGCAGTGGGGATCCACTAAGGGTCACTGAGCATGGGAGTGATGAAGTTAGACCTGTTTAGCCAGCTCTTGCAACAGCCCAGGTGGAAAGTATGAACACCTGCTTTATTAGCTGGAAGAAAGAATGGGCCTCCTGCTCTATCGCTAATCTGACTAGTTAGGAAACACTAGTTCCCTGCTTACACTTTACAGCATACCACACTAGATATTACTGAGGGATTAAAATAAAAGAATCCATTAGTCAGTCGATGACCTTAATTTTCAGTTTAACTGGGAAGGGGCAGTGAGTCCACGTGCAAAAGTTATACTTGACAACAAAAAATAGCAGACTTTTAATGAGCACTTTAAAGTTCACATTTCTTCTTCACAAAGACTTAGTGAGATAGTCATGATATGGATTATAATACCCCTTTAACAGACCAGCAAACTGAGGCTCAAAGATGGTGACATGTTCATAATCATACAGTTAGTGTTAGAGGTAGGACCAGAATGGAGATATTGCAGATCCTGAGTCCAACGCTCTGCTCTCTGTATCTCTCTAATTTCTTTCTCTTTTTTCTTCCTTCAATCCTTCCTTCCTTCTTTCCTTCCTTCTCTCCCTCCCTCCCTCCTTCTGTTTTCCTTCTCTCCATTCCTTCCTTCCTTCTTCTTTCTCTCCCTCCTTCCTTTGTTCTTTCCTTCCTTCCTCCCTTCCATTCTTCCTTTCCTTCCTCCCCCTTCCTTCTTTCCTTCTTTTCTGCTCTTTTTCAGTTCCACTTCCTCTATGAAGACATCACTCAGTACCCCCAACCCAGTCATCCCTCCCTTAGAATTCTCTTTTATGCTCATTTAACACATCTCGTTTCCATTATGCTTTCTATGTTCTTATCATATTTCCCCCACCAAATTATAAGCTCTCTGAGTTTGGGGACCATGTCTTTCTCATCTTTGCAAAGACTACATTACTTAATAAGCTTTTAAGCATGTAGTATGCACCTGCTATTCAAGCAAACACAATGAAAGCCAAATATAAAACTGTCAGCTTTGCCCAGAATAATCATACATTGCTATGTTCCATGTAAATGAACTTTTACCACCACTGCCACCACCACCATCATTGTCATCATCGTTTTTATGGTGCTTTCTGGTTTGCAAAACACTTTACAAGTAATATCTCATTTTCTGCTTGCAACTGCTCTGTGAAGTAAGCACCATTATTATCTGTATTTTACAGATGAGATAACTGAGGCAGATGGAGATTAAGTGACTTGCCCAGAATTATACAGTTAGTAAGTGTCTGAGGCTAGATTTGAACTTAGGTCTTTATGTTTGCATGACTTAATATTAATTACTAAAATTAAACCCTTTAAGTCCTTAGTTAAGAAAAATAATCATTTTTGGTTGAAGCTTTTCTAAACTGTATCAAAGGCTTCTCTGTCTCCTTAAACAGAAGGCAAGGGATGTACTTTGATCTATTGATAACAGCTAACATTTATAAAGTTAGCTAAGCGGCACAATGGATAGACTGCCACACCTGGAATCAGAAAGACTCCTTTTCCTGAGTTCAAATCCAACCTGAGACACTTCCTAGCTGTGTGACCCTGGGCAAGTCACTTAATCTTGTTTGTCTCAGTTTCCTCATGTGTAAAATGAGCTGGAGAAGGAAATGGTAAACCACTCCAGTACCTCTGCTGAGAAAACCCAAAATGGGGACACAACTGAACACCAAAACCACATTTATATTTGACCTTAAAGTTTGCAAATCACTTCATGGATAGAACCTACCCTGTTCTTCAGATTAATCCTGCAAAGCTGATGCTATTCCCACCCTGACCCCCACTTTGCAGATGAAAAAATGATACTGAGAGGTTAAATTGTTATACTTGTCTAGTAAATGTCTGAGGTAAAATTTGAATTCAAGTCTTCCTGAAGTGTCTCAATAACAGTTACAAAAGCAATGAAAAAGAATTTATATAGCATTTACTAAGAGCTAGGAATTAAAAAAGAAAATCAAGACCGTTCCTGCATTCAAATAGCTCACATCCTCATTAGGGGATTACAACACACACACACACACACACACACACACACACACACACACACACGCACACACACGCACGCACGCGCACACACACACACAGATACAGACGTTAGCTGTAGGGTGGGTAGAAATGATAAGAATAAAGAAATGTCTTGTGTTCCTTAGAATATACTTTAATAGGGCTAATGACAAAGGCTACAGGTTATACTTTAGGTAACTGGGTGATTCATCTCCTGATGAGAAGAGCTAGACTGTCCCCCCCCCCCAACACTGCCCCATATGAAAAAGCCCAGATTATTCTGCTTTATGGGCAGTTAGGTGGTGGAGTGGGCAGACTGCAGGCCCTGGAGTCAGGAAGACTCATCTTTCTGAGTTCAAATTTGGCAATTACTAGCTGTGTGTCCCCAAGCATGTCACTTCGCTCTGCCTCAGTTTCGTCATCTGGAAAATGAGGTAGAAAAGGCAATGGCAAACCACTCCATTATCTTTGCCAAGAAAAGCCCAAATGGGTCATGGAGAGTTGGACAAGACTGAACAATGACATTCTGCTTTAAGAGATCTTGTGTCTGCTTTTTATAGGACTACTGTATCTCTGATTGCTATCAGGCTCTCAGCTGTCCCTTCTTTATGCTGCCAATGGGCCCGCCTATTGAAGCTCCCATATCCACCTACCTGATGTGTTGCTTTCAATCTGCTATGGATGGGAAAGGCAGATAACAACAGCTTTCTAAATTATTTATGAAATATTCTCAGAGTGAGTTTAACCTTAGCAGTTCTTCTAAGGATCCTTCTGTGAATTTTGTGAAGCTATTTTGATTGTCCATAGGCCTTTTAAGCTAACTTGGTTGGGCTGCAGATGGTAAAAGTTATCTCACCATCAGCTAAACGGGATGTTATTCTTCGTATTACATGGAAGGAGAAACATATTAAAAACATTAACATCCACCTGTATGGCTTACTTTAAAATGGTAGCTAGCTGTCACCTTCTTAGACCTTGAGGGAATAGAATGCAGGTCGGGTATGTTATAGGATGAGTATGCCCAGAATGTGTGGTACTTTTGGCAAAGAGAAACCCCAGGTTGGGGGGGATGGGTTCATAAGCATGCTGGGGACCCATAGGGGAGAGAGGAAAGCCAAAAGAGACTAGAATGAATGGGATGTTCTAAATGAAGAAGAGTAGGACAAGGAAGATATATTTCCTTCATTTTACAATCTTGCTCTAGGCAAGGCCTGTCTATTGTCAGGGTTTATGTGGCAAATTACATTTGGAGGAAGATTACTTTCCTGTCATCTCCTCAGGTGCAGGGCAGTAGCGCAGGTGTTGCCGTAGTTGGGGTTATGGTCAGGCACAACTGGTAGTTCTCTTTCAATGGCAATTTTCAGCTGGTGTATGTAACTTGTGACTAAGAACCAAGGCTCTCTATTTTCATGAACTGGGTTCAATCTGGGAGGCTTTTCAATCATTCTTTTGGGCTCATGTCACCATTTAGGATTTCTTCTAACATCATCAGAATTTGACCCTTCTCTAGGTTCTCCATAACAAAATGAAAAAGGGCTCCTATGTCCCATGTAGGGACTCAGACTAACAAGGCATGGATATTAGATGGACTTTAATTTAATAGGACTAAAGAAAGTAAAAGTTAAAGCCAAGACCTTGCACCCAAACAAATCAATAGTCAAGACAACTCTTCCCAATGATGCTTCCTTAACAAGGTGTTTTGTTCCTTGACAAAGTTAATTAACTCCTTGATAGCTGTTGAATTCCTTGGCCTGTCCTACTTTGTCCCATTGACACCTGGGTTACACCTCCTGCATGAATGCTGCAGGTGCTCTGGTTCAATCTTCATATTTGTATTCATTTTCACTTCCTCCTACTATTTTGTTCCTTTTGAATTCCTGTCCTTGCACTTGATATGATGTCAGGCCTTCTCATCCACTGTTTGTTTTACTATTACACAATATGGCAGCCTTTCTACCAATAAAGCTAGGCTCCTGTTAAAGCTGGACAACCAAAGGGAAGTAATACCACTGAGTAATTGAATGTGTCCTCCATTTTGGAATCTGAGCCATCCTTTTCCTTAAAATGACTATATTGGTATGAATTCATTTTCTATTAATTCAGACAAAAAAGGCTCTTTTACATTGACAAAAATATGTAACAAAATATAGGGATGTGAACACCCATAAATGGTGCTTTGGATAGCTTGTAGATGCCAAAAATTGGATTTGACACAATGAGAAAGCTCACCATCTCTACTTTACCCAAGACATTTGTTGAATTTGTGAAATTGTTGCAAGTATATATTGATATATTAATGTTTAAAGATTTGAATTTCATAAAAGGAATGAAAAGCCTGGTAAATGCATTCCATGGACAGCTAGGCAGCACAGTAGTTAGAGTGCCGGGTCTGGACTCATGAAGACCTGAGTTTAAATTTGGCCTCGGACACTTAATAGCTACATGACTCTGACCAAATTGCTTAACACTATTTGCCTCCATTTCCTCATCTGTAAAATGAGCTGGAGAAGGAAATGGGAAACCGCTCTAGTGTCTTTGCCAAGAAAACCCCAAAATAGAGTCGCAAAGAGTCAGACTTGACTGAAAGTACTCAACAATATCAAAAGCACGCTCTTTAAGTAGGTATCCACTCTCTCATTTAATGATTGACTGTTGATGACTTTATTAGAAGATCATTAGAAAGGTCAGAGCTTTTGATAACGATCACACATGGAAATTGAAAATATTTAATGGTGACTCCTGAGACAAATTTGACATTGTTAATCATGTGCAGCCATAACTGAGTCAAGACCACAGCCGATGAACCTGCCTCACTATCGTTGGTTCTTGAAGATAAATGGATTCTTAATTGGATCAATGTGAGTAAACCTTCCAGTTTTGTCACTCACAACCCATTTCCGTCTTTGCCTCCTGTACAACTTTTAATCTTATTCTTCAATAAATCCCCTACGTAGGATGAAGAAAAGTCCACCTACTTGGCTGAAGACTCTCCTTCAACATTTTTAATCATCGTGTAGGTGCCCAAGAAACATTTGGACTATATATCTCTTATCATTTATTCTCGTTGCACTACCTTATTCTTACCATACATCTCTTGGACGGCCATCTTTTATCTCCTTCTTGCACATAAGTTACCATTAGTAGTATGTTAAGGCCGACTCAATCCTATAATATGTTTCTCCAAGACCTTTTGGTTTACCTGCAATTTTGAGTCTTGAAAGTTTGTGTTATCCCATAATTCTTAGCTATATAGCAACACTTTAATCAATGTGCCTTTGTTATTGCTGAGTAATTTCAGTCATTTCTGACTGTTTGTGACCCCATTTTGGGGTTTCCTTGGCAAAGATACTAGAGTGGTTTATTTCCTTCTCCAGCTCATTTTACAGATGAGGAAATGGAGGCAAATAGGGTTAAATGATTTGGCCAGAGTCACACAGCTAGTTTTTCTTTGTATGTGGCAGAAATTAAAGGATCAGTGTCCAAGATGAACATGTTAATGACATACAGGCAGGGGACTCTTCCCAATGGGGTGAATTAAAATGAGTAAGTTAAAAACTCCTCAATCTATTCAGATTTATTCAGACATTCACTTCCCTACTTACACTGCAGAAGGTTATACTGACTTTGTATTTGTAGAGCAAAGGCTATGGAATGTGGATTCTGTAGCAAGAAGAACTATATTAAGAGAATATGCTATTTAAAATCCATCAGAAACATGTCCAGGAAGTGCTAAAAAAAAACTCATATGGAGTGTCATCTGGTCACCTTTGTTATTTAGATGATGGTAAGACCCAGAAACTATATCATACTTAGAAGAACAGTGGTGAGAGATTTCATCATACTGTAGTATTTACACAAATCTTTTAATATTTGCATTAAAATGTTTGCATTTGTTAAAGTTTGCAAGGTGCAAATTAACTCTGTTTAAATTGCATCAACCCTACATCAAGAAGCTTTCCACTATATTTTTTCATGTGACCAATTGCAAAAGTTTGTTGAGCTTGCCTTGCACACTCAAGTTCTACTTGCTGTGGTCTAGAGAGTGTTCCCAAAGCCCTTTGAGCTTCATCTCACTAGAAACCAATGCACAATGGATTCATGGCTCCAGAACAACTTGGCTATCAATAAATCAGCAATGATTTGTTAAGTACCACCAAGACCCCAGCTCCTGTTTTAAGTTCTGGGCATATAAAGACAAAAGTTAAACAGTCTTCTCCAGGAAAATGTAGGCAGAGAGAACATGGAAGGAAGATCTTATGCTCATCTTTCCAGCTAGATGCAGTTGTTCCACATATTTAACTTGACCTGAAATGAGCTTTTTGCTCTAAGGATCAAAAAGTGAATATTGATTAATTCATTCAGCAAACACTAAGTGCTTACTATGTGCATACCACCTTGTTGAGTTGCATCCTTCATCAACTCCAGTCATTCTGATCATAATCAGATGGCTCTGGAGGAGAAAGTGAGGGTAGTGACTTTGCAAAGCCCTCCTTCACTCAGATCGAAGTCAATTGCAAGCCATGTCATCATCACCCTGATGTCATGGTCCTCTTCAAGAATGAAGGACAAACACACAGCAACAACCATACAACCACGAAGTTGTTGAGTTTAGTAGAGGAAGACTTTGCATGGTATTGGGAATAGTGTGGGCAAAGTCATAAGAACCTGAGAGTAGTCTAGATTGGATGAATCCTCAACTGTAAAATGGGATTGGTAATAGCACCTACTTCCCAGGATCAAATCACATAACACTTGTAAAGCAATCAACACATATTAGGCACTTAGTAAATGCTTGTTTCCTTCCTTCCTAGAGTCTTCCATTATAATAAGGAATCTCTCATCGATAATCCTTCTATTCCTTGAGAGATCTATTAGAGTTTTTGTCTTTCCTTTTTTACATGTGATAGTGATTTTAGAGTGGGGTTAATTTGGAGTACTTGGCACTACTAAAAGCCTGCCATATTTCATTTATTTCTGTACCTTTTCTATTTTACTCTAACCCAATACAACATGGCATCAGGAAGTGCTTCCCTCCTTCCATATTAGAGCAGCTTTTTTATTTAGTAGAACAGTTGTCTCACTGATCAATGAATAAGCCTGGTCCAAAAATAAAATTGGAAAAGGACAATGTGTTGTGTATGTGTTTGCTAGTGGGAATTGTATTCTCCCTTGCCAACCATTAAGAAAAGACTCAAACTGAATGAAAAGACTTCACAAAGTCAAGGGAAAATACATAGATCGATTCCACCCTAATCCAAGAAGCCCATTCCTCTCTCCCTCACAGAAGGAATGAAGAAGGCCTGGAAGCTGAAGAATGGTACAATCAGGCAGGTAGAACCTGGGGGCAGGACCTTGGGTGGGTGTTATTGGCAAAGGCCATATTTAACTGGATTTCTCCTCATAAGCCAAAGACTATTAAACGGATCCATATCCTTTAGCTAGGATGAGAGAAAAGCTCACTAGATCGTTGATCTAACCCCAAGATTTAGAGAGGCCTCTCTCAGCCTGAGTCCATTCAGAGAGAGCCGACAAGGGAATTTTGAGTCCATTAGAGAAGTACTGAGGAAAAATCAGCAGAGGCTAGCGTTGACGTGGCAGGATGTCAAGACTACCAAAGCAGCAGCTGCTGTCGGCCCCTTCTCTGTCCAGGCTCAGGCCTGCATCCAGACAAAGAGGAAGACATTGTGTGCTTCCAACCAGGCCCTGGTCTGGCCATGCAGGAAATGAAGGAGGGGAAGGGAGATCTGTCTTGTGTGGGAAGGTATCTTTTGATTGATGCTCTGAGTAAACAAGTAAAGGGGATGTCAGACTTCACAGGATCTGGGAAGGGAAAGGAATGTGCCAAATGCCATAAGGGCCTCCACAGAATCAGCAGGAGGGGTATTCAGATGGCTGCAGACCCCCACTGAAAGTAGGCAGCTTCTCAACTTTTTCATGGGATGAGAAGATCAGAAATCAGTCCTAGTGAATAAGTGGGAGAGACTCCTTTCTGACTTCTGAATGCTTAGCTTGGGAGATGGAAGGCTGACAGTCAGTTCATGGCAGGCCCTACTTGGAAGCAGAGAATGGCTGTATGGGCGTCCCTAGTGAAAGAAACAGAGGCAACTCTCATGCCTGTATGGAGAATTTCATCCCTGTATCTGTTGTTCTCCCCAAGGAGAATATAGCCACCTTGAATTTAGGGACTGTTGTCATTTCGGACTTCATATTTTCGGCACCTGTGAGAAGCAATATGGAATATTAAATTGAGAGCCAGACTTAGAATCTGAAAGACCTGTGTTAAAATCCTACTTTTGATATACACTAGCTGTGGGATCCTGGATGAGACACTTAATGTCTCGTTATACTAGATAATTCTCTAGGCATTTAGGCTGTATAGTGGAAAATGATAGATGGGCTTTCCTTACTAAAAATTCCCTGTAAGAATGAAATCATAGGTTTAGTTTCAGTCTCTACTGCATATATAGTGGAATGAATGAATGAATCAATGAATGAATGAAAAAAGGATGAATTAAGAGCCTACTACATGCTAGGCACTGTACTAGGGGCTAAGGATACAAATATAAAAGTGAGATAGTCCTTGCCTACAGGGAGCTTACGCTTCAATAAGGGAGGACAATGCTTGCAAGGGGAATGGTAGCCAAACAAAGCAGTTTTGGTCTGGAATTATCCTAAGGATAGTGAGTAGAGCCATAAATCAGTCAACCGCCATGGCTTTTCCAGAAGACATAGTATTGCTTTGATTATTATTAACAGAGTAAGCTGTGGAAGGGGCTAGGGATGTGGAGAGAGAAGGGAGGAGAATACATGTGCCAGTGGTAGGGTAGATGGCAGGATGCCTGATTTTCCTGATAGATAAATAGAGAGGGTATGATTTATGGTTTGGAGCTGGCTAGGTATGAGGGATTAGGTGACTTTTTCACTCACTTATCAATTGCTCCTTCACCAGTCAGTTCAATCCAAACTCAGGATGAAATTCCAATGTTAGGTGAGCCTTGAACGTAGTAGGTGCTTCATAAATCCATGTTGTATTGAAATGAATTTAGTAAGATTTGTGGCTGATGGCAGTCTAAGTTTATGACTCTTCAGTAGGCACCTATCTCTTTATTGATGGTGGCATCATTAATGCTGCCAGGTCTAGGTAGTAAGTACAGTGGATAGAGCACCGAACCTGGAGTCAGGAAAACCCAAGTTCAAATCCAGCCTCGAACGCTAACTAGCTATATGACCTTGGACAAGTCACTTAACCTTCATCTGCCTTATTTTCTTCATCTATAAAATGCAGATCATAATACTACTGCCTATCTCCTATGGTTGCTGTGAGCATACAATGAAATAATATATGTAAAGTGATCTTTAAACCTTAAAGTACTATATAAATGCTAATCATGATGTTATCATCATTTATTTATTACTAGTATTAGATCAAAAGGCTCCAAAGATGTGAATGAAGGAAGAAGAGGGTAAGGAAACATTATCCTACAGTCTTCGAATTAAGCAAAGCAATACCAGCATATAAAACAAGGAAATAAAAAGAAAAAAACTAAACAAAAACGGCATTTCAGGAAAGTTTCTCCCGTCTTCCGCCATAATCCTTGTTAATCACAATACCGACATCAATGACTTTTGTTATATGCTGGCATCTTAGGCCCTTAGCTTTTCAAGTCCTGTGGCTTCTATCTCTACACTCCTTTTGCTGGCTGGTGCAGTGGTTATACCCTAGATTCCACAATCATTAGATACTGCTCCATCCCCCAGATCATCTCTGAAGTTCCCCAAATCTGGCCACAACTTCAGGTCTCTCATTCCTTCTGGATCTGAGCTTTGACCTACTAATGAGATTTATTTATTCCCTGTTCTCCCAGTCCACTTTCCTCTTCTAGCTTCCTTCACAGTCTCAATCCTAAACTCAGTAATATCCATAGTTTATTCTTCTCTCCTTTGAATCACTCATTGCTTCACATTTGTATGTGTTTCATATTTTTTTGTTCTGCTGATGCCTAAGATTGATAGTACTAGTGACAGCAATTGCGGTAGACATTTACATGGATATAAAGATTACAAATAACTTCAAAGGATTATAGATTTTGATAAAGAAGGGACCATAGAGTTCAAGTCCAAACACCTCATTTTACAGATGAGGAAACTGAGGCACAGAATGTTTAAGTCGCTTGCCTAATGTCACACAGCTAATTAATATATGAGGCATCTTCAGCTCAATCTAATACTTTTCCTATTGACACCAATCTTCTCCTTACTACAACCTTGTAATTGTAAAAATTCTTTGTGATGATTCCAGAATATTGCCTGGTATTTATTTGCATCTCTAAGGTAATTGTTCATATTAATTAGGGCTTATTTCCCTCAGTGATTCTTTCTAAATTAGTAAAGTAGATTTCCAAGCTTTATAAGTATAAAAATTGAACAATATTTTAGCTATATTGGCTGGATAACTGTACCACCTCCCCATTCTCCCAACACCCCGCCCCGAACACACATACACATCTATCTCCTCCATTCCTGTTCCTCAGTAACGCAGCACAGTTGGAGGAAGTCATAAAATTGCAGTGACTTTGTCTCCTAAAAATAGTATGTTGTCTTTAACTTACCTCCCTCTGCTACAAAATGATCTTTTAAATAATAATAATAAAGTTGTTTATTCCCTATTACATTTGTTCAAATAACTATTCAAAATCTTCTCTTCTATTAAATCCTCAACCATCCACTACTCCACTCTCAATAGATTAACTCATATGTTTCTTGCTTTACTGAAAAGATTAGGGAAACATTACATCAAACATTATATGCCAGTTCTCTTCTGTAGGTCAAAGGATTTTTCCATTGTCTTCTGTTCTCTTTTCCTGCCCTCCTTTCTCGATAAAAGTCCTACAGCTCCTTAAAAAATTTAGCCTCTCACTTGTGCCCTTGATTACATCCTGAGTATCTCCCCTGGGACACTGCTACATCAATGATTTCCCCTGTTTTGTAGTTGCTTCCTTCCTGTTACCTATGTGTCAAAAAAGAATGTTCTGGTTTCCCCTTCTATGACACCTCAGTGATCTGTAATTTCATTAGTGTGACTACATTTTTCACCAGCTCTCTATAACTCAGTAGTAGATCTTAGAAAGTTACTTGAGTCAAAGGTCATGATCCTGCTGCCAAATCTGGTGATGAGCCTCTTTGAATGGTCACCTTAGCTTTTGGACAATCAGCATAGAGTCTTATCACTGAGCCCCAACTCAAAGCTTTGCCATCTTAGGAGGATCAGGCACATCTCTTTGCTGGCCTAGCTTTTGAAAACCTAGTCTTACTGCTATGCCATAATGAAATATCAGAGTATTAATGGAGACCTCCTCATGAGAGTCAGACACTCTGTCTCTCCATCTCATGCTCTTTGAAATTCTTATCAATTTACTTTCTCCCTCTATCTAGAATGCTTAAACATCTGTATCTCTATCTTTCATCTACCCCACCCTGAGCTCCAGACCCACCTCTCCTATTGGATATTTTCTCCTGGATGTCCTACTAGCACCTTAACCTCAATATGTCCTAAACTGACTCATCTTCTTCCCTTCAAAATCTATCCTGCCTGCTAATTTCCTGGTTTCCATTGACAATATCACCAATTACTCAGGCTCGATGTCTGCAAGTTATTATTGACATTTCTCTCTTCCTCCTACTCCCACATGCGATTTGTTGCCAAGGGTTTTCAACCCTACCTTTAAATATCTTCATCCTCTCAACCCACGTCATTGTCAGGCTAGTTTTGGCCCTTCTGACTTCTCGCTTTGACTATGGTAATAAATTCCTGACTGGTAAATATAATCTACCCTTTCTATAATTCATCTTTGTAACACACATGCCCGACCATACTCACAAACTTTAGTAACTATAAATAGCCCACCAGATAAAACAGAAGTTCAATAGCCCATATTTCAAAGTCCTATTAGTCACATCAGAATTTCACAATACTCCTATGTGAGATCTTGCCTGTTTAACTATCCTTAATAATATCATAATTACTGATTGACAACTCAGTACCCTTTAGATATTTGGCATGATTACTATAGTAAACAACCTTTCTCCAGATGAATGAAAGAATCATCTCGCCAAATGGGGTAGCAACGGAATATGTGCCTAGGTCTAGATTGAGTATTCAGCTTTCTTTTATTAAAGGTTTATTACTTTTACTCAGAATTGACCACCAGAGGCCATTTCTCTGTGACCAAGAAATATCTGATACTCTCGAGATTCTTCCTTCGTTTTCAGATGAATGCTGATCACATTTGGTTAGATTTCTTTTGACATGAACAAAGAAGTATGAATGTTTATGTTACAATATAATGAACTTTATCAAACTTAAAGGTGCACTCAGATTTTGGGACACCCTGTGTATTTAGCCCTAACAAGATAGTAGAGACTTTCATTGCATTTGCTGACAGTGATGTGGAAAACAGAGTCCAGTTGTTCCATCCCACTTTAATACTTTCTATTATTTATTACTTACATCAGTAATTATTTCCTACTCCCATTTATTCCTCAAGGCTTTAATTATTTTTTTCCCCAACTTCTATATCCCATATGACTCAGACTTAATCTCCTATAATATTTATTTTCTCCACCACACATCTTGTTATTTGACTTCTACCATTTCATAATATTATCTACATATTTCACATGAATTAATCTTACCTTCCCAACAATATCATAACTTTCTTGAAAGCCAGTAACATTCCATACACATCTTTTTAAATCAGAAATTGATTGTTTTTCTTAAAAAAAAAAGATTCCATCTCTCCTATTCTTAGATTTCCAAGTCTTAGAATAACTGCTTCATTCAACCTTCTTCTCTACACTCTACCTCTATCCTGGAGAAAGGTACAACTATGTTAGACACTGACCAAACACAAATTGCCTACTAGAGCTTACTCTAAGGCTCTTGGGCAAGCTGACTTGCCACTTAAACCTGGGAAAATATCAGTGTTCCAAGGGATCCTCTTTAATTTTAAAATTCATCTACTTACCCCAACCTTGGTTTATCCTCAGATATCTAAGGGTGGATTATTTGTTTCATAAAAGATAAACATTGCATTTATGGATGCCATTTATTCTACACTTAAATGCTAGTTGACCTTCTCACAAAGGAGTCTTTTGCCAACTAAATACTTGGCCACTTTCCCCAATCCAGGTAAAATTTAAGAGTAAGTAAAAGTTTACATCAGTCTAAGAAAGAGTCATTGATTTCCAACAGAGAATATTTGAGTGGGAAACTTCCCGGCTTCTTTTAAATCAGGTCTTCACAGGGGTGGCCTCATTAGTTTATTTGAGGTGAGATCCCAGAACATCAGACACAAGGATATTCAAATACAGTATAATTCCAAAATCTCAAAAGCTGTGTATGTGTATTATATATGTGTCTGTATACACACCCACACACATATATACAAATATATACATATATAATGTATGTATACGTATACATATATACATACATGCATATGCGTGTGTGCATTATCTTTGCATGATACATATCTCCTTCTCTAGAGTTGGACTCTAATGCCTCACCCTAGCACGGGAAGGACATTGGGTTCCTGAAGGCTCTTCTGATAGGCTGTGAATTAAAAAGGTTCTTACTAGGTAAGATAGCATAGTTTAAATATAATGACATTCTTTCTGTTGAACATCTTGTGGTTACTTTGCATATATTTTGTATTTAATTTTCTGTGTGCACACTATTTTATCCCTGCAGAATGTAAGCTCCTTGTGGGCAGCAACTATTTGCATTTTTCACTTTATATCCTCAGAGCCTAGTACAGAGCCTAGCATGTAGTGGGTACTCAATGAATGTTTTTTGGTTTGAATTATCTAGCCTAGCTAAGTGTGAGAAAGCTCATTTCTAGAAAGTTGACTACAGTATAGTAAATCGGGAAAGTCTGCATCAATGAGGAAAGTACTCACACAAATGAAATCTTGGACCCTAAAAATAAATAGAATTTATATGCACATACGCACACACACTGACAATCAGGTGAATCATTAATTAATTGAGAGATATTTCCAGTATACAACGTTTTTCATTAAGAGTTGATTGACCAGCATACTATGAGTGCTTTCACTGTGAATGTACTATACTGGGTTGTGGCTATGTGGGAGTTGTCTGTTGATGACATCTTACAAGTCAACTTACTATACAGCCTTAAGGCATAGGATAGCTCTCTATGAGCCCAGGTGTCATGTAACCAATTAGGTGAGGAAGCAGCTGCAAATAACCCTTGTTGTTATTGCATAAGGAATTGTTGCTACTCATTAGTCTGTCTTTCTGGTCAGTCCTGAGTAACAGCACCAATAACTACCTCCAGGTCACAGTAATGATTAAACACCCAATCTCTGTCCAGACCATAAAAGCCACCAGGAGGAGCTAATGACTGATGGAGCTTTGTGCATACCAATATTTAAAGTGAATTCCCTCCACAGAACTTCCAACCTCTTGCTGGCTCAAAGTATTTAATTATTTATGTGGTAATGGATGGACCAGGAATAGCCTGCCCTTCAAACAGCTTATTGAGAAGAGCAACTGTACTTCATTGTTTCTTTTGTGGGTTCTTTCCTGGGAGGAATGCATTTCAGCTTTCCTAGAGACAGAATGGTGTAGAAAGTGCTGCATTAGCAATGCTCCCAAATGACTCTCATTTTAAATTAAAAACATGCTGACTTCTGGGGTTTTGATGCTTCCCACAAGCTCGCCATGTGCAGACAGCCCTGAAAAAGGGATGGAGCTTGGAGATGACGAATCAATCGCCAGTATGGGAGAGCGGAGATGGGGAAAGCAGAACTCTCATTCTTAACACTCTGCTTTTAGGGAAATAGCACACCAGAGCATCTTGGGATGGAAGAATAAGCCTGGAAAAGCCCTGCAAAATCTTTCAGATACAGTGGAAAGAATATTAGTACAGGGGAAATGAAGTTTCTAATCTAAAGTCTACTGTAAGCTAGTTGGCAGCTAGACAGTGCAATGACTAGATTATTGAACCTTGAGTTAGGAAGATTTGAGTTCAAATCTATTCTTGAAAACTTACTGGTTGTGACCTTGGGAAAGCCATTTCATCTCTTTGGGCTTGGTTTGCTTATCTTTAAAATGGGAAGAATAATAGCACCTATCTCCCAAGGGCATGGTAAGGATAAAATGAGAAATCTCCAAATTGTTTTGTAAACCTTAAAGTGTTATCAAAATCCTTGCTATTATTATTATCATCATCATTATTATTATTATTGCTTCTGAGATGATGGAAGTATCATGTCGACCCCTCAGATCCTCAGTTTGCTCATTTATATTGGCAGAATAATACGATCTACCTGAAATCGAAGACCTATACCAAAAGATCTCATGGGATCCCTCTAGGCTACAAGACCTACCAGGATAGAAGATAGGGACTGGATACAAGATTTTGTTAATATAGGGAACTCCTAGATGCAGAGTTCCTTCTATCAGAGCAGTATATACGCATGGTCCATCTTGTCCCCAAGGCCCTAGTCACTTGTCTTCTTGATTGCTTACTAAATGTCAATGCTCCTGCAAAATTCATCATTTGTGATTCATTACAACCTGCTTTTGAGCACCATATACCCCTCCTTTACCATGCAGATGATCCTTAGCTCCAATGACCTACAGCTATATAAAATCTGTGAAATTCTATTGTTAAACAAATTGGTCTTTTGTTTCAGGGAGGATCCTGGGGTCATTAAATTTATTGGATAACTTCCTAAAGATAATCTTGATTACTTTGTCCTTGTTGTTTTAGTCTAGGCCTAACATATTGTATATTTATGTAGAATGTCCAAGATATGTATGTACACACATAGGACAAGCACTCATATGGTGGTGGTCAGAAGCAATACAAGGACACTCTCAAGGCCTCTTTCAAGAACTTTGGAATTGATTGTGTGACATCGGAGACATTGGAACAGGACCACTCAGCATGGCATGTCCACATCAGAGAAGGTGCTGTGCTCTATGAGCAAAGCAGAATTTAAATAGCTCAAAGGAAAAGCAGGATGCACAAGGTTGGAGTATCCACTCCAAATGTTCACATGGACTACTTGTGCCCCACCTGTGGTAGAATATTCTGAGCTTGTATTGGTTGGATCAGCCACAGTCGGACATGCTGAATCTTGACTCAAGCATAGTGACGTCATTTTGGTCCTCTTTCAAAAGGAAGAACAACAGGGAGGAGCCAAGATGGTGGCTGGAAAGCAGGGACTAGCGTGAGCTCCTCATCGAGGCCCTCCAAAAAACTATAAAAATGGCTCTGAACCAATTCTAGAACTGCAGAACCCACAGATTAGCAGAGGGAAGCAGGGCTCTACCCCAGGACAACCTGGATGGTCTCTGGGTAAGGTCTATCCCGCACAGAGCTGGGAGCGGAGTGGAGCGGAGCAGAGACCAGTGTGGGCAGCACAGATCAACCAGACCAGGATCCAGGCGGAGCAATCCCCAGCACTCTGAATCAGTGAGCTGCAGTAGTTACCAGACTTCTCAACCCACAAATACCAAAGACAACAGAGAAAGTTAGTGGGAAAAGCTGCTGGAGTGGAAGGAGTTTTCTGTTTGGCCACCACCCTGGGGGCAGTGGAGGTGGGGCAGCTACAGAACTACAACTGCAGTTGCTTTCAGCCCCAGGCCCACCTGGTGGGAGGAATTACATGGTGGATCAGAGCAAGAGTGAAGAGCCTGCTGAAGATCTAAGTCCAGTACAGGTTAGGGGT
>CM053626.1:49402683-49421926 GCA_028646595.1 Phalanger gymnotis
AAAAAAAAAAAGAATTGTCTTGGGAGACAGGAAGCCCTGAGTTAAACTTCCCTCTGATAAGTCAGATTGTCTAATCCTAGGCAGGTCACTTAATTTTTTTTAAGTCTCTGGTCACTGTCCAAAAAAGATGAATAACAGACTAGGTTGGGAAAATACAGTAGAAAAACCCTGACTCTAGACCTTGGATCTGGGTTCAGTTCCTACCTCTTCGGCTAATGAGAAGTAACACAGGTGATATCTCTGTGACCTTGGGCAAAGCACTGAAGAGCCCAGGGCCTCCATTTCTTCATCTGCTAAACAAGAAGACAGGACTGGAAAGCATTTTTGTTTTCTATCTAGATCCGAGTCTGGTGTTTCTTATGCTAATTCTATACTTGTACACACAATGCATGTATGTATATGTGTGCATGTGTGCATGTATGTGTATGTGTGCATGTGTGCATGTATGCATATTGTACATTGTGTGTTAAAATCCAATATACAGCCTTATGTGTGTTTGCGTATGCATATGTTAATCAGCTGTTTCTCTAGTACAGTGGGTGTGGGTGTGCACGCACGCGTAGGCACAGATGCAGTCCCTGGCTGCCAACCCTCTAAAAACAGAAAAAGGGTGCCTGCTGGATGCCTGTACTTCTCTTGGACAGGTGCAGAATGTGATATGTGTTTCCTCCTGCCTTTCACAGGATCTGCCCTCCACATAAATATAAGAACCATCAGAAGTGACCCCTTCTGCAGGAATTAAGAACAAGAGAACTGAATAGCCAAACTTGGTCAATTGTCCCCAATATTTCATGAACATTTTCCTTAGGAGATCTTGAAGGACCTTAAATTTTTTTCTCCCCCAACTATGCTAAAGAAGTCGTGGCATTCATTGGAGTAGATCGGAATGCTGTAACCTCTGGGGAAGGGAGGGCAACATTTTGCTAAAACTTTAAAGCTAAACAGAGTAAATTTTTCTAGCACTGAATGCCTCTGTGCAAGAAGCTGGCTCTGCCTAAAGGCTTCTTGGTAAAAGGTGGCTTTCAAAAGCCTATTCTTTGGGGCTTACTGCAGTGTGACTTTTGTGTAATCTCTTTGGCAAAACGGGGATCCGCAAAGGAAAAGGAAACTACAACAATGCCTGCTGGCCCCTGGGAGACGGGCCTGATTAATGGGCAATTTTATGGCTCATTTGTAAAAAGGGAAATTCTAACAGAGCACTCTGTTTACTTTGGTCATACGATTCATATCAGGATTGCAAGGAGAGGGTCCGCAAAGAAAGGCAAAGTTTTTTAGGTTTTAAAACACACCATGGCTTGGCTAAGCAGGGTGGAATAGATTATGGGTATTAGCATTAAGGAGTCCCAACGACCTAAAGATTTATTACAAATACTGATTGAGTTGGAATGGTAAAATGCTAGCCCATTTTTCATTTTGCTAGTTAGGTAGTGTAAACTCAAGTCCAAATGAAACATTGGAGGCTTAAGAGTGAGTTCCAGTCTTCCCCCCACCCCCGCTTCACCTCAGAAGACTGCCATAGCTAACATGGTGGCCTAGGGAGGCATCAGAGCCTGCCGTCTATATTGTTCTATCTGAAGCATGTGGTTGTTGGATTCTCTGTGCTTTGGGACTATAGTGGAAGGTGACTGATAAGTAAGCCCTTGCGACAGAATCTTATATTTAGATTCTGGTCCCTCAAACATTTTGAGAAAAGTCCTCCCCAATTTTGTGTGCTTCGTCCTGTATTCTGGAAGAGGAAGATGACCATGACATCGGGAGATGATGACGTGACCTGCAATTGAATTGGATTTGAGCAAGAGAGGGCTGCACAAAGTCACCAGCCTCATTCTCTCCTCCTGAGCCATCTGGGTCCAGTGGCCGGATATTGATCAGGACAGCTGGAGGCGGTCCTTGATGAAGTGGGAAATCTTGGTATAAGATGTAGAATGTAAACTGCCTGAGAGTAAAAGCTACTTTCAGTTCTGTCTTTGTATCCAGAGGCCTAGCCCAGTGCCATACACAAAGTGAACACTCAGCGAAGGCTTGCTGAATTGAACTGAGTCATAGTAGTCTGGAAGACTCATCTTCCTAAGTTCGAATCTGGCTTCAGACACTTACTAGCTTTGTGACTCTGGCCAAGTCACTTAACCCTGTTTGCCTCAGTTTCTTCATCTGTAAAATGAGCTGGAGAAGGAAATGGTAAAACCACTCCAGCATCTTTGCCAAGAAAACCCCAAACGGGTTCACGAAGAGTCAGATAAAACTGAAATGACTGAACAATAACATAGGTTAATAGGATTTATAGCTGGAGAATTAAAGATCAGCCAGGTGCAATTATTTCAGAGATGAAGGAATAGGCCTGCAAAGGAGAAATGCAAACATGATACAGCTAGGAGTACCAAACTAGAAATGAGGGAATCCTGACTCTGAACTTTACTACTTGGGTGAACCCCCAACTTCTCTAGGCCTCGATTTCCTCATCTGTAAAAAGGGAAATTGCCTCAAAGCAGGAATTCTAAACCTTTATGTGCATGTGTTATGGATTTCCCTTTGGCAGTGTAGGGAAGTATATGGACTCTTCGGAATATTTTTAAGTGCATAAAATAAAATTCGTAGAATTACAAAAGAAAACAATAATATTTAATTGCAGTTATACAAATATTTTAAAAAACAAATTCAGAAAACAGGTTTAAAAACAAACTAACAAACCCTTCCCTGGATATCAACAGATTTTGTCTAGCTCAAAATCTAGGATCTTAGAACTTGTTCAAAGTCACACAGATAAGAAGCAGCAACTGGATCCCAAGTCTTCCAATACAAATTCATTTAGCTGAGAAACAGAGATATTACCCCAGAAAAGCATTCCTTCTTTTTAAATCCCCTTCCTCTGCCTCCACCTCCACTAATAATACAGGAGCTACTTGGATAATGTTTACACCTACACTTAGAGATTTTGGCTTTTTTTTTAGTAGCTGTTCTGTATTTCCTCTCTGGTTCAGGGGAATAAAAACCCAGATGGAAATAATCAGCCTATTTTAGCCAATGTGAACTAACTGAATGAGCAATATTGTTACTGCAGAGTCCATAGCACAGGGGATATTTGAAGCAGCCTTGCTTCCAATCAGTCTGGTCTCTGATATGTACACACACACACACGCTCTAATACACAGATATAGAAAACATGATTATGAAACTCAGACGATAATATATGTTGTCAAAATTCCACAAGTCATTAACTGGCTGCCTCCTGATAAGCTATAAAATTTCAGAATGTTTTCCTATAGTACTGGAAAGATCACTACCGCCATTCTGGTCTGGGCACCAAGGTGCTGACCCATATTTTTCCAGGGCCTCATGGCCACCAGCAAATTGGCACACCTTTGAAAAGCCACAAGGCATCGATGGCAGTCACACTCTTTATTTTGGTGAGAGGTAGGATAAAAGTAAAAATCACTGACAAAGGACAGATAGTGGAGTTTTAGGGAGGGGAAAAAAAGACTTCTTTCTGCTACAACAGTAATTTTTATCAAACACTTTTCCAACTTTTATTTTATCAAGTGTCCAAGAAAAGTGTTGTGGGACAACACACAAAAGGGAGGATAAAGTGAAGGATTTCTTGTGAAGGCTTGATTGTCCTTTCTCTTCTTCTGCTACTGTTAGTGTGTCACAGACAGACAGACAGAGAGACAGAGAAACAGAGAGAGGCAGAGAGACAGAGACAGAAGAGACAGGAACGAAAAGCAGCCATGAAGGGCTTGTCTTAGACAAATCGTAATGAAAGTATTTGACTACCTAGAGTAAATTGAAAAAGCTAATCGCCTCGCACAAAATGCTCTAATATTGAGTACCCACTGGGGTCTTTTCCTAGAAAAGCTTTACAATGAATAGCTGTATTGAGTCTCTGCTACTTAACAAATTTAAGCTTCTATATTGTAGTATTATTATGAGGCAACACGGACTTATAAGGAAATTTCATTACTTGTGCATTTACCAACCATGGGGTCTGTTCTCCTCTGAACACTGACTCATATTAATTTCAGTGGGAGCTGAGCATGTGTATCAACGGGAGAATAAACCTCTAAGTATATAATTAGTAATTACATACTTATTTCTAAGTCTTGACTTGGAGGGATCAATTTTGTTTTGTCCTAGAATATACAATGATTGCATTGACAAAATCTGGGGCCAAAGAATTTGCCAGGCTGGTTCCTATGGACTTTGGGTCTTTACTAGACTTGCCTTTATCATCAACCAGTTGCACCCTTGAACAAATGCAAATATGCCCTTATTTTTTTAAATTATATTTCCCTCTCTGCTCCATTTGGCATTTGAGAACCAGAGTCATTTTCAGGATACAGATGAGCATTTCTTAATATTAATAAAATCTAACAGCAGTGCAGAGGAGTGAAAGAGATCCCTAGGATGTATTTGATCAGATTTCATGATTGGAGAGCATGGATTGGTGGTCAGGTAGGACATCAAACCTAGAATCAACTGCCCTCCTACTGGAGAGAGAAATATCTTGGTACCTTAAAAGTTATGTAAAGTGTCTAAGTAATTCTTCTCAGTTTCTGGAAACCAGTCTATCTACGGTAGAAAACAGGAAGGAAGAGAGACTCCAGGACACAGATACCAGAAATTCTTCTTTCACCTACAGCGTTGGGCCACTAGGAATGGGAAGAATAACTATGTTCATGCTCTTATACCATCCGTTGCCTTATCCCTCAACTAAACAGACATACACACATGCACACACATGCACACATACACACACACACAAACACACACACACAAGCAATCACAGCAGAAGCAGCAGCAACTATGGCGAATTCTGAAGAAGTCCTTTCGGTTAGTCACCATTTATTGAATACCAAGTGGATCACAGAACTATAAGTGTCACTACCATTATTTACTATGAAAAGATAGATGGGGCAGCCAGATGGCTCAGTGATAGCCCTGGAGTCAGAAAGATCTAGTTTCATATCTGTCCTCAGATCCTTCCTAGCTATGTGACCTTGGGCAAATCATTTGACTTCTGTGTGCCTTAATCCACTGGAGAAGGAAATGGCAAACCACTCCAGTATCTTGGATAATAAACCCCGTACTGTTGTATGGTTGATGGAGTCATAAAGAGTTAGAAACGACTGAATGACAACAGCAAAAATAAAAAAAAGATAACCCGAGTATAGAGGTAACGGATCCAATATCATCTGGCTTGGTTCCTGAGTAGACCAACTAACTGTTTTTTGTTTGTTTTTTGTTTTGCCCTGGCTGGCTTTAACTCTAACCTAGGCTGACTATCTTACATGCACGGGCATACCACATCTGTGAGGTCTAATATATTATGATCTCCTTTAAATCTACTAGAAGATAGTTACTGGTTTTACTTTTACCCAATCAAACCCAGAACACACACACACACACACACACACACACACACGCACGCACACGCACGCACACGCACGCACACACACACATACACACACCTCTTTTTTTCTCATTTTTCACAGAATATGAGAATTTTAGACTTAGATGGATTGCTTAGAAACCATCAAGTCTAATTTAGTCATGTTATAGATGAAGTCCTAAGATCCTAGGTATAAGATGAGGAATCAGAAAGGCTAAGTTACTTGCTCATGAATCATAGCTGGTTTTATATTATATTCATTTTATTACAATCCGGTAGTATTGAATTCTCATACTTAGTTCAAATTATGTCTTGCGTATAGTCTTGTTTTGTCTGATTTTTTTTTTTGGTAATCTGATTTTGAGGCCAGCTGGCATAGTGGCTAGAGAGCTGGTCTTAGATTCAGGAAGACCCTGTTTCAAATCCTGCTTCTCATACTTATTAATTATAATACCCAAGAAAAACCACTTTTTCTATCTATACCGTGGTAACTTCATAGCATCATGGTTGAACTGAAAGAGATCTTAGAAGCTATTTACTTTAATCTCCTCATTTTTAGATGAGTAACTGAGACTAAGAAAAGTTGATTGATTTGCCTAAGGTCGCATAACTAGTAAATGTATGAGCTAGGTTTTGAAACTAGCTCTTTCTTACTCCAAGTCTAACACTGCATCTACCCGTTATTCTTCCCCCAGCCAAGGAATCACAACCCCATCATGTATTTCTTCATGTACCTCAATTTTGTATACACTTGGGGTCATCTGAAGAAAGAGTATTTAAGTAGATTTAATGTGCAAAAGGAGCTAGATGATAAAATCTGTGCCGATGGTGACCATCTTAGGCTTCTTCCAATCCTCAGTTCTCGGCTCTGCACACAATAGGCACTCAGCACATTTTCTTGTTGTTATTGCCTTAATATTAGCGAAGATGATAATTGCAACCTATAGAATTCTGTGTCTCGATTGCTGATTTGTTTAAAGATCCGGTAAGGAGAGAGAGAACACAATCAACCATAGAGAAGTAAAAAAAAAAAATTAAAAAGAGAAAGACTGCTTTGTTTTTAAGCAATATTCTCTGCCAAATAACTCTGAACTTAATAAATATTGGACACAATCCCGGTGGTGAGAAGGGAATGAGTCATTCAACTTTTAGAGAGCTTATTAATTCTTTCATGGATCCCCATAGCCAAAGAATTCATCACCTAGTGGTCAAGCTACTGGTTTTTCTGAGATTGTAAGAGTTGGTCCTCGAGTATTAGACTCAGTTTGTTCTTGAGACTATACTCAAACTCTTTTCAAGCTTGGTAAACCTTGTCAGAGCTTACTGGCATAGCCTTTGAGAATGCAGATTAACTCTAATACATATAGTGGCATTGATTTTGGAATTTGGTGGCCAGAGTGGGGAGGAGAAAGGTAGGGGGAGTTTACATTTAGGAAATCATACAATTTTTTTAAACCACCACAAGCTTCTCCTTGACACAAACTTCATTTTTTTTAAATATCAGTGTTCTCCTAGTGAAGCTGTATAGTTGAGAATCCTAAAGCATAACAATCTTAAGCAATCAGAGATTTCCTCATATTTTCAAAGGTAAATTACATGTAAGAAATGGCATAAAAGATATAATCCAGAAAATATATCATGAGAAAAGAAAGTTAATTGGTCAGGTAGTGAGAGGAAGGTAGCACAGGTGTACTAGCTACATTGTAACCATGAAATATGTTGACCTAGAGGAAGGCTGTCTATGTATAATTGACAGGAAAACATGGACAAAAATTGTTTTGTTATTGTTCAGTCATGTCCAACTCTTCATGACTACATGGACGACAGACCCTTCTATTCTCCACTATCTCCCAAAGCCTGTCCAAGTTCATGTTCATTGTTTCCATGACACCATCTCTCCATCTCGTCCTCTGCTGTCCCCTTCTCCTTTTGTCTTCAATCTTTCCTAACATTAAAGTCTTTTCCAGTGAGTCGCATCTTTTCATTATGTGGCCAAAGTATTTACTTCAAAGTATCAACTTCAGTATTTGACCTTCCACTGACTAGTCTGAATTAGTTTAAGTATTGACTAATTTAATGTCCTTGCTATCCAAGGGACTCTCAAAAGTCTTCTCCAGCACCATTATTTTAAGGCTTCCTTATAGTTCAACTCTACAGCAATACATTTCTATTGGAAAAACCATAGCTTTGACTATATGGACTTTTGAGAAAGTATGAAATAATAACTTAGACACTTACCAGCTGTATGACCCTGAGCAAGTCATTTAACCTCTATTTGTCTCATAATAGCACCTACCTCCCAAGGTTGTGCTGAGGATCAAATGGGATAATATTTATTAGGTACCTAGCACAGTGCCTGGAATATAGTAGATGTTATATAAATGTTAGAACTGATAAGGAGAAAATTTTCAGATGGGGTGGGGAGAAAAGGCAATACACTGAATTTAAAATGTTAGTTCTGGGAAGAAGGAGTCTTAGAGATTATATTATAGTTGAGGAAAGAGGTTCAAGAGAGATGATGTGATTTATCTGAGCAAATTCATGGCCAATGGTGAAAACAATGAACCTAAATGAGTCAAAGTACAAAGTCCATTGTTTATGTATACATACATACCTACATACATACATACATGGTAACAATAGTATTCAAGAAATTAATTAGTACTATCTGCTAAAATAAATGGTGTTATCATCCAATATTATGATTACTACTAATAATAGCTAGCATTTTGATAGTGGTTTAGAGGTTTACAAAATATTAGATAGATGATTAAATAGATAGATAGATGATAGATAGAGAGATAGAGATAGAGATAATAATTTTATCCTCACAAAACCCTTGCAAGGGAGGTGTGTAATTATCTTTATTTTACAGTTGAGGAAGCTGAGGCAAGCCTAGTTTAAATGATTTGTCCAGGGCTACACAGACAGTAAATATCCTGGGGTGGATTTGAACTCAGGTCTTGCAGACTAAGTCTAGTACTCTGTCCACTGCACCATCTATCTGGTGAAGAGAATTACCCACATCAATCTAGTTACAGTAGTATTGAAATATGCATTCTTTCAGGCTGGAGTAAGGTTCATCAAAAAGCTAGTTAATACAGTGAACAAACCAGTCAGACCACATACCAGACAACCTCATTAATTTGAGGGTAAGGTCAGATTAAGACAGAAAATTATCTATCTATCTTTAAGAAATAAATCTTTTTAATTTTCAAAACTAAACAGCAATAGAAGAATATAGTACCAGTGTAAGGCCTTGGCAAGTTTGCTATAGTGAAGTAACCAAATTAATTTAGGATTTTTATTTTTATTTTTACATGTAGGCAAGAGCCCATAATATGTTTTATGGGAGTCAATAGGCTGATATAGTGTCTACAGTGCTGGATCTAGTGTCGGAAAGATCCAATTTTGCCTCAGAACTTGGTCCTTTGTCACTCTGGGAAAATCACTAAACCGTTCTCAGCCTCAGTTTCTCCATCTGTAAAATGTATATAATAATTGCACTTTCCTCTCAGATTAGTTGTGAGGATCAGTATAATATGTGGAAGTATTTTGTAAACACTAAATTGGTAGTAAATGTTAGCTAATACATTGAAAACTAAATTGGTTTTCCACGCACTTTATAACCTGTCATTCCTATCCCCCTATTAAAAACAAACAAACAAGAAAAACACGACAAAACAAAACTTTCATCATAAGCACGCATAGTCCAGTAAAACAAATCCCCACATTGGCCATGCTCAAAAATGCATGTCTTTTTTCTCTATTTTAAGTTCACCACCTCTTTGGTGACAGATGAGCGACATGTTTCATCTTCATTCCTCTGGCTTCATGGTTCATCATTGCATTGACAACAGTTTCTAAGCCTTTCGAAGTTGTTCTTCTCAGTAAGTTGTCATTGTATACATCCTTCTCCTAGTTCCCTTCAGTTCACTATATATTACTTTGGGCAGGTAGGTGGCACAGTGGATAGAATGCCTCCTCTTCCTGCATTCAAATCTGGCCTCAGACTCTAACTGGGTGAAATTTGGCCAAGCCACTTAACCGTGTTTGCCTCAGTTTCTTCATCTGTAAGTGAGCTGGAGAAGGAAATGGTAAGCTACTCCAGTCTCTTTGACAAGAAAACCCCAAATGGGGTCACGAAGAGTTGGACACAACTCAACAACAACGTATCACTTTATGGAGTTATTTCCAGTTTTCTCTGAAACTGTTCATTACATAATTTCTTACAGAAGAACAATTACCCATTATTTACATATAACATAATTAATTTAGCCATTGTGCGACAAGAGGACACATTTTCTAATTTTTGGCTATTATAAAAAGAAGTATTGGCTTTCATCATCATCTTCTTTATCATCACCATCATCATCATCATCAAAATAATTCTCTTAAAGTTGGTCAACAACACAATACAGTGAAAAGAATAGTGAACTTGGGGGTTACAGGAAATGACTTCAAACTCTATCTCTGATAACTTGCTCCTTGCGGGCCTTTGGGCAACTCATTCGATTTTTCTGTTCCTCAGTTTCCACATCTAGGGAAAGTTAATGGTAGAGTCAGACCAGGAGGACAGAGCTACACTCTGGCCTCTATGATGGGGGCAGAGTATAGTGATATTTTAGTTATCAGCTAATAATTTTTCAAGAATTGGTTGACATTCCACTGAGTTGGGAAGAGACCCAAGATGGGGGCTTGGGAGGTGGAGGATTGGGCTCTCAGAGAGAAGAGAAGGGCAGGGCACCATAAACAAACTGGCTGCTTCCCAGTATGGCCAGGGACTGGTCCTGCTGATTTTCCTTGGCTGGCTTCAGTTCCCAGAAACTGGGAGCATTCTACCAGCATTGTACTTCCCAGCTCAGTTCTTATCATGCTCCTGGCACACTTAGGCTTTTTAGCCTCTGTTCTGCTATCAATGGAACAATTTGTTACTCCTGTGTCTGTTTTAAGTAGGTCTGCCCTAGAAAGATAGAGCTAAAGGAAAGTGTACAAAACATATTTTCTTCTGAGGCATGCTATGCCGGGAAAGAGCTATGAAGAAACCTTTGAACAGGTCTCCCTGGCCCTTAGCAGCTGAAATATGCATTGGGTCTCCTCCCTGCAGGCTGCAGGTTCAGTAACCACTGGTATTTTGGTGTCCGGGACTTTTGGAAAGAAACAATGTGAATCCAGTTTGTTCTTTTCAAGAGATACATAAAGACATAGCAAAGGACTTGCATTTTTAAAATTCTTCTCCCCTCCTCTCTCCACCACTCCCAATTCTTCCCCTTTTCCAGATCTTGTAAGACTCACTCAGGTGACCCTTGCAGGCTTTGTAGCAAAATCCTGTTGATGGGGGTGGGGAGGCTGGACCCTCCACAAAATCCCCTGTGGCCCCTGCCTATCAATGTCTTCTCTGATTCCAAAATGAAGCTGAGCTGTCTTGGCAGGGAAAACTTGGTGGAATCAGGTATAATCCTCTGGAGAAAATAATTGTATACAATGAAAACTTGAAAGCATGAAAGGAAGAAAGGAAGAGATTTTCAGCAAGAAATTCCTCTATGCAAGGCTTTATTGACCAGGAAAAAAAAATAGGTCTTTTGTTGGTTTTATGGAGTTCTTTCTTTTTTCTTTCGTATCAAACAGAACCTCAAAGAAAAGCACAATACCAGTATTTTTTTAAAGCAAGGGAATGGTTTTGAATTTCTAGAAAGAATACTTAAGTAAGACAGAGGGAATGTTGGTGAAGAGAAAGAAAATCAAATGCATTCTATGGGTTTCGGTGTTGAGAGTTTACTGTCCTTTGCATCACCACCAAAAAATAATTTGTGGCACAGCTTTCCTCAACTGTAAAAATGGGAGTAATGATACCACTGACCTCCCAAGGTTATTGTGAGGATCAGATAAGGTATTATTTATTTTAAAAAAATCACCACACTATCTCATGAGGAGGCATTTAATAAATAAATGCTTATTTCCTCATTATCATACTTTAATTGAGTACAATGAGAGTCATGGAAAGAAGATTAACAGCTCCATGAGCATCTTGGTTAATTGGAATTGCAATGGGACATGTATGAGATATCTTGAAGACATAGTTCTATATGGAACCAAATGGGGAAATTGTGAAATAGGTAAACGGATTTGAAGGCCACTTCAATGGCTGGCAATTTTGTGAGAAAAATAAGTCTACAAAATATTAAGGATGTCTCTTAGAGGTGGTTTGATTATATTTCTCCCATACCTTTAGCAGGATCTATTTTGCATTAATGAATTGAGTATCTTGGAGTGGCCCCCAGTAGACTAAGTTTCACGAATGAAGGAAGCCTGTTTGAGTTACTTTTGTATTCCCTGTCCCTAACATAGTTCTCTAAGCCCAGCACACACAGTAACTGCTTAATAAGCATTGGTTGAATTTAATAAAATTGAGTTGAGATATTGTAAGAGGAATGGTGGTTTTAACAGTAACAACTAACTTTCACATAGTTCTTTGAGGATGACAAAGAACATTCCCCGCCACGCCCTTCAAGGGAGGAGATCCTTAGATCATAGATTTAAAGCTGGGAGGAAACTTCAAGATCATTTAGTCCAAATCCCTTCATATCACAGATAAGGAAATTGGGGCCCAGAGAGGTTAAGACCATAGTTATCAAATCACAGATCCAGACTTTGAAGCCAAATCCTCCCACTTCAAATCCACTGCTTTAGATCATGGAACAAGAGCAGGGAACCTCAATCTAAACCTGAGAATCCGAGAGTGAGCTCCTAACGGCCACACCGGAAAGTGGCAGAATCCAAATTTCAAACCAGGTCTTCTAATTTTAAGTGCAAGTGTTCTTTATACTTGAATGTGTAGGTAACTGGGGACCAGATGCCTAGGCAGGAGCCACTGCTGAGGAGGCTGGTATGGAGGGGTCAGGAGGTCTCCAGAGACCATTGTCTGGCAGTTTCCTAATTTTAACCAATACTTTTGGCTAAATAGGTGCTGTTTCTACCCCCTGAAGAACAAAAACTGTTAATAAGCTAAGCATTTCACTCTCTGAAGTAAAGCTGTGGTCAACCCCAGGCTAGTTTCTTTTCTAGATGAGGGAGCAGAATACTTCAAATGAGAGAGAGAGAGAGAGGCAGGGGGAGAAGGGGGGAGACAGACAGACGGAGACAGAGACAGAGAGACAGACAGATTCAAAGAAACAGAGACAGACAAACAGACAAAGTGACAGAAAGGCAGAGACACACAGAGAGAGACAGACAGAGACAGAGACAGAGACAGACAGAGACAGAGACAGAGACAGAGACAGAGACAGAGACAGAGCAAAATCCCTTCCCCCTTGATTGAGTACCTAATGATTTTTCACTACTGGAAAAAGTGCTATCCAACTAAAACTAGTCTCCCTGCAAAATACAGAAAAGATAAAGTATCACCTGAGGATTTTCATAAAGTGCAACGATACTCCATACGTGCAGAATCATACACCTAAAGATATATGTCACCCATTAAAAGTTAATATCTTTATTTCTTCTTTTTCTTTTCTTTCTTTCTTTCTCTTTCATCCTTCATCCCTTTCCTTCTCTTTCCCTCCCTTTCTTCCTTCCTTTCTTTCTTTCTTTCTTTCTTTCTTTCTTTCTTTCTTTCTTTCTTTCTTTCTCACAATAAGTTATCTGCCAGTGACTTTCTGTGTGACTAGGCTTTTAATAACCTCTCTCAGGCATTGTGGAGAACTGAAGCCATGAACCAATGCATTGAAGTAGTTCACTTTTGTCTCCTGACTTGAGAGGCATTGGTAGTCTATCCTGTGAATTCTCTTTCTCTTTCTTTTCTCTGCTGCCATGGTTAATCTAAGGCCAGAAGGAAAGATGGATTCTCTGCCAGGTTATGTAGTAACAGTCACATGGGCTAACCTGGAGAGTTGGCCACAAAATTCCACTGCCATCTTTAGTTTTGAAAGCTAACAGCAATGAGAATTGCATGTAGCTAAATGAGCATTTGATGGACTCACACTTATTTGGGGGATATGGTTAACTAGCTCCTTATATTTATCTGCTACCACTATCCCATCCTAAGGATCAGTCTGTATTTTCAGAACACCGTTTCACAGTTGTAGGTGTGAGATGGACCATTTGAATATCTGGGGTCAGAGGGAAATGGCATTGTAGGATATATTTCCTTTTCTTTTTTCAAATAAATGTTTCTCTCTTCTTCCTTAATAAAATACTGCTATAAAAAAGCCAACATGTAAAGATGGATTTAGAAAGGTCTGAGATTAATAGTGAAAGCTCTGTCCCTACTGGTTTGATCATTATTTTAAATAATGGTGAAGAGAAGAATTGAAAAATTGACCTTTTAGATGACAAAGCTAAATGTAACAAAAGTCTATTTGTTTGGAAAACTGGAGTCTAGATAGACAAAATCCAGATAGGGAGGAATATGCTCATTTGTATTTGACTTGCCAGATTTTTACCAATTCTTATCGAATCCAGTCCAATGAGACTTTACCAAGTTTTGACTATGTGTCATGGGGCAATGGAGTTACAATGCCAAATAGCTATGATCTGATTAGGTATTCTGTTTGTTTTAATTTATGCAAAAAGCTTGCTGCTTCTACTAATTAAAAAAAATATCAATATCATCTGGTTCTGGTTTACTTAGGTAAAACTTCAGGGTTGAAGTCTGTTGTGAGATATTTATATTTCATTCCCCAGGTATCAGTGAAAGCTTGATACTGGTGCTGCTGGCTGTGCATGACTACATCAAGGTAGAATTTGACCCTTCACAATTACACCAGCCACTGTGATGCACTCTAAAATCTACTAGTTAAATGATATCTTTTCTTCTTTTTTTTTTTTAATCTGTCATGATACAAGATGGAACCTTCTTTTTTCTATTTCGGACAATCCAAGATACACCACATCATACCATAGGAATGTGGAGGGTGTGTTTAGACTTTGCCATTCCATAACCAAGAAGATCCAAGACTTACTCAAGGTCAAGACAATGTCAAAAGACAGGCTCTAGCATAACAGAGTGTCAAAGTGGAACTCTCTGTGGGCATTGGTACTGGAAGGGACCACTGCTCCCCAGAATTCTGTTCTATTTTTTTCTGATTGTTATTACTTTGTATATGCTTTCTGTTAATTCACCTGAATACATTCTGTATACCTCCAATACAATGTACGCCCCTTCAGGGTGGGAACTCTTCCCCCCACACATACACTTTTTTGGGTCTTTTTACCCAAAAACCTAGCACAGTCTTGCATATAATAGATATTTAATAAATGTTGAATTAAACTAGGTTAATGGGAATTGAATCTTTTTCTCCATAATGGTTGTATTTAATGAAGTTATAGGGTTATATTCAGGGTCCCCCTTGGCAAAATTGTGATGTGAGTAGTTTGTCTTAAATACCTGCCCACCTCCATTTTGCTTTGTCATTTTTCCAGTTCTTGTCTTCATTGACCAGCCTCCTCTCACTCTACTCCCTCCATATCATCACAACTCCTACAAGATTCTGTTCTCTCTCCTTTTCTGCTATAAAAACTTGATCTCAGGAGAGGAGGTATTGTGCCAGTCAATTTACATATAAGCATGTATAAAAGTCAACATGTTACATTCCCTAGGAATATTTGCAATAATACCTATATTTCTGATTGTGGAAAGAAAATTTTAGTTCCTTCTAGTCTCCATCCAAATAAACGAAAGAAAAGGTATGGTGAGGGGAGTCATTTTCTAAGTGTCTCTGAAACTATCATGTCTACTGTTCACACTGGTGATCATAATATATCAAAAATAAGAATGTTTTACCTACAAGGGCATCACTCAGAAACATCAGTAGTCTACTCACCATACCTTAAGGGGTATTTGGTTAACTCAATTGGTGCCACTACCATCAACATTGAAGATTATTATTTTCCCCAATGGCCATGCCATAGGCCTCATTTGACCATAGAGACCCCTCAGGGATGCTTTAGAGCAGGACCATAAGTAGTCTCAGTCTAGCTAGCCTCTTTCCAAAGATGCTGAGTCTATTTGGAAAGCAGTATTGAACTTCCCCATGTAAGCCTCACAATCTTCTGGACTCTTTGGGCATGGTGATTCCAATCATAGGACCATTCATTACTTTTCTACCCCCACCTGAATTTGTTCCGGGTGCCATATGTTATAGCGTTGCCTTGGAAGTATCCCCTAGAAAAAGAGAAGGCCACTGAAATTGTTTCTGACCAGCCCCTTGTGGAAAAGAGAACAGTTATTTAACGATAACCCATCCAAAGTACAGAGAAGTGGATGTCACTGGAACCAATCTAATAGCGTCATGGATGCTACCTTTTGTCCAGTGCTCACAACAGGGACAGGTAGATGTGATTTCTCAGACAGGAGCTCTCCGTCACCCTCATCTCCCTTTGCTTGCACTATTTGCTTGGTGACAAATGACTCATGATTGATGGTCATAGCGCATCCCCAGAGGGGGAAACAAAACGGAATTTTCCTGGGTAATTTAAATGGCACCTGATTGAGTTCAGTGTCTCATTGTCAAGTGCCATTCAAACATTACCAAGTTACTGGTCCTCTACATCCTTGGTTGTTGATGAGAACGCCATGTGGCCTGGAATGAAAAGCCTTGCTAAAATGTATATATGTTACGTTTGCTGCTGACTGAGAACGGAATGAGATAAATGCACAGTATAATGAGATGTGTGTCTGGAGTGTGTAATGAGATTCTTGACTCCAGTGTCTAATGAGGCCCGTAGTCTAATGAAATGTATAGTATAATGCCATGCATGACTGGACTGTATAGTGCAGCCTTGAAAGTAGTTTCTGAAATCGTTTGGGCCCGCAATGTTTTCTCCCGTCTGCCAGTTAAACATTAGCTCCATGGTTATTTCCCTTCTAGCTTCTGCTAACAACTTCTCCTAGCCATTTGTAGCTTAGCTTTGGCCATCTCTTGCTACAGCAGCCCATTTCATTAGCTAAGAGAATGAAATTTTCTTTTTTTGGAGCAAATGGGTCCTGTGATCTTTTTGTGCAGCACATATTTTGTTTCTTCAGGGATGAAACTCTCCCATCCTTGGTGTTTTCTAAACAAGACAGAAAATGGAGTCATACACTTTTGGGTCCCCTCAAAGAATAAAATGACTGATACACCCTGGAGAGTGATTTATAAAACGCTGCTTCCTCCCCAAATTTATGAGGATTCTGGGAGAATATCAGCTCCATTTTGCCCAGCAGGAGGGTAGAGGTATTGGGGTATAGGCATTTTACAGTTCTTGTAGCTGGCTATGATAACTCTCCTGGGCCCTGCTGGTTAGAGAGATGGGATCCTAAAAAATTAAAAACAAGTGTTATGGAGGTAAGATGTGTTGAGCTTGAAGAAAAGGAATTCATTAGAAAACAATTTTTTGATTCATTTTCTCTTTTGGAAAATGTGACAAACATAGTATGGTAAGGAAAATATCATCAGAAGATCTGGTTTAGAAGTTCAATGTTGCCATTTAATAGATGTGTGACTGACACCCCTTCTCACATTCATCTGGGCCTTGGTTTCCTCATCTTTAAAATCGGGATTGGACTCCAGTTTCCTTCCATCTCTAACGTTCTGGGATTTGGGGAATTCAGGATCCAAGGGGCAATACTACTTGTCCCAACATGTAAGGTAGACTTTTCTTCTTCTGCATATTTTTGTTCTAAGTGCACCGAGGGTCAATTCTGTCAAGAACAACTGGCGGCCAACCCATGGGACGTGGTATAAGTTACACAGGCTGACTCTCAACGTCCAGAAGAGCTGTGGAGAATTTGAGCTGTGCGTATCCCATTTATAATAGTCTCCTGGACAAAACCCAGGGCACCCTTTTGAAAATTTATAGGGACTAGTCTATCCAACAAGGCAACAGGCAGTCTGAGATTCTTCACATACCCTAGCCAAGATTTTTACCTCCTCCCCTGCTTCCAGATTGTATATCCATTATCTCTCAAGATGCTATTACCTTCAGATGTACTCAGATTTATTTGTCTAGCTATTCTGTGGAATAAAAGGTCTAATAGGGTATTCTTTAAATATACATCCTAACCACCTTCTAGAAACCAGCAGTGAGCCCAGTCATTTCCCTAACCAAAAATTATGTTTTCCAATTGTGCAGGGAAATATAAATTTCAGCCCCATGTGCATGTCATAATTATAGAGAAGAATGAATCAAACAAAAATGCCGAAAGATCAGAAGCCTTTTCCAAATCATTTTCCAGCTGTAGTAGGCTCCTCTGAACCCCCAGCTCCCCACCACTATCTATGAGACAGAGATATACACTAAGGCCTGGTGACTCTTTGGGTATTTGATAAAAGATTTATCAGGTGATTTTGAGCAGTGTATCTGGCTTGACTCAACTAGATTGGACTTTTCCATTTTATTTTGGGTTATGAAATAGCCATATCTGAGATTTACATAAAGACTCTTTTAAGCAGCTCAGCTCCTACCTAGTATCAGAGAATCACAGTCACAGAGAGTTGGAACATAGCAGAACCTTTGAGATCCCCTAGCTCTGGGATAGAAGGCTGAAAACTTATTGCAAGGGGCCCCCAAATCTGTTCAGGCAGCAAGTATTGGTTGTTTGGGTCTTTTGCTCCAACAAAAATAGAATGGGACATAATGTAAGAAATAAAAATATATACTGTACTGGTTATAGTCTAATGCCTGTAAGTATTAAATACCTGAATAAATGCTAACATACACTATTATTACAATTTTTCAAATATATTCAGACACTCCTGTGGTTAATATTAATAATAGCAGCTAGTATTTACATAGCACTAAAAGGGGCCAGTTAGGCAGCTGCTAGGTGGTACAGTGGATAGAGTATCAGCCCTAGAGTCAAGAGGACTTGAGTTCAAATATTGCCTTGGACACTTATTAACTGTGTGACTCTGGGCAAGTCGCTTAACTCTGATTCCCCCCCAAAACAAACAAAAATACTTAACCTTTAAGGTTTGCAGTAATGTGCATATATATTCATTCCATGTGTATAATAAAACATCTACATTTTTATAGATGGCAGATATTTTTGGCAATAAAATGAGTCTTCCTATTTTTATCTGGTCCAACTGTCTCACTTTACAGATGAGGCAGATAAGGGCAAGAGTGGGAATGTGATTTAGGTGTGATGATTTCATCCTTTACCCAGAAAACCCCTATGGCTCCCTATTACCTCTAGGAATCCTATGCATTTAAGATCAAATACAGAATCCTATTTGGGATTTAAAACTTTACACTTCCTTTTCCTTTCTATCTTCTAAAACATCTACACATTATTCCACTAAGGCCATGAGAAACAAATAAAGGCAAGAAAGACCCATTAGGCAGTAGAAAAAATCTGGACTAGGAAGCCAGTCACAGTGAACCTAGGGGTCTGAAACCAGAAGACAATGGAGTCTCAGGATTCTTAAACTGGAATCTATTAACTTTTTAAAAAATATATTTAGATATTATATTTCAGTATAATATGTTTCCTTTTTGATCACCTGCATTTTATTTTGTGCTTTCAGTAACATTGATCTGGCTTCACCAGACTTCAGAGTGGTCCATGACACATACACACACAAAAAAAAAAGGCGTTCGAACCCTGATTTAGAGCATGCGTTTAGAACTACAGGTACCAAAGAGCAAAGCAGTAAATTAAGGTTTGAGGCCAGGTAGGCAGAGAGTCTTTTGCATTAGAACCAGGCATTGGGTCAAAAAGTCCAAGTAATCAGGCTGTAGGAATCAGAAACCGCGAAAAGGAAATTCAAAAAAAAAGAAGCCAGCATCCAGAAAGGAGTTTGAAACTAAATCAGAGACTCTCTGAGCGAAAAAGATATTCTGAACTTCGTGCCAAGGGTTGGAGCTAGTCTCAGA
>CM053626.1:49444687-49463251 GCA_028646595.1 Phalanger gymnotis
TCTGAGGAGAGCAGATTGGCGAGCCTCATGACCCCAATCTCTGGCTCCCCTCTTCGCAAGTATCAAATCCCCCTTGGAGAGGGTGGGCAGAGGAGACTAGAGATATCTATTCATGCCCTTCTAAACAGACCTCATCTAAACAGACCTACATGGATGCTTATAACTGACAACAGCTCTCTCTCTCTCTCTCTCTCTCTCTCTCTCTCTCTCTCTCTCTCTCTCTTTATATTTATATATATATTTATACACATATATATATATATACACATATATACATATACCTATGTGTGTGTATGTGTATCAAAATATAGATACAGATCTATCTATCCATCCATCTATCTCATATTCCTTGTCACACACATACCATACTTTTGCTTGATTGGTTGGCTTCAGTGAAACCCTGTTAGACAATTCTAACTGCCTATGGAGAAACCCAACTTACTTTGTTTCAATTGAAGGGACAGAGGTATAGACCTATGTATGTGCACACACTTTACAGAGAAGGAGCCAGGGGGAGCTGAAATCTATACAGTATAAGAAAAAGTATAATAAATTCTGACTACTCTCCTGGTTTGACCAACTCATGCAGCCTTTACTAAAGATACCAAATGGTTTGTGATTCTGGATTGATCAGGTCAGTCCAAGTGACTGCCCTCTTCATATATTAAAAAAAACTAGCTTGATCATCTCCTGGTCAAGATCAGAGCTGAGAATTAAACTCCCTAGATTTTGCCCCCTTTTCTGCTTGGGAAAATTAGAGTTGAAGTGAATGGGGATTGTAGTCTGATAAGTGTGTAATGGATTGGGTTTGCCTACTACTATATTCAGGCTTATTTTACCACTGATTGAGTGCTTTTCTAATAGAATAATTTTTGTGGAGGCAATTCAAGGTAACACAAGGCAGAAGAGGAGTGGCAAAGTCAGTAGGGTTGAATACACTGAATTATTTAGTTGGAGGAGACAAAAAGAGACCCATCATTCCAGAGCTGTATAAGCTAGCACCACTTTCTCAGAAGAGCTGAGGGGATGCTTGGCAATCAGCTGTTTTAAGATTCAGACACAGAACCTGGTGGATTTTGAGGAGACTACGGAACCACAATACTCTGTTCCTGAGGTGTTTAAAAGAAAAATGAAAATTATGAGGGCGGAATTCATGGCCTACACATTAAAAATAATGAGCAGAATAAAATAAAATTGAATCTGCAATGTCAAGCTTCACTGAAGAAACAAAAAGAGAGTACTATGGATTAGGAACACAAATGCATAGAAGTGAATGACAATCTAGAAGAAGAGAAGCAAAAATCAGTAAATTTAAAAGACAATATTCTCAATATCCAAGCAAAACTTTCTGATCTTAAAGACAAGATACATAAAGACAACCAAAGGATCAAAAGTCTCCCAGAAGAACACAACAATACAAAAAACCTTAATAACATAACACATAATAATAGAAGATAATAACCCAGAACTTCTGAACAAAGAAAATGAAATACCAATTGAAAGAATTCACAGAGCATCTCCAGAAAAAAAAACAAACAAAACAAAAACCAAACAAACAAAAAAGGATACAAACTTCAAGACACATGGTTAATTCAGCAATTCAAATAGAAACAAGTTTCTTTAAATGGTCTAGAGGAAAAAAAAAACTACAAACACAAAGAAAAGGAAATTTAAATAATGCCAGAGTCTTCTTCACCCACCAGAAAACCTAGGAGGGAATGAAACAATGTGTCCTGAAGAGCAATGGAGCACAGGATGCGTCCCAGGGTGACCTACCCTGCCAATCTGAGCTTAACCATACACAAAAAAGGATACTTAATATTATAGAGCTGTTTGAAATGTTGTTTTTCAAAAAAGAAAATCAAAATTAAAGAAATTGTATACTTGTTGATCGCAGCAACAGAAAGACAGGAAGTGAAAAAAAATCTAGCAGCCAAAGACAGCAACAGCAGCAAAGTGACTATAGTAACACCAGTAAGAAACTACTTTCTGAATGTATACAAGGAGACAGAGGTAAAGGTAGAAGTCTGATGCAGGTAAGAGTGAAGAGGTGGCCATGGGACATTATGGACAGAACCTGGTGACATTATGTCTTCAGATAAATCAATGCTTTTGTTTTGTATTGTTTAGTTTTGCTTTTTTGTGGGAATATATTATACTATGGGAAGGTACAGGTAGGGGTTGGGGAGGGGAGATAATCAAGATATAAAGAGTACAGTACAGAGAGCAGAGAGGAACGTGTACTATGCCAGTGTGAAATTAAGGGCTAACTACGAGGGAAAAGTGACTCCTGTGGTCTCTGAAGGTGAATATTCTACAGAGCAGTGCGTGCAGAAGAAAGGAAGGACGGACAATGAAGGAGGCTTTGCTTTGGTTGTGAGAGGGAGTTCTACTGATGAATGCTATGATAGGTGAAGAAAAAGCAAAATGGGAATGCTACTCTGAGTGTAGCCCAGGTTTAGTGCTTGAAAAATCTACTCATATCTCTGGAGCTGGGAGTTGGAACAAAACACAACTCAAAATACATACCCCTACTTGAAATGATGATATAGAATTATCTTGTATATGAAGGAGGGTATCATGAATTATATTCAAAGAGACTATAGGAATCATGGAATAATGGGATATGGAGCTGAGGATCAATCCTACCCACTCATTTTCAGATGAGGAAGCTGAAATCTAAAGAACATAAGTTAGTTTCTGGAGTTCACTCGGCTGTTAAATGCTGGAGCCAATATTTCAAACCCAAATATGTTTCTGGCATTACTTCTATTTTACCACACCGCCTCTTAGGAACCGTTCTATTCTCCTTCAGATCAGTCATTCCAATCCTGTAGAAAGTAACTTCTTATGCAGTTGTGCTAATAGTTGAGAACTGGAGCAGAGAGGTTCTAAATAACAGATAAGCCTAATCAGCATATACTCCTCAAATTGCCTATTTTTGCTTTAGGGATATGATACCATTGGGTCAAAATCTTTCTTCTGAAGTGAATAGTGATTTTTTTTGATCATTCCACCAACCCCACACCAGCTGAGGAACTAGAGGCCACCTTAGCTTGCTGGGCAAAGTGAGAGGGGGAGAGACCATGAAGGGGCTGCCAACTTTTCATCTGATCAGTGGTTGATGGATGGCACAAGGAAACTGTGGAGATCTGCCTACTGACATTCGGGTAGGTTCTTACCTATTTAATACCTCCAGACAATAAACTGCAATTATTTCTCTCCTTTCAAAGTCCTTCATAAAATATTTACAGTGGGCAGCAATCCAGGTATTTATGGTCCTGTCTAGACGACTGGAAGAAAAAAAAATAGCAGACAATTCCATGATTTGTGCGATGCTTTATTGTTGCCTTGGTGGCCAAATGAGATCGGTACTCATTTGATTGCTTTGACCATTCAGAAATCAGCTGTCAATCAATATTGCCTCCCAAAATGGCAGCCACTAGGCCACAGATGACTTGGTCATTTCATCAAGATACATGACCTGTGTAACAGAAGAACTTTCATTCTTTGTATCCCTTGCTGGTGTCAATAGGGGTCACTGGCATAAAGTGAAAGAAACCCCTGTGAAAGTTTCCTGCATAACGAGAATGAAATTGTGTTGTTTCCAGACAAAATGCCCTAATTACCTCTGTTACGGGGGGACTTGGGAGTCAACTATCTTTGGACAGCCATTATTAGTTAAAATTCACTGGACGCTCAAAAATCATTTGTGCTTTATTGAGACTGTTATAAATAAAACACCTGATGATGAGCACAAAAGACCAGAGGGAGAAAGTTGGGCATTGATGAATCTTTAGTCTCCAGTGGAGGATACTGACTTTGAGCGAGAGAAGACTGCAGGAAAAATATCTTGTAATCTACCAGTGGAGTAAAGTGAAAGAGAGCAAAGAAAATGATGGAGGTGGGGCAGTAAATTGGCCTATAAACAATGGAAGTGCACAATTTTATAACACTTGTCTAATAGACTACTTTCACATTCGTTCTGTGAGGGAATCTTTGCAAAAGCCCCATGCTGTAGTTATCATTATTATTAATACAAGTGTTATTGGCATTGTTGATACAAAGAGGGAACCGCAGATATTACAGGTATTAGTATTCCTGTTTGATGGATAAGGAAACTCATCCCATCATCACTCAGTAAGTGTCAGCTGGTCCAAGTTCTTCCAACTCAGGCTCTTTCAGCTACTTTACTGAGAACAGTTATGACAGGAAAGTACATTCTTCCTGCCATGCCATTTCTAATTTGTTCAATTATCATTTACATTTTGCTATTCTTTTTTGAAGGGGAGTGTAGTATAATGGAAGGAGTATTGCAAATATATATATGAGAGATTTGAACCCAAATCCCATTTCTGGTACTTACTAGTTATGCGACCATGGGCGTGTCACAACTTCTGTAAAAAGGAGACAATAACCTCTTTAGAACTTATCCTTTCAAATGCCCTGGGTGTAAAAATAAGATAATCCATGTAAAGTGATTTACAAATCATGAAGTTATTATAATTTCACTGATGTGTTTACCCTCAGTGGTGCAGATTACAACCCATCTAATTACTTTATGCTATGATATTCTTGTAGTGTCTTCCTTCCTTCCTTCCTTCCTTCCTTCCTTCCTTCCTTCCTTCCTTCCTTCCTTCCTTCCTTCCTTCCTTCTTTCCTTCCTTCCTTCCTTCCTTCCTTCCTTCCTTCCTTCCTTCCTTCCTTCCTTCCTTCCTTCCTTCCTTCCTTTCTTCCTTTCTTTTTCTTTCTTTCTTTCTTTCTTTCTTTCTTTCTTTCTTTCTTTCTTTCTTTCTTCCTTCCTTCCTTCCTTCCTTCCTTCCTACCTTCCTTCCGAAGTGCAGTGGCTACTCATCAGCCTGATCCCATTGCCATTCATCACAGAATTCTTGACCCACTCCTTTCCATCCTGGACCAGCTCACCTTTCCTTAGGCCTTGGTGGCCCCTGCTCTTGGAGGCCCACCACACTGATACCAGACAATGCAGATATTTTATTGGCCTTAGTCTTACTGCAGCTTAGAACTCCTGTGCTTCAGCAATCCACGACTTCTGTCTTCCACAATCAGGGAATACAGGCATGTATCATGATGCCCAGTGCCAATGTTTTTCCATAAATTCTAAGTAGAGGATTCACACAAGGCTCCAAAGTTTTTCTCACAGCTGGCTCCTTCGACTTGGTTGTTGTACAAATATGTAACTTTAGGAGAATCCAAGTGTACAATATTAGTTAACATTTTATAGCTCCTTAAATTTTTGCAAATCATAGTTGACTCCATTACAACCCAAGACAACTCATTTCATTTTCAGGTTGCACTAATTTTTAAGATGTTTTTTCCTCCCTAAGTTGCATCTACATTTTTCTCCTTAACTCCTGCTATTCCCAGGCCTGACTTTTGTGAATAAAATATGTCTAGCCAGACCACACTTAACCTTATACAAATAAAATCCCTCTTCTCTATGACAGCATTTCAAAAACTTAAATACGGATGCCATGTCTCCCTGAGTTTTCTCTTTTCCAGCTAAATATTTCTAGCTCACTCAACTAATTATTATATGGTATTGTCTTGAGACCCTTCACCATCTTGGACACCCTCTACATTATTAATGCTCTTTTAAAAATGTGCTTCTTGGAAGAGAACACATCACTCTAGATATGGTCCAACCAGGGAAGAGAAAATAAGAATTATAATCTCTTTTGTGCGTGAGATCATGCCTGTTTTAATTCTGATTAGATTCACAATAGCTTTTTTGGAAGTTTCATCATGTAGTTGACTTATACTTACTTCACAGTCAGTCCACTAAAATTTCCAATGTTTCCCTCAAATAAAATCTTTGGCCATATCACACCTCTACTTTGCATAGGAAGTTGATTTTTTTAACCCAAGTATAAGATTTATCTTTATCCTTTGAAAAATATAATTTTATTTCTTTTTAGTCTTTAAGCATATTTTTGGAACCTGCATATGTAATATGACATGTTAACTGTCCTTTATAACTTGTTGTCATCTGAAAATTTTACAAACATGGTCACTTTAACCTGTTCTAAAAGTTCCTTATTTTATATCATTTAACCTACAGTTCTTTGTCTTGTCCATAAGAATACCACAAGAGCTTTAGCCAAATGTTTTACTAAAAATCTACATAAGAAATGATTCCATTATAAGTTATTCAGAACCTATTGGAAAAAAAAGAATTGAATTTGAAGTCAGAGGTTTGGATTCAAATCTTAGCTCTACTTTTTATTACTGTATAATATTGGGCGAGTCACTTAAACTTGATGGGCCTCAGTTTCCTGAGCTGTAAAGTGAAGGGGTTAGGCCAAATGACCTCCAAGTTCCCTTCCAGCTCTAAAGGAGTGTTTTCATAATCTGATAATCTAGAAATCTGGCAATCTTGTCAAAAACGAAATAAAGTTAATTAAGTAGTCACAATTTTCAAAATTCATATGGAAACCAAAGAATATGTTAAAGTCTTTTTCGAAGACAATTCACTTATTCCAGTAATATTAAGCATTGAAATCTTGTTTATGCTATTCATTGGTGTGTGAATTAGTGAAGTGTCACTGCAGATTTAAGCAGATACTTGAGGAAGAAATAAGAAGAGTTGAGTTGAAAGGTATTGGTTAGAAACTATTTCTCACAATGCTCTTATTTTTAAGAAGAAACTGAAGCCTATTGATAAGAGAATAAACTATCACAAACAACAAAAAAATATATATAGCAAAGAGAGGGGTTAGGATTTCAACCCAGATTTGAGACTCAACATCTAATGCTATTTCTCCTATAGTTTACCTAATCTGGAGCATAGTGAAACCATATCTTACTGTGCAGTTATATAAAGAACAGTTAGGGTGAGTTGGCCCTCTAAAAGAGAGGGCATATTAAAATAATAATAATAATAATAATAATAAAATTTAATTAATAGAACACTATTGGACAGATGTGGGGCAGTGGGAGGAAATTAACTCCCAAGTCTCTATAGATAAAATCAACCTGTGAACCCTTTGAGCTAGGACTGTATAAGCTTTATGCACCAAAGAGTAGGAGAACCCTTAGAACATGATTCCAGGATGCCTTTACTGCCTTGTGGGCTGTCTTTACCTCGAAGTAACAAGTATAGTTTTATTAAAGTAAATCCTTATCTGAATGTTCTGGATACTAGTTGTCCATGGCAAAAGATGTGTAACTTCTTCCCAGGAAAACAATGATATTGATGATAATTCATAGTCATATGGCAACTTAAGCAAAATGCTTATCTCACTTTCGATTTGGTGTTGACATATTATTATTTTGATTTTATAGAGGAAGAAATTGAATATATTAGAGATTAAGAGACTTGGCCAACATCACATAATGAGATTTGACCCTCCTCCAAGTCCAGTATTCTCACCAGTAGGAAAGAGATGCAAAAAATACTACTTGAGAAATCTCATGTTCTGAAATGTATATCTCATGAAATAACACATTGACACTAGCCAACAGAGGAAGAGGGAAAGAGAGGAAGAAAAGGGGGGATGAGCAGAAGGTAGAAGAATTCTTGCCTGAGGGTATACAAAATTTAATTTTGTTTTTACCCACTGAAGACATAAAAGGGTGCTAAATTTGTTTCTGTCATTATATTAATCTTATATGGATTATTGATACATTGGATACTTTGTTTGGAAACTGCCGTCACCACAGAAAGAAATAATCCAAGGCAATTTTTTTTTCTTATTAATACTCAAAACATTCATGAGTTCTTAAACACCCTTGTGAGGCAAGGGAGTCTGCTTTCCTCATTAAGAAAGCAAAGCTTGCTCCTGTATGCGCCAACTAATTCCTTCCCTAAATGTTTGCTGTCATGTAGGTAATGATAATAATAATTCACCTTCATATAATGATTTACCATTTACAAGGCACGTTACACCAATTAGCTCTTATGATCTTTACAATAGTTCCATGAGGTAAGTAGGGCAAGTATCATGGTTATTAACATTTTGCAGATGGTGAAACTGAGGCACAGAGGCATTTTGATGGCTCACTCAGGGTCACACAGAGTTAGTCGTTATACTCACTATTTTGCTGGAACTAAGAGAATTAATCTCATAATGCTGACTCTTTACCCTTTACTATTGTATCTATCTATAGCACACCATCCTAAAAAAAGCTCCCAGGGAGCTTTGTTTTTTATTTTATTTTTATAGATAATTTTTATATCAGTTTTATTTTTGAACAAGTTGTCTCATCCCCTGTAATAAAGATTTTAAAAGAAAGAGGGAAAAAGTAGTTCAGCAAAACCAATGAAAACATCAAATGTGTTTGACAATATGTGCACTGTCCCTATCCCACAGTCCCATACTTCTGCGAAGAGAGGAAGGTAATTCATTATCTCACCTCTTGGAGCTACATTATTAACATGAAATACAGATCCAAGAATCTAAGATCAAATAACTGAACCTTAATGAAATAATCCAAATTAGAGATAATTCTTGAAAGTCCACTTTGAGAAAAGGATAAAGCAGATGCCATTTCATTCACGGTGATTTGTGAGGGGAGTTCCAAAGCCTTCTCCCCATAATTTATCTCCATCTGTCAAAGCGCATGCCAAAGGCACCATCTAACAATGCTCATAAAAACACTTGGAAAATGAATCCTTACTGGAGCAGGAAGCTGAGCAGGGTATTTTAGATTTAAAGGCTCAAATATACCGCCAGACACTGAAATATGTCAAGGAATCAGAACTAAAAAAACCAAATCACATTTATGGTTTTAAATTGCTGAAAGCATCCTCAATCCATAGAGATTTTCTTTTCTTTTTTTATATTATTTGTGAAGACCTGAAAGAATTGAAGACATAGTCAACCAACCAACCAACTAACCAACCAACCAACCAATCAACCAACAACAACAAAAATCACTGAAAAAGGGGAAAAAACACAAAGATGTACCATAAGAATAGATTAAACTATAAACTGAAGGGAACCTGGGCAATGTGAAATGTTAAAATACTAAATCAGTCAATAAGGAAAAAAATGTAGAATATATATTTCCAGCAGAATTGATGCATTTAAATATTGCAAGAGTTTTTGAGAAGCCAAGCAGACTCTGTCTTTACCCAAAACCCAGACAAAATAAAAGCACAGCACAATCCCAGTCCTAATGTATTCTCACTTTATCTTTATTCAAATGTTCATATAGGGAAGGGAGAGCTATTATTGTGCTAATCTAGTACCCTTTTCAAAGCTCCTAAGTACTCTGGTTATAGGCTCTATAGAAATTCTTGGACAAATAGATTTCCTGTGTAAGAAAATTCAGAGGCAAATGATATAACCATATTATGAGCATGAATAGTATAATTAAAATTAATACACTGTATCAAAATCACCCCAAAAGGCCCTTTATTTCAATATCTACTTTTATAATTTCAAATAATTGCTAACTGAAGTAATAAACGCATTCATTTCCAAATTCGTTTGGCAGGACTGAAAATTTAAAATGAAAATGATAAGGACTTTCAAATAAACAGTTTGATTACTGTCTCCCTGCTCATGGGTAATTCAGATTCTAGTCAGGAGCAGTTAATTTTGTGCCTTGGAAGAGGGATTAAGCTCAAGAATGATATTGCTATGTCTTAGTAATGCTTACCATGTGGATTTTTAAAAATCTCAAATAAGTAACTTCCACTCCTCGAATATTTAATAGTGAACCTATAAACATTGGGATGGGCATTTGGGAAGGAGGAGGGGCATGTTTACAGAAAACTCAACAGATCAATCCCTCATATAAGCTTCTTCTTGAGGTGATCTACTGTTTTGTCTTTTCTCATTGTTTCTTTAGCACACAGTATTGTGTTTTGTGAATAGTAGGTGCTTAATAAATGTTTATTGAATTGGACTAAAATTGAACTAAACAAATCCTTACTCCTCCGAAGTATGTGAATATCATTCAGATTTTGAAGATAGCATCTGTAGGAATCACAAAGATTAGGAAGTAATGCAACTATTGTTATTTTCTTAGCTGCTGCTTTTGAAAAACTTAAATATAGACATAAATATATCTTGGTAGCCAATCTGGAAAAAGACAACTAGGTGTCTACCTACATGAGTATTTACATACATATGTGCACACCTGCATGCATATATGTATATGCATGACTATATAACTATAAAACTAATGCATATAACTGTACATACATACATATACACATATACACATACAAATATACATATATATACACATTCATGTGCCTATGAGTGTGCCTGTGCATACATGCATGTACACATACACATACACATACACATACACATACACGTACACATACGCATACACATACACATACACATATACATACACATACACAATATACATACACAACATACATATACAATATACAATATACATACACAATATACATATACACATACACATACACATACACGTAACATACATACACAGAGTTATCCCATCTACCTCACAGGGGTTAGGGACACTATGACCCTGTGATCTGGAAAATTCACAAAATATTTTGTCCCTCCCTTCATACCAGAGAAATCTGAATTATTATGGTATTAAAAGACAAAATATGTTGATATTATACAATATTATGCATATATTTTATGCATTTTGTGTTTCTAAATTTTTTCTATGTTGTCTGCTGGCCTTTGCCTATCATCTGTAGCTTCTGCAAAACTCCCACAAAATTCCCATTTAATTTCCCATGCCAAACCACAATATTTCAAAACCGCTATGGTTACAGTCACAATGTGTTAGGGATAATTTTATATGTGTTCACACATGCATGTATACATGTAGGTGTGTGTATGCTTTTGTGCTATCTTTTTGTGCTCCTCTGAGACCAGGGAATATTTATCCAAAACTGATTGGGAGTTAACACAGAGAAGCACCCTTTGTTTCATGAACAAAGGCTCAACGATTCATTATATAGAGAGAAAACTAGTCTTAGATGAGTGATGGTATTTTTTTTCAGTAAAGACTTTCTCTAGTGACTAAATAACTTAGATTAATCATAAATGAAAATGTATAAAATCTTTTATCTCAAAGTTCCTGGTTTGACTTCACACTGGTTTGGTAACATCCAGATGTGGGTCCTATTGACTCTCATTATTTTTGCTAGTGGTCAGGTAGGTGTGTGTCCTTGGCATGGAGTTGTCAGTCTCCGTGGGACAGCTGTATGGGACTGGAAAGAACTTTGCCTAGGAACCTTAAGATCAAGGTTCTAAACTCAGCTCTACCATTGCCTGGGAGAGCTGGATCTTAGATCTGGAAGGAATGCTAGAGGATCATTTAATCCGAGCCTTCATCTTATAGATAAAAAGACTAAGGTCCAGAAGAAGGCCCAAATTCAGGAAGAGAGCAATTAGCAGACCCAGGATTCATACATACACTCTTCCTACTCAAAACCCAGAGCTCTGGCCACTATACAAACACTTGTATGATCTTGGGAGCATCACTTCATTCCTCTCAGCCTCAGGTTCCTCATTTGTATTTTTGAGAATATTGGACCACATGGCCTGTAGAGTCACTATAGTAATTTTTTTATTATTTATTCCCATATTTCTTGAATAATCTATTCCTTATTATAAGTCAAGCATCTTATATCTTACTAACTAAAATGATCCCCTTCAATAAACAGGGAAGCCTCCTGCTCTGTAACTGCAAGGTCAAGCCAGTTGGGGAGCTTGCTTTCTTTCACTAAAGGGACCTCCAGCTCTGGATCCACATGTATGGACCAAGCTAAGTCCTGGAAGAGCCTGGCCCCAAAGTTGGCTCATAAACCCATGCTCTGTAGCCTCGGACAGACTCATTTAAATTGTAGCTTGGGTTCATATGTAGGATGTCCATGAAAAGGAGATTAGAAGGATAGTCAGTGTACAAAATAGATCAGTTATGGGTCAGCTATTTATTTCTTCTGTACAGAAGAAATGCTTAAAACATGAAAAGACTACTAAGTGCCCATTGACAAAGATAGAGACATGAAGTAGTTGTTTGTAACCACTATTATCATCTTCTGGTACTTTGATACTTAAAACCAAACATGAAACAATTAGTGAGATTACTGAATAGTCATTCATTTTGACTTTGTATTGACTTTGCATTGAATCAGAACAGACATTGTCAATGTGGCCAGGGTAAATATGTCACTGGAAAGGGCCCAGCTCCAGGCATTTTTTGTGGGGTCTGCTCTAGGGAGAACATATGGGGAGAGGGATTCCCTGATTATACCATGACAGCTAATCTTTCCTTCCACTCTCATCCATATGAATTCCCCCTGTTTGGCTCAGAAGAACTCAAAGACAGGCCAAGAGAAAGCTTTCCCCGAGTGCTTTTCATAGAGCCTTTATGCAAATTTATACTTGATAGAAGAAACAACTTCTGAGTCAAAAATGACATGAATTCCCTCAAAATATGGTGTGTGCCCCCTCCTTGGAACCCTTCAAACAGAAGCCCAATGATAACTTGTTCCATAGAGTATAGTGGAGATTCCCTTTGAGTATACATGGGACTAGATGGCTAGGAACTCTTCCAATGATAAAATTCCGTGATTTTGGCTAACCAGACAATTTAGAGCTGAAACAGGCCTTAAAGATAACTTAATCTTTTCTTTTAATTTTTATAAATGAGGAAACTGAGTCCAAAAGAAATGAAATGACATGCTAAAAATGATACAGAATTGTAGCAGCAGTCACTCAGGCATATATATATATTCATAAAACATACATACAAGCATGTATAGATAGATGATAGACAGATAAATGAACAGATAGATCTCTTAGATAAATACATAGGTAGATAATGTGTTTGTGTACATATAGACATACATTATAGGACACTTTAAGGCTTACAAAGGTCTTTTTCTCTATTTACTCACAAAAAAATATGCAAGTGGTAGAATTGTCACCACAAAAAGACTTGATAGAAATGGTTTTTGTGCAGATAGGTCCTTTTCCTCTTTCTTCTCCTTGTGGGATATGCACTCTTAAAGCAGTTTTACTGGATCACTGGATCCAAAGGTATGCCCAGATGGATGACTTTGGGAGCATAGTTCCAATTGTTTTCCAAATTGCTTAATATAATTATTATCAATTCTCTAACTTTTATAGACTAGGAAACTTAAGTGACTTACATGATAAGTTGTAGATCTGAGAGGTAAACTCAGATCTTTTGACTCCAAATCCTCCTAGGCAATTGTATCAACAATCCGGCTAGCAGCTGCTGTGAGGGTGTAAAGCCAACAACAACAAGCTCACAGAACACTGCAAGCCCAGGTCCTTTCCATCTGCTTTACTAAGGAAAGCAACATTAAGGGGTTAACAATCTTACTTTAACCCAGCATACAAATAACATCCACCTAGTTCAGGGGAAAAAGCTAGCACCCTGAATTACAGACCAAATACAATTTGTAGTTATCAACATCTGAGACTTCAGCCGGGGAGCTCATTATGACAGCTGGCCCAGAGTCACACGCCACTCTTGCTGTGGCTAAGAGCTCCTAGAGAGAACACTAAACTCCCCACTTATATATCCTGTTGAGGACCCCCAGGGCCCCGACCTCACCTGGGTTGGGTGTGGACAAGTTCCCCACCCCTAATATCACATCAGATACAAATCAGCAGCTCCCAATTGTCTCAGTGCTGAGAAATACAAATATATCCCACTTTATCTGCCCCATTCAAACAAAGGCCAGAATCATTAGAGGTCAACAGCAAAAAGTCCCACCTTAATTACTATTAAAGTGATACAGTAGAGTACTGGACCTGGAGTCAAGAAGACATGAGTTCAAATGTGACCACAGATATTTACTAGCTGTGTGACCCTGGTCAGGTCATGAAACTTCTTTTAGTCTCATTTTCTTTATATATAAAAAATAGGGATAATGATGGTAAGGTTGTTGTGAGGATAAAAGTAGATGATATTTATAACAAGCTTTAAATTGGCATAGAAATGCTAAGTAGCATTATTATTTTTCTATTACACTACTTGAAATGTATTTACAGTCTGTTGATTTATGTAGCCCCTGGCAGACATAAATACCTAAGTGAGTATTAAAGTCATTTTCTGAAGTTTCCTGGGGCTGAGTTCATAAAGTCTTCTGTTTCTTTCTCACACATTCTTTCCCTCTCATTATCAATCTGTGTCTCTATGTCTTTCTGTCTCTGTCTGTCTCTCTCTGAATCAAAAAGACACAGAAATTTTTGACTTAAAACCTGCCTCACTCTTAACCAGGGCCCAAAATGGGGCTACATATCTTGCTTGGAATCCCAACTACTGCTGCTTTATTATATACATTGGGTGAAAATACCAGGACAAAGATATTTTCTTCACTATGGAAACCTTCCAAGGGTTTTCTTAATACAGTTACTTCATGCCTATTCTTGAGCCATTGGGCCAAAACATCATTATCATATAAAAATCCTCATGCAATGCAAAAAGCAGCCAATATTTTTTAGACTGTCTTTAACTCTTTTTATATTTTCCTTGAAAATGATTTTAAGTTTTGTAAAGGCTCCACTTTCATTGTTTGATAAAAAAATTCTTTTAGAACAGATCTCTTCATATGTCACAGATTTAGAAGACTGAGAAGTAGAAGGATGTGGTTGCCAGTTCTATAATTCCTTTTGTCGTTGTCTCTCTCTCTCTCTGTCTCTCTGTCTCTCTCTGTCTCTGTCTCTGTCTCTCTCTCTCTCTCTCTCTCTCTCTCTCTCTCTCTCTCTCTCTCCCATTCTCACTCAATTCTTGACATAGTATTTGCCACATGGTCCAGAAAGAGAATAAGCATTCGTATAGCACCTTCTGTATTCCAAGAACTGTGCTAAATGCTTTACAAAAATCATCTCATTTGATCCTCACAACAACACTGAGAGGTAGGTACATAATAAATATTTATTGACTGACTAACAGACTTATTAACTCTCCCCCCACACACACACACCTGGCTGTTAACCTTAAATTCAAAAGATACATTCATTTTTTTAATGTTTCTTGATATATTTTTATGGTGCCTAATTTTCTCCCTATATTCTTCCCCTGTAATTCATTCTTAATCTTCTAAACTATGTTTCCATTTAAAGGCAAATTTTTATTAGACTTGGCAGCCATTCAGGGTTCTTTGATCTTGCCCATGTACTGTGGCAGAACATTGAAAGAAAGGGATGACAATTGAGGCCATGGAGACAGGGTATGTGTATAAATGGGTGCAGCTTGAAAAGGTGGTGAGTGTGTGGAGTGTGTGGAGAGGGGTCTTTTAAAGGAACACAAAAAGGACTTATTTCAATGTAACAGAGACACAAAGAATAATATTGCTTCTCTTGACCATTGTATTTTCCAAAGAGAATATTAACTGACAGCAAATTAGTAATATGCATGTTTTAGCCAGGGATGTGCTGGTTAAGGTTTGATAAATGGCTCTCAAAAATGTAAACAAACACACCTTTATGTTAAATCTGCATTGTTAATATTTTCTCTACTATTTTTCCTATGTAATAATAAGAAAATGATTCTTCTTATTGTTATTATTCAAAACAATAAATCCAGACTTGATTTGGAGCTTTTGCTAATTTCTAAAGTATTAATATTCACAGTGAAAATTTAACAATCAGCTTTGAGATCTAGTTCCATTATACCTATGGTTTGCAGAATTGGTCATACTTCTCCTTTTTAAGTATTCAATATTATCTTATTATTTTTAAATCAATTTTTCCATAAGTGGGGGGAAAGATAGCATTTCATTTTAAAGACCATTCCTTTTGTTATTCAGAAAGATTTATTAAGAACTTGTGATGCGACGGGCATGGTGGATGTGTGTGTGTGTGAGTGGGGGGTGAGGGGAGAGACAAAGGAAAAGGGAGAGAGAAAGCAAAAGACAGAGACAGACAGAGACAGAGAGACTGGCACACACACACACATACACAGAGAACAAATACACACATACACACTCAAGTAAGTACGAGATGCAAAGTGATTCATTTGGCAGGCTGCGGTTAGTGACCAAGAAAACCATTTTCTACCTGTTGCATATGATGCTTGTTATCTGTTTTCCACTGTTCCTGTTACCCCAATCGTGAGGTAATACTAGGGGTGAAGGAAAGACTACAGATTTCAGGCTCTTCTTTGCAATTTCCTTTGGCTTCTGGCCATAGCTCTGAGATAGAAGCTTTAAGAAGAATGTGGCATATAGGCTTTGTACTTGAGTTACCTGCTTTTGTATCATGCATTGTTAGTATTGTATCTTTGTGTCATTGGGGAAGATTATGTTTTTTCCTCTAACTATATAATGTTGCTTCCTTACCTGCCGTTATAGTCAGGAATTCAAAAAAAATTCCTTATACACATGAGGCACAATCTCCAAAAAACACAAGTGCCACTGATATACCAATGTATGTTCCAGTGCAAGAGAACTTTACTGCCAACCTCCTCAGTTGTCTTGGACTGGAAAAATATCTCACTCTGACCTTTTGAGGACTCCTCTGTTCCAGAATTTGATGTGGGAAATTATTTTATAGTTGTCTAGAGGGGAATATTGGGAGCATTCTGCTGAGATGGTGCCTCTATGCCACCATCTTGGCTCCACTGCTTACAAGTTGACAAATCACATTTCTGATTTTGCAAGGACACCAGAGTCTTCTGGTGATGATATTATGCTTCTACCATGGCTTTTTTCTTTGCTGGTAACTGCTTCCATGTAGGCTCTACACAGAAGCATGGTTTCTACTGTTTTTATTGAATATGTTGTCTACTCTGCACACTGCTTTGATGGCTCTGTAGTCTTTTATAAATGCTACTTGAAAACTTATGATATATGTGATTATGAAGCATTCATCAGCTTTCAGCTTCTGTCTTCAGCTGAAGTCTTCATGAGAAGACTAGGGTCCATCATGCTTTTATACTTTTAAATCTTGAGACTGTTTTAGCTTTTTAAGAAAAGCAACAGCTCTTGAACATGTAGCAGCAAAACTCTTAATCGAGGGGTGGGGGTGGCATTGGGACTAATTAAAAAAAAATCCGAACCTTCCAGCCTTTAAAAAAATGCTGCTTTCCTTCAGGAATAGTTTTGACTTACAAGAGCTAAGATGTCACAGTAAGCAGCAAATCTCTCTTACTCTCCCTTACTGACCTCGAAAACCCCAGAAAATACCACCCTTAGAAAAATCCAGGAAGAGTGGAGCCAGCAGAAAGATGGGTTGCAGCAGCATATTAGCTTATGAGGCTAAGGGAATTAACAGGAAAGATCCCTCTTGCTGTGGCTAAAGGGGACCGGTACAGGAGAGGAGGTGTCCCAACAAACTAGCAGCAAGCCCCACCTCAGCATACCAGAGGGAAATCCTGAGTCCCAGGGTGGAGGAGCAGGCAAGCACCAGCACCAGGACCCCTGTATGCCTTCGTGCATAAAGGACCAGTGGATACTAGCATGGGGAACTGGCAGACACCAGCATGGAGAACCACCACTTGTGTGGCAGACAGGTGTTCGCTAGCAGCTGAGCCTACCCCTGCTCTAGCACAGCACCCAGCAAGGAGGCAAACTCCAGCAGCTTGACCACCCCACCACTATACCTCAAACCTTGAGCTTCAGTGTGACCAAGGGGAAATACAGTAAAACCCCAAATGGCATCTGCACATACCAGCCAACACCACCAACTCTAGCTCAGCACCGGGTTAGCTATAAGCTTCAATTGCCAGAACCTGAGGCCCCAGCACACAAAACCAGGCCCCTACCCCCAAGCTCAGTGTCCCCTGTGCCCCAGAAGCAGAGATCAACTTTAAAAGCCAGGAAAAAGGCAAGGACAATGAGCAAGAAGCAGCCTAGAAAATCAAAGACCATAGATTCTTATTATGGGGACAGAGAAGATCAAAACAAAAATTCAGAAAAGGAAAGCATTGTTGCTATACGCACATGTGAAACCTCAAAGGGGAATTTGAGCTGGTCACAAACCCAGAAAGTCTTCTTGGAAGAGTTCAAGAAGGATTTTAAAAGTCAAATTAGAGGGGGATGGAGCCAAGATGGTGGCTGGAAATCAGGGACTAACATGAGCTCCCTGCCAAGTCCTTCTAAATACCTGTAAAAAAAATTGGTTCTGAACTGATTCTAGAGCAGCAGGACACACAAAATAGCAGAGGGAAGCAGGGCTCCAGCCCAGGACAGCCTGGATGGTCTCTGAGTAAGGTCTATCTCTCATGGAGCTGGGAGTGGAGCAGAGTGGAGCAGAGGCCAGTGTGGGCAGCGCGGGCCAACCAGACCAGGAGCTAGGCAGAATGTGCCCTAGTGCCCTGAATCAGTCAGCTGTGGCAGTTACCAGACTTCTCAACCCACAAACACCAAAGACAACAGAGAAGGTTAGTGGGAAGAGCTGCTGTGGACAGGGAGTTTGCAGTTTGGCCACCGCCCTGGGGGCAGCAGAGGTGGGGCAGCTACAGAACTACAGCTGCAGTTGCTTCTGGCTCCAGGCCCACCTGGTGGGAGGAATTAAGTGGTGGATCAGAGCAGGAGTGAAGAGCCTGCTGAATATCTAAGTCCAGTCCAGGTTGGGGGTTCTTGATGTGGCAGCGCATCCACCCAAGCTTGGAACATAG
>CM053626.1:49463751-49480780 GCA_028646595.1 Phalanger gymnotis
CTTTCTCAGTGGAAAGACCAGAGCTGAGTAGAAAATTTGACTTTCAAACACAAGAATCAGAGAAGCATGAAAAAGTAAACAAGAAAGAGAAATCATAAGGGACTTACTAAAATTGAATATATATGTGTGTGTGTGTGTCTGTGTGTGTGTGTGTGTGTGTGTGTGTGTGTGTGTATAAAGAGACAGAGGGCACAGGTTGAGTTGAATATAAAGGGATGATATCAAAAAATAAAATCAAATTAAGGGATGAGAGGGGAATATACTGAGAGTGGGAGAAAGGGAGAGATAGAATGGGGCAAATTATCTCACATAAAAATGGTAAGAAAAAGCAGTTCTGTAGGAAGGGAAGAGGGGGCAGGTGAGGGGCAATGAGTGAATCTTGCTCTCATTGGAATTGACCTGAGGGGGAAATAACATATACACTCAATTGGATATCCTACCCCACAGGAAAGAAGGAGGAAGAAGATAAAGAGGGGGGACAATGGAAGGGAGGGCAAATAAGGGGATGAGGTAATCAAAAACAAATACTTTTGAAAAGGGACATGGTCAAGGGAGAAAATTGAATAAAGGGGAATAGGATAGGAAGGAGCAAAATATCATTATTCTTTCACAACATGAGTATTGTGGAGGGTTTTACATAATGATACACATGTGGCCTATGTGGAATTGCTTGATTTCTTAGGGAAGGTGCATGGGGAGGGGAGAGGGGACAGAATTTGGAACTCGAAGTTTTAAAAACAGATGTTCAAATAAAAGTTTTTGCATGTAACTACGAAATAAGATATACAGGCAATGGGTCATAGAAATCTTCCTTGTCCTACAAGAAAGTAAGAGAAAAGGAGATGAGGGGGAGTGGGGTGCCTGAAGGGAGGGCTGACTGGGGAATGAGGCAACCAGAATACATGCCTTCTTGGAGTGTGGGGGAAGGTAGAAATGGGGAGAAAATTTGTAATTCAAACTCTTGTGAAAATCAATGCTGAAAAATAAAAATATTAAATAAATAATTCAAAAAGAAGAAAAGAAGGTAACCAAAAAAATTAGAATTTGGCAAGTGGAAGCTAATGATTCTATGAGACATCAGGAATCAGTGAAACGAAATCAAAAGAATGAAAAAAAATAGGAGAAAATATAAAACACCTCATTGGAAAAAAATAACTGACCTGGAACATAGACCCAGGAGAGGTAATTTAAGAATTATTGGTCTATATGAAAGTCATGATAAAAAAAGAGCCTGGACCACATTTTCCAAGAAATCCACAAGGAAAACTGTCCTGAGGTCCTAGAATCAGAGGATAAAATAATGATGGAAAGAATCCATCAATCACCTCCTGAAAGAGATCCCAAATTGAAAATGCCAAGGAATATTATTGTCAGATTCCAGAATTATCAGGTCAAAGACAAAATTCTGCTAGCAATTAGAAAGAAACAATTCAAATATTGTGGAACTACAGTCAGGATCGCAAAAGACATTGCAGCTTTTATATTACAGGATTAGAGGGTTTGGAATGTGATATTCCATAATGCAAAAGAGATTGGATTAAAACCAAGGATCAACTACCAGCAACGTTTAGCATAATATTTAAGGCAAGGAGATGGATATTCAATGAAATAAGGGACTTCTTGATGAAAAAAACCAAAGCTCAATGGAAAATTTGACTGTCAAATACAAGACTCAAGAAAGGCATATAAAGTTAAACAGCAAAGAAAAAGAAAAAAAAAGGTTATTCAACAAGAGCAACCTGTCTACATCCCTACATGGGAAGATGATACTTGTAAATCTTGAGAATTGTATCTTTATTGTGACATTTAAAATGGATATGTATAGACAGAAGGTGTGGTATGAATTAACTGATGTGATGAAAAAATAAAAAAAATTAATGGGTGAAAAGTGATTTCAATGGGAGAAGTGGAAAGGAGGTGGTAGAAAAGAGTAAATTACATCACATGAAGAGGCACAAAAACATATTACAGTAGAGGGAAAGACTGGAGGGAGATGAGCCTTGTTTGAACTTTACTCTCATAGGATTTTGTTCAAGGAGGGAATGACATACTCAGGTATAAAAATCTAACTCACCCTACAGGTAGTAAGAAGGGAAAGGGGAAAGTAATGAGAGGGAGTGGTTAGAAGGGAGGAAAGAAGTAGTAAAGGAAAAGGGAAAGAAAAGGGAGAGGGCTGAAAAAACGGAAAGAAGATTGAAGGAGACAATGGTCAAAAGCTAAACTTTTTTGAACAGGGAAAGGGAGAAGGGAGGAATAAAATCCTCCACCTCTCCCTCTCTTAAATAGATAAATCTAACCTCAAAAAAAAAACAAGAAAGAAGTAAAAGAGGTGAATATAATTTTAGAAGAGTTAGATACGGTAGATCTGTGGAGAAAAGCCAAAGAATGAGTCCTACCAAATTCTTTTTTTTTATGATATAAATATAGTAATTATACTTAAATAGGGAAGGATTGCAACAGAGAAAGAAAATTATAGACCAATTTCCTTAATGAATATAGATGCAGAAATTTTAAATAAAATGCTAGCAAAAAGATTGCAGCACCTTATCATGAGAATAAGACACTATGATCAGGTAGGATTTATTACAGGAATGCAGGGCTGGTTCAATATTAGGAAAACTATAAGCATCATTGATCATATCAACAACAAAACTCACAGAAACCATACGATTATCTCAATAGATGCAGAAAAAGCTTTTGACAAAATACAACACCAATTCCTATTAAACACAATAGAGAGAATAGGAATAAATGGAACCTTCCTTAAAACGATAAGTAGCATCTACCTAAAACCATCAGCAAGCATTATATGTAATGAGGTTAAGTTAGAAGCATTTCCAATAAGATCAAGGGTGAGAAAAGGATGTCCATTATCACCATTGTTATTCAATATGGTTCTAGAAACATTAGCTTTAGCAATAAGAGAAGAAAAAGAAACTGAAGGAATTAGAATAAGCAAGGAAGAAACTAAGATATCACTTTTTGCCGATGATGTGATGGTATACTTAGAGAATCCTAGAGAATCAAGTAAAAATCTGCTTGAAATAATAAATAACTTTAGTAAAATTGCAGGATATAAAATAAACCCACATAAATCATCTACATTTCTATATATTACTAACAAAGTCCAACAGCAAGAGATAGAAAGAAAAATGCCATTTGAAGTTACTGCAGACATCATAAAATATTTGGTAGTCTACCTGCCAAAACAAACCCAGGAACTGTATAAACACAGTTACAAAACACTTTTCACACAAATAAAGTCATATCTAAATAGTTGGAAAAATATCAGTTTCTCCTGGGTAGCCTGAGCTCTTGTAATAAAAATGACACTTCTACCTAAATTAATTAACTTATTCAGTGCCATTCAGATACCAATCAAACTAACAAAAATATTTATAGAGCTAGAAAAAATGATAACAAAATTCATCTGGAAGAACAAAAGATTCATAATATCAAGGAAATTAATGAAAAGAAAGGTTAGAGAAGGTGGCATAGCCATACAAGATTTTAAATTGTATTATGAAGCAGCAATCATCAAAATTACTTAGTACTGGCTAAGAAACAGAGGTGGATCAGTGGAATAGGTTAGGTGCACAAGACACAGAAGTCAATGACTATAGTAATCTACTGTTTGATAAACCCAAAGACCTCAATTTCTGAGATAAGAGCTCATTATTTGACAAAAACTTCTGCGAAAACTGGAAAACAGTATGGCAGGAACTGGGCATGGATTAACATCTTACATGGAATATCAAAATAAAGTTCTAATGGGTACACAATTTAGGTATAAAGGCTCATACTATAAGCAAATTAGGAGATCAAAGAATAGTTTACCTGTCATATTTATGCATAATAGAGGGATTTATGAGCAAACAAGAGTTAGAGAACATTGTGAAATCCAAAACAGATAATTTTTATTACATTAAATTGAAAAAATTTGCATAAACAAAACCAATGCAACCAAGATTAGGAGGAAAGCAGAAAATTGGGAAAGAATTTTTAGAAGTAGTGCCTCTAATAACGGTCTCATTTCTAAAATATATAGAGAACTTAGTCAAATTTATAAGAATGCAAGTCATTGCCCAATAGATAAATATTCAAAGGAATTAAACAGGCAGTTTTCAGAGAAAGAAATTAAAGCTATCTATAGCCATATGAAAAAATGTTCTAAATCATTATTGATTAGAGAAATGCAAGTGAAAGCAACTCAGATACCACATCACACCTGTCAGATTGGCTAACATGACAAAACAGGAAAATTATAAATGCTAGAGAAGAGGTGGGAAAATTGGAACACTAATGCATTGTTAGTAGAGTTAAAAACTTACCCAACCATTCTGGAGAGTAGCTTGGAACTATGCCCAAAGGGCTATAAAATTGTGCATACCCTTTGACCCGGCAATACCACTTCTAAGGCTATATCCCAAAGAGATCATAAAAATGGGGAAAAGACCCACATGTACAAAAATATTCATAGCAGCTCTTTTTGTGTTGGCCAAGAACTGGAAATTGAGGGAACATACATCATTTGAGGAATGGCTGAACAAGTTATGGTATAGGAATGTAATGGAATATTATTGTGCCATAAGAAATGATGAATAAGTGGTCTTCAGAAAAATCTGAAAAGACTTATATGAAATGATGCTAAGTGAAGTGAGCAGAACCAGGAGAAAATTGTACACAGTAACAGCCACATTTTGTGAAGACTGGCTTTGACAGACTTAGCTCTTCTCAGCATTGCAAAGACCTAAAACAACTCTAAAAGATTCATGATGGAAAATGACATCCACATCCAGACAAAGAAAATATGGAGTCTGAATGAAGATCGAAGCATATTATTTGCTGTCTTTTTCTGTTTTGTTTTGTGTTTTCTTTCTCATGGTTCCTCTCATACATTCTAATTCAAATATACACCATAAATAATGTGAAAATGTTTAATAAGAATGTATATATAGCATCGATATCAGCCATTTGGGGGGATGTGTACAAAAATTAAAAATTATAGAAGTGAATGGTGCAAACTAAAAATAAATAAATTTGTAAAAAAAAGATAAATTATGATGAAGGCAATTAAGTCAGCTAAAGATTAAAAAAAAGAAATAGTCTCTCTGTTCCTTTCAGAGTATTAACTAGAAAAAACTTTTATTTCCAGAAAGAGATTCTCAGCCTCCTGTGACAAACCATTTAGAACACAGAGGAGAGAGGTGGAGCTAAGATGGCAGCTGGAAAGCAGGGGCTTGCCTAGTGCTCTCCCCCAGGACACTCCAAAACTGATAGAAAAAATGGCTCTGAACAAATTCTAGAACTGCAGAACCCACAAAATAGCAGAGGGAAGGAGAGTTCCAGCCCAGGACAGCCTGGATGGTTGCTGGGTAAGGTCTATCGCTCATGGAGCTGGGAGCAGAGAGGAGCAGAGTCCAGTGTGGGCTGTGCCAGGTCCAGCCAGACCTGGAGCGTGGCAGAACAGGCCCTACCAACCCAAATCAGTGAGCTCTAGAACTTACCAGACTTCTCAACCCACAAACATCAAAGACAACAGAGAAGGTTAGTGGGAAAAGCTGCAGGGGACAGAGTGAAAGGAATTCGCAGTTCAGCCACCACCCTGGGGGCAGTGGAGGTAGAGCAGCTACAGAACTGCAGTTCTGTAGCTGCAGTTGCTTCTGGCCCAAGGCCCACCTGATGGGAGGAACTAAGCAGCAGATCAGAGCTGGAGGGCAGAGCATGCTTAAGATCTCAGTCAGGTCTGGGTTGGCAGTTCTTGGGGGAGGAGGAGCACTGGTGTAGCAGAGCTTGCTGTGAGAAATAGCTCTGAAAAGAACAGCACAGCCCCTCAAGCTTGGAACAAAGTATTCTATACTCTGCAAGCAGTCATACCTCAATGAAAAACTCAAGGGTCAAGTTAGTTGGCTAGGAACATGGCCAGGCAGTGGAAACAGACTCAGATTCGGTCTCAGACTTTGGAATCTTTCTTTGGTGACAAAGAAGACCAAAACATAGAGCAAGAAGAAGTCAACAAAGTCAAAGAGCCTACATCAAAAGCCTCTAAGAAAAACACGAACTGGTCTCAGACCATGGAAGAGCTCAAAAAGGATTTGGAAAAGCAAGTTAGAGAAGTAGGGGAGAATTTGGGAAGAGAATTGTGAGTGATGCAAGAAAAACATGAAAAACAAGTCAATGACCAGCTAAAGCAGACCCCAAAAAATACTGAAGAAAATACTACCTTAAAAATTAGATTGGAGCAAGTGGAAGCTAGTAACTTGATGAGAAATCAAGATATTATAAAACAGAGCCAAAGGAATGAAAAAAGGGAAGAGAATGTGAACTATCTCATTGGAAAAACCACTGACCTGGAAAATAGATCCAGGAGAGAGAATTTAAAAATTATTGGACTACCTGAAAGCCATGATCAAAAACAGAGCCTAGATATCATCTTTCAAGAAATTATCAAGGAGAACTGCCCTGATATTCTAGAGCCAGACAGTAAAATAGAAATTGAAAGAATCCACACATTGCCTCCTGAAAAAGATCTCAAAAAGAAAACTCCTAGGAATATTGTCACCAAATTCCAGAGCTCCCAGATCAAGGAGAAAATGCTGCAAGCAGACAGGAGGAAACAATTTGAGTATTGTGGAAAAACAATCAGGATAATATAAGATCTAGCAGCTTCTACATTAAGGGATCAAAGGGCTTGGAATATGATATTCCAGAGGTCCATGGAGCTATGATTAAAACCAAGAATCACCTACCCAGCAAAACTGAGCATCATGCTCCAAGGCATGACTGGGGAATGGGGCAATCAGAATATATGCTATCTTCGAGTAGGGGGAAGGGTAGAAATGGGGAGAAAATTTGTAATTCAAACTCTTGTGGAAATTAATGCTGAAAACTAAAAACATTAAATAAATAAATAAATAATGATTTAAACTCAAAACAAAAAAGAACACAGAGCAGAAACCTCCTACATGGCTAGTGACCTATAGCTTATTTTTCTGTTTCACTATTTGTTTCCTATGATTAGATTTTTAATTTAGCTTACCTTTTTACCCTCTGTTCTTAAAATTACTGTTACAGAAAAACTCTCAGGGTTTTTGAGGGCCAGAGTCTCCCAGTTTTTTGTTTCTTTTTTGAGGGGGTGGGGATTCACTCTCTTCCCCTCTTTCCTCTCTCATCTGATTGGACAGGTGGGGAAAGCAGGACATACAAAAAAAAAAAAAACTAAACCCAGAGGACAAGGTCATTATCATCTCTCTGTCTAGTCATATTACTGACCTTTCATAGGTGTGTATGACTGCCCAAATCTAAAAAGCCTTTGAACCTGCCCTAAATTTGTGATGCTAGTGATAAGGGACATAATGAGGATAGGGACTCCCCAGAGGGAAGATAGGAAGATCTGGGCTAAATGAATAGCTTTTATTCTGGGTATAAGAGATGTCATGGTTCTCTGTGACATACTTAGAAAATGACTATGTTTGAATAATATATACCCAGCTGCCACCTGGTGCCAAACTCCCGCAAAGCCCTTCAGCCTAGTTTTGTGAAGACACTTTTGCTCTCTGGCAAAATGATAAAACCACTGGACTTGAAGTCAGGGTGGTGGGCACCTGAGTTCAAATCCTGACTTTTGCTATGTGACTATAATTATATCACTTAGCCTTTAGGAGATTCGATTTCCTCATTTCTAAACTTGGATTAATTATATGGATTGCCTCAGAATTATTCTTTTTACCTATTTTTCACTGAGCCTCAGTTTCTATATATGTAACATAAGCATAATAGTATAGATTTGTCTTACACAGCCAAGGTCCTTAATCTAGTCTTCCTTTCATAGACTTCTTGGGCAGGCTAGTCAAGTCCATAGATTCCTTTTTAGAATAATATGTTTAAATACATAAAATGAAATACTTTAGATTTCAAAGGAAATCAATTTTATTGAAATACAGTTATCAAAATATTAAATAGGTAATTTGACAGACCTCAGGTTAAGATCCCTGTGCCTTACAGGTTTGTTTTGAAGCATAAATGATATAAATGTGAAGTTGTTTCAAACTTTAAATGTTTTCTAGGTGGTACAGTGAATAGAGGCCAGGCTTGGAATCAGGAAGATTCATCTTCCTGAGTTCAAACCTAGCCCCAGAGACCTAGTAGCTTTGTGACACCGGGCAAGTCACTTAACCCCGTTTGTCTCAATTTCTTTATCTACGAAATGACCTGGAGAAGGAAATGGCAAACCACTCCAGCTACTTTGCCAAAAAAACCTCAAAATAGAGTTATGAAGAATTAGACAGGACTGAAATTACTGACCAACAATATTATTATAATTGCCTTTCTCTCCCATTCATTGGGACTACCATGCTCATGAGTATTTCCCAATGGCAAATTTGTGTCAATCATCATATATCTTGCTGTGATGTGTTCTGCTGGCTAAATATAGACTTTATGTTCTCCAAAAAGTATTTTGTAAAAATGTGAATACCTATAGAGGAGAGAATAATGCAGATAGATTTAACTTAGAAGTATGTCATGTAATGCATCCCCCACCCACATAGCTTATTGTTAAATATATAGCAACATTCCCCTGAGTACACTCCCTTCTAAGAAACTAAATCTGTGGAGACTATAGAATGAGTCTATAAGAACCATCATAGGAAGAGTACACTGAGGTTCTGTAGCAATACATGCTCACTTCTGAAAGACTTTGTGGCTTTGGGATGGTCCAATATGCTTAGTATGGTTCCTCGATGTTTCTTTCCCTATCTCCTCCCAAGCACAATTCATTGGCATGGCAATCATGTTCTCATTCTTTTTGTTTGGGTTTGTTTCCCTGGGGCTTAACAAAGTGCCTGAACATCATGAGCTCTTAATAAAGACTATTGCCTTCCAACCTGTCTCTCTCACTGGATTTTCCATGATAGGGTGGGGGTTAGGCAGTACTCTTTCCTCTTCTCTCCCTTCCTCCTCCCAAATCCAGGACACTAGAGCAAGGGACCTTAACTAGGCAAGTGTGCCCCTAGGATCCTTGCGGTCATTTCTGCAGTTACTTTCTTTCCTGAGTAAACAACTGAACACTGATCTTAAATTGGACACATCAACGCTAGGAGGTGATCGAGGCCCTTTTGAGAAGGCCATTGGTCCAATTAGATCCACAGAGAAGTTGACCGATGCCAAGGGGCCTCTTCAGAGAATAAGATCAGCAATATGACTAGGAATTGTTTTTACAATTTAAAAAGAAGTTTAAATGAGACCATTTTGTTTCAATGATCATTTCTCCTACTAAGGTGGCTATCATTTCCACTTCAGCACGTGATTTCTACTGGATAAAAAATAGATCGAATATAGTACATTTCTTCCTAGATCCCTCTGTCCTTTGAAGAATGAAATTATTAGGAATTGGAGCACTGTTATAACCTATGGACCTTTGACTGAAAACAAGAGGCTCCCTGTAGAATAAGGCTGTAAGCTATTTGTATGTCAGTTACAAGTCTACCTCTTATCAGAGATGTGCCAATGGCAACTGGAGAAGAGAAGCTTTGAATAAGGAATAAAACTTGTGTCTCTTCACTTTCATTCCAAAGTTATTTTCATTATATCAATTCAGTTCAATCCAAAAGGCATTTTTAAAGTATCTGCATTATAAAAAGCACAATTGCAGACATTGAGTAGAGAAAGGGAAAGGATAAGGTAGAATAATATTGCCTATCAGGGTATACTAGAAGAAGCACAGATCTTACAGACCTGAATGTGAAACTTGGTTCTACCAATAATACCTATGTGATCCCGGGCAAGACACTTAAATTATTCCTGTCACTTTTTATATACAAAATTTCATTCCATTCTATTCAATTGAAGATGCATTTGTTCAAATGATAACATTTATATTATATATCTCACAGTCCAGTTGTAAAGAAAGGGATTTACAAAACATTAAAACCCTATATAAGTGTGAGTAATAATTATTATTATCATGAGAAAATCTCCGAACTGGAGAGTGAGAACATGGCATAGTGCATTTGGGTACAGAGTCACAGAAGGAGTGTTATGGTGAGAATATACCAAAGAAAGGAGGATGTAAGTATCCAGAGAAAGCACTGGAATTAGCAAAAATTCATCACAGCTGGCAGAGCATTCAATGTTTGCTTCCATAGTCCCTCACTTCTATATCACAAAAAGAGAAGTATGTTTCAACATATGTTCTCCAGGACTAGAACTGATCATTAGATTTGTTCAAAGTTCAGTGTTTTGGGGCGTTGTTTATATTTATATAATTGCAGTCATAGACTCTGTTGTTATTTGGTTTCTGCCTTCTGTGTTCTTTAATAGAATGTAACTTCTTTGAAGGTAGAGACTGTTTTATGTTTGTCTTTGTAAATCATGTCCCTGACTCATTTAATAAAGTTGGTGAATAAATACATAGGATTTGAAGACACTATTTAAGAACACTGAAAGAAATGCAAAGATGAATAAAAGATTATTTCAATGTTGAAGGAGTTTATAGACTGGAAGCAGTGATGAGGTGATATATAGTATATATACATATAACACACATGTATGTATGCATAAATATATATATGCAATATGTATTTATTGCACACATATACATAAGTATGTAACTATATATAGTATGTATACATATAACACGCATACGTATATGCATAACTATGTATACATATATAGACAATGTGTATACACATATATTGCACATATACATATAAGTATGCATATAATTATGCAAATCTAATGCAAGAGAGTACTTATAATGTGTTGTGAGAGTGGTATAATGTATTATTAGAGTTCAGAGAAAGCGGAAATTACTTTTTTTTTCTTTACTTAGAATTGTTGTAGTTGAAGGAGGCTCCAACTTCTTAGAAGCAATGCATTTAGAACTTCAGTGGAACCTAAAGATTGAGCTAATCCAAAAATTCCACTTTGCAGAGAACATGAAGTCCAAGTACACAAGTATTAGTTAGTAAAACCAAGATTAGATGTCAAATGATCTGATTTCAAATCTAGTGCTTCCTCCCTGCCCTAGCCACATAAAACTTTTAGAAGACCTGAGGGGTAAGCCACTTACTTATTATCCATTTGCCATTGGGCATGTTACTCAAGCTCTCTGAGCCTCAGTTTCTATATCTGCAAAATGGAGATGATAATGCCTCACAGATATATCTCATGGAGTTGTTCCAAGGATCAAATGAGGTAATGTTTGTGGATGCACTTTATGATCCATAAAGCATTATATGCTTATGAACTTAGGATTATGACTAGCAGCTTCAAAGCCTAACATGTTGTCATATTTTTTAATGATTTTTCATGAAAGGTCCAAGTCTAGGAATGTTTTCTCTATTCATTAGTATACTATTGGTCTCATTATGAAACGCTGATATGAACTCATATCAATATCAATGAAAAGGAAAGAGGAAAATTAGCATATGATAAACCATTCAAACCTGAGGAAGTGAGGTAGCATAGGCAATGTAGTCCTAGACTTGGAGTCAGGAAAATGAGGGTTCAAATCCCACCTCAGACAAAATTAGCTGTGCAAACAGCAAGTCACCAAACCTCTCTGTGGCTCAGTTTCCCCATCTGTAAAATTTGGCAATTAGATTTGATGGTCTCTCCTGTCCCTTCTGGCTCTAAATTTATTCTCTGTGAATCTCACCCTCTGAAAGCTACTTGATCGACAGCTTATTTATGCAAATCCTTTTTCTCCAAAGGTATTCTTTGTATCTCGCCATAAACAAGTCTCAGCATGTATGTGGTTATTCCTTGTAATCCATTGCTTTCTGCTGGGCAAACAAGACTTCCGATTTTCTCTGTAATAGTTTGCCGATGACATGAGCTCTTTCTGAGCATCTATAACAAATTCTATGGTGCTGCCTTACCAGGCAAATTAATTGGTGCTGCAATAAATGTAAGTAAATGAAGAGCTGTTTTCAATCACTGGTTCTCTGACTTAAAACCCAGAATGACTTTGAAATGGTTTTTCATGAATTTAACTGGGCAGGAGAGAGAGTGAAGTAATGTTGCATATTTCTCGCCTAATAAATGTATGTAAGGGGAAACTTACTTGAATGTATAATTCTTCAGATGAATTATTAAGTATGGTGATTAAGGTGATATTAATATTGGCGTTAAAATTAACTTATAAAATCCATTGAAGCTGCTGAACGTTTAACCTGAAGCTGAGATAATAAATTTATTTGTGGTTTTTATTATCCCCTCTCCTTAAATTAGAAGGGTATATAGAAAAGAAATTAAAGCAGTATGTTTAAGAAAATGGCTTCATTCAGCCTTTCCTCTCCCCCCTCTAAAAAGTTGTGGAGCAGGTCACATTGTATAGTAGAAATAATTCTGGATTTGTGGTTCAAAGACATCAGTTTAAATTCCATTGCTGGCGCTTCTGTGATCTTGAAAAATTTACTATACCTCGGTTTCCTCATCTGTAAAAAGTATTGGGTTTGATGGCTCTTTATGTTTCTTTCTAGTGCTAAAATTCTATGATCATTTTCTAACTTTGGGCCTTAAAATACACATTTCTAAATTGGGGAGAGTTTCAAGAATATTCACATTCAGTCATTTGTCATGTGGTTTTAAGTTTAAAATAAAGATACTGAATTGTTTCCATTGCACTATTCTCACTTTCTTGTACCCATCAGCGTCCAGAACTCCAAAACATCTATGATTTTTTGGGGGAAAGCTTATTCAGAACCCTTGAATAACCCCAAACCACAAGATCCAACACATTGTCCCATGATGATTCTCTCATCCACAAAGTGCCCCATGTCAAGACAAAGGTTTCAGATCTAAGAACCAGAAAATGTTCATGCACCTTGTCTCATACAGTTTGTCAGCCTCCTGAAAAAGGGAGAATATTTTGCCTCATTTTTTTCCTCCAGCACCCAGGACAATGTTTGGGACAGAATAGGTTTTTAATACATCTTTAGTGTCAGTTCTTGGTTCACAGTATCTCTACTATTTTCACTATTTATGTTTAAAGAACATATAGATTTATTATAAATAACAGTAAATATCAACACAGTGAATTGTACTTGTTCCACAACTATCTACAATATAATTGATTTCAATATGATGGTTTTAAATTATTCTCTCTACATCTCCATGAATATACTTTATTCAATCTTATTTATTTTTTTCCTTTTATATGGCCATAGTTCATGTGTGTTCTATTCTCCTCTTCCCATTTTGAATTATCTCATATAGCTCTTTCTATATTTCTTTATTTTCCTTATAAATGTCTATTTTAATTGCATTAGAGTGTTGAATTAAATAAATGAACTACCATTTATTGAACTCTTCCTCTGTAGATGGATGTAGGTTGCTTCCCATTGTTTCATACAGTTAAATATGTTATAAAAATCTTTGAATACACACATACATGTATACACATATTATATACATATATATAGGTATGTATGTGAATGCACACACACATATATATCCTTTTTGATAACATTTTCATAGAAATGAAAAACATATGTATACGATTATTTTAAATCTTTTATTGCAAAATGCCTGATTAATTTCCAAAAATATTCTGCTTTAATTTCACCAGTGATATATGACTACACCTGTTTCTCCATAGCCCTACCAGCATTAGGTTTCATTGCTTTTAATTGTTCTTGTCAATTTGATAGATGTGAGGTATTACCTCTGAATTGTTTTCATTTGAGTCTCTAATTATTAGTGCAAAAATATCTACCTAGAACATACCTCCTCCAGGTGTCACCAAGCAGATCAGGACACTGGAAATGAATGTTTATTGGTCAGGCAGAAACTTCTCATTATCCCCAGGGAATTTTTCCCCAAACTTGGGACTGGAGAGGGGATGAGATAGCATATGAGCTAACCCCTCTGATCATAAAAGATTTGTGAAGAGGGGAAATCATGGGTGGAACTAGAGAGCAAAAGCTATGGAAGGTTGATGCCATGTGGATGGCTGATTCCAAGTGGTTAGGACAGCAAATCTCTCCAAGTTACCCTGTATTTCCTTTCTTTCTTCCTGTTTTCCAAAAGAACCAAGATTGATGCCTCCCACATCACCATCCCTAAGGTATATCTTTGCTCTCGAAAACTTGTTACTCTTCTATCTTTAAAAGGTTCTTAAGTCAGCAAATTTTCACAAAGGCTCTTAAATGCTTATATTGCTAAATTGTGTGAACTATTGTTGTGATACAGATGATGAAAGGAGATTGGGGAAGAATGCCAGGAGGTGAGAGACAGTATAAAAGTACAATATAGTGCCAAAGCCTTTCTGACAGAGGTTTCAAAATGCTGGAAGAGTAATTGATTTGGTTTTAAAACTTCCCAAGGCAGATATGAAATACTTTTACCAGGATTCCTATGAGTTAGCAGAGTCAGCAGTGGTTCAGGGTGGCACTGAGGCAGGACCTCTACCACTTTCCCTGACTTTATCTGAGAAGAAAAATATTCACCAAGAGGAGGCAATTAAGGAATGACCCAAGAGAAAGTCTTTAACTTAGGTAACTTAGGAGTAAGTATTGAATGGAAGAAAATGAACAACACTGCCTGTTTTTATATCACCTCTGCAACCATGATAACGCTACATGTGAAAATAGTGAGCTAACACATTTTAAGTGTTTGTTAACAATTTATTCTCTCAACTTTTGAAAGTCGTCTCTACCAGTCATGTGACTTTTATTATGCATTGTGGACTTGGTTTTACCTTATTTTTTCAACAGTTTCATATATGTCTGAAATGTGAGGTTTGCAAATGAGATTAAATTTTTAAAAAATCAACAAAATTTAAATATAGACAGAAAAAGCTTTTGACAAAATACATCAGTTTTTATTAAAACACTATAAAAATAAAAAGAAACGGACCTTTCTTTAAAATGAAAAATAGCATAGATTTAAAACTAAGAGCTGCTATTATATGAATCATAGATAAATTAGAATTCTTTATAATAAAATCGAGTCGATTGTCGCTATTTCTATTTGACATTGTATTGTGAATGCTGGCTATAGTAATAAAAAAAGAAAATAAATAGAAGAAATAAAAATATCTAAAGATGAAACAAAATTATCACTTTTTAAAATGACTTCAGGGGCAGCTAGGCAGCGCAGTGAGTAGATAACTGGCCCTGGAGTAAGGAGGACCTGAGTTCAAATCCAGCCTCAGACACTTCACACATTTACTAGCTGTGTGACCTTTTACTTGAAAGAATGCTTGATTTTATCTGTTTTCTTTCCCATACCAACTTAAAAAAATCTAATGTGAGCTATTTTGATTTTTGTTTAAACACTGTACTAAATGTTATATGGTTTTTCTAACATTAAACCAGCATAACATAGCTAGTGTAAATCCTACTTCCTTTAATGTAATGAATAATTACAGTTACTATACTTCTTATGATGAATGAGTTCTACAATAGCTTGCTATAGTCTGGTAACTAATATTCAGTGTTTTGCATCAATATTCTTTATAGAAATTCATATATTATTTTTTGATATTTAGTGTTATCTTTTTTAGATTTAAAAATCAAAGCCATATTTACCTCACAAAAGGTGAGGGGAGATACTTAATCATCAGCAATATCAAGTCCATGGTGAATATTCATTTTTTTGTTTACTCAGCTACTGGATTCAATGTGACTCAAGAGGGCAGAACAGGAGCTGCCTACAAGGAAGAGTCCAAACAGCCTTTGGAAAGATATTTTGTTTTACTTCATGGGAGACATTTTTTCAGGCAAGTGAAAAAGATAGTCTCTTTGTGCTCTGAACTGTTCAAATCAGTTTTATTTTCTTATACTTTCTATAAATAAAATAGACTAAAATGTCTTTTAAGTGGTTATGGTCACATTGTTAATGTCTCATTTTTCTCTATATTTACCAGCAACCTAAGTAATACAGATATTATTTGTTTTGAAAGGGTTAAATATCCATAATTAACTGTCTGGATCAGTTGACAAGTTCTTTGTTTCTTTCCAAGGTAATTCTTTGATGAATTGTCTAATTTGGAGGGATTGCAGTATAATGGTAAGTGGCTGTTGAGTCTGATAAGCTCAGTACAAAATCTGCCCTGATACTTAGTACCTATGAGACCTTAGGTAAGTTAGTTTACTTCCCTGGTCCTCAGTTTCCTCAACTGGAAAATGACTAGATGATCTCTGAGATTCTTTCTACTGTTAAAGCTATATTTCTATTCTTTGTATAACATTGGCGTATTTGAATTATCAATAATTTTTTGTGCTAATTTTGACATGTTTATAATCATAACATACTTTGCCTTCTCCAATTTTTATGTTTTATAATCACCCCTAATAACATTCTTAATTTATTTTTTATGCCAATATCGCTCCTTCTATTTGTAATTTTGTGGCTTGTTTCTCATTTTTATTCTCTGTTGTTTCCTAATGGTTTTGCATATTTATCTCTTCCAAAATGTATTTATGTATTAATTCAATTTGTCCTTCATTTTCTGTTTTACTTATTTCTGGCCTTACACTTATAATCTTAGCTTTTGTTATTTTACTTTGGTCTATTGTTTTGTTCCTTTTGATGTGTCTAGGTACAGATTTTATTAACTCATTTTCTTGTTGATTCTCATTAATGTAGGCAGTTAGTGTTGTTAATTTACTTCTAAGAACAAATTTATCTTCACTCAACCAATTTTACTATGTGGCATTCTTATCATTTTTTATGTTTTGTATTGTCCTTTTTCTGACTTCTTTAAATCATACTTGGTTTAATAGATATTTAATTATAGCTATATTATGTATAAATTATAAAAACACATAAATACTATATAATTTTATTGGCTAAATATATATAATATATATGTATATATATTTATTAACTACAAACTCTAACCTATTTAATTCAATTCAAAATTTATTACACTGGTGTCTACAAATATAGCATGGCTATACATGTTGCTCTTTTTTTATGTTGAGCTATTCTATGATCTAGTATATGTGATAAGATTTTGTGAGCATTTTCTATGTCTTGAAAAGACTATATATTCCCTATTCCTCCATACAGCTGTTTT
>CM053626.1:49481280-49505592 GCA_028646595.1 Phalanger gymnotis
CCTTCCTTCCTTCCTTCCTTCCTTCCTTCCTTCCTTCCTTCCTTCCTTCCTTCCTTCCTTCCTTCCTTCCTTTGCCTTTCTCATCTCTCAATTCCCTCCTCTGTAAAATGGGGATATTAAGATCACTTACCTCCAAGGGTTGTTTTGAAGATCAAACAAGCTATCATGCTTTAATACTTTGCAAACTTTAAAACATAATATAAATGTTTTGTCACTCATTTGTTTTTTTTTTTTGGCAAAGATATTGGAATGCCTTCCTGTTTCTTTCTCCAGCTTATTTTACAGATGAGGAAACTGAGGCAAACAGGGTAAAGTGACTGATCAGCATCCCACAGCTGAGTTCACATTTGAACTCAGATCTACCTCACTCCAAGCCCAGTTCTTTATCCTCTGTGCCACCTAGCTACTCATTATAAGGTACCTACCAATAATCATTTCCCTTCTGAATTTAAGTTCCTGGTGAAGTAAGGAAATGTTAAAATGGAGTATGAGCCTAACTAGGCTCAGAAGACTTTCCTCTTAAAAATTCTCTTCAACACTGAGAAGGAACAACTTGTTCCCTATTTGATGAAAAGGTGAAATTAAAATATGAGCTCGATCCAAACATGACACTTCATTTCCAACCTAAACCTCCTTCCTCCCTTCCCTTTAAAAAACAGGAATCGATTCAAGTCTGCTTGGTTCATTTCTGGTTATTCTATGCCAGGCAAAACTGTATGATTTGATTACTATGGAGAGACTGTAACATTTTGTATTCTGTCGAGTCCACCTTTGAAACTTTTCTTCAGACGGTGCTACTTGTGATTACCCAGCTAACAGCTTGCTCTATCTAGCTGCTTCTGTACCCTGGTAGATTAAAATGAGAATGTTCTTAGAAATGGAAGACCTGCATTCAAGCCACTTATTAAATCTCTGAACTTGGTTGGGCAAATCAGATTACTTATCCTCCTAGAGTCTCAGAATTTTCAATTGTAAATAGATACTGTTTAAGGGCACATTATGTGTGAATCTTCATCTATAAAATGAAAATAATACTTGCAATTCTTATCCAGCAGGATTGCTATGAGAGTCAAATTAGTTAATCCACTGAAGTATTTTATAAATTAGTTATTATTACTCTTGTTATCTGTATATATCCTGCTCATTTGAGTTATATTCCAGCAAACATATCTTCTAGATCTTTTAGCTAGAGGCTATAAGAGAGAAACAAGGAGTGAGAGTGATAATGATATTAATGTACCAGGACACTGACATCTAATATTCATAATGATGACACATTTGTGCATGACTTTTGTAACAAATACTAAATCAGATTTGTTTGATGAGTAAGTTAAATTCAGATTATATTAACTGCCTTCCATGCATATAATGATACTTTATGGCCTCCCTATTCTGTGTCCTTTAGGTATAAATAAATTAGCTGTTATTCAATTTCACTGGACTCTCAGTCTATCTTTAAATAAAGATTAAACTTTATGGCTGGATTTTTTTCTCGTACTCTCATAGGCTGATTATAATAAGCACAACTTTCACCAAATTCTCCAGTATTCACTAATTAAAGTTGATCAGGTAAAATCATCTCACTTATTTAAATTTGACCTTGCCATGCTCAGAGAAGCCAGACTATGTGTCCTATTGTTATTGGTACCATGAATGATAGGCCCATACACGTAACATAGAAGATTTTCTACCTTCTTTTGCTTTGTGAATCTGGAAGTCTCTCAGAAGTTTCTTAGGTTTATTCTATTCTGACTCACCTAATTCAAGATACATTTCAGAAAAGTTATGTTAATTACAGTGTGAAACACACATGCTTGGGACTCATGAAATCTCTCCTTTTGTGTAGGAGGCTTGAAGAAACCAAGACAAATGGACTGCCCTTAATTTCCACTGCGATGCTTAGTTCTGGTAATCTCATCGTATGAAAGTCACTCTGAAATTTGTTACCTGAATTTTGGTCCGGAATTTTAATCTAACAGGTAATTTCTCCTCCCTCATACACATACTCACCCTGCTACATTTTAAAGTTTATTCTGCAGTCTGGCTTACATTTCATCCTCTGTTTTTAAACTTTACTGGGCACTTTTAGTCCAAAGCATTAGAGCTTGTACCGATGGCAAAGTGAAGTCATCAAATGATTTAGGTTTTTTACAGTTTTTGGATGCCTATCTATACTGACCCAAGAAATAGCACGTTGACCCCCTAAGCCTAAACCCATTACTCATGGAATTGTTTTAATAGGGTACAATAAATTAGAATGGTCCATTGTTTCACTCATACCTGATTTAACGGCTGCCACAAGGATAAAACTTGAGTTAAGATAACTTTACCTAACTTCTTACCCATGATTCTGATAGTGGGAGAACCTAGTCTGGCATTAAAAACTCCTAAACACCCGGCAATTAGGGCAACATATATAACTACATCAAGGAGTCAGGTTACTTCTCAGAACAGTACACAGTACACAAGTAATAATAAAAGCGATTGATTTAAATGCCTGTAAAATTAATGTATTGTGTATGAAGAATTAGCATAAAACATGCTGACATTTATAGAATTGCTTCTAAAATACACTGAAGGAATTCCTTGTTAGAGAAAAACAGTGATTTGGAATTGCTTCCTCATGTGACTCATAAAAAGACTAACACTATAGTTATTTTCCTCCACCCCACCCCCACCTTTTCCATTAAACCACATTTCTGTTCATGTAAATTGGAGCTTACTTCTTAAATATTTCTAATCTCTATATTCCCTTTGTGGAATCAGGTACTGCATTCTAAGGCAGCTTCAAAGACATGGCTGATTGACTTCCATTCAAAAACTGGCAGAGTAGGTACATACCACAAGTATCTCTATTTTCTTAAGCCAAATCTCCTGATTTGAAATTGGAACATAAACTTTCCATTAAGACTGTATGAACTTGCAAACTTTCCTAACCAGGCTGGTGTCATCATGCTTAAATTTGGGGTTAGTTAAGTTCATACTCTTTGAGATTCAATATTTATAAAAACCCCAAATGATAAAAGAATGTTAAATTATAAGAAAATAGTCCATCATCAGGATTGTTATTCAATCATTTGCTATCTGGTTTATTTTTTATTTTTTAAAAAGATTGCTATTCTTTGTTTTTATATCACCTTAATTTCCCCATCCCTTTCTATCAAGTAGGGAGTCATTGCCTATAGCAAGGATATAAAAGAAAGATGGAAGAAGACAGAGTATTTCAGCTAAATTAAATAACACATCAGCCAAGTCCAAGTCTATAAACAGCATTCCATACCCATAGTCCTCCACTTCTGCAAAGAAAGGGAGGAGGTAAATTCTCATTGCTCTTCTTTGGTGCCAACCAAGACCATACTTATCTAGTCCTTCCCCTCCCCTTCCATCTCTTTTCCTTTCCTCCCCTCCCCTCCCTTCCTATTCTTTCCTTTTTTTCATTCACATTGGTGTACTTATTGTGTATGTTGTTTTCCTGGTCTTACTTACTTCCCTCGCATCAGTTCCTAAAATCTTCTGCCAGTATTTTCCTTCTCAAACTACCTTATGTTTGACTACATTGTGTATATTTGTATGTTATATATATATATATATATACACATATATATATATGTGCGTGTGTGTGTATATATATATAATATGTATATGTATGTATGTATGTGTGTGTGTGCATATATATGTATTTGATTTCCAGCTGTGATGGAACATATATGTGTTTCCAAGATCTCTTCAGGAATTGGACCTTGGGCAGAGAGAAAAAAAAGACAACTTCAGAAAGAAGTCTATGTAGAGGAGCTGCTGCCAGGATCATGTTTATATTACAGGTTCACCACAGGAGAGACTTCTAGGAGTTTGCTCTTGGATAGTATTGGGGCCTTTCTTTTATGATTGAGCTGAAATATTTCACCCCCAGTGGGAGAATTTATTCTCTCTGGGTACATTCTCGTACATTTTGTGTATAATTTCTCTGATTTCTGTTTGCTGTCAACATAAGTAAATGGGTTTATTTGTGACTCATTATGTGTGATGGTTTTTGTGGCACTGGCATTTGGGGAGAAGAGAGTCAAGTTTTTAGATATATAGCTTTGGTCACTACTTCCCCATTAAAGAGATAGCAACTGTAAGTACAGCACAAACCTAGAAGTTATTCCTCATAGGCTAGCAATATTTACTGGGGTGGATCGATATATTTTTTTCCTCAAACACGAATTTCTATCTCCCCCTTCCAGACATTTTCACTCTCTGTCTTTTGTGACTGAAATGCTCCCCCTCCACATCTCTGCCTATTGACTTCTCTGGCTTCCTTCAAGTCCCAACATCCATAAGACACCTTTCTCAATGCCCCTTATGCTAATTTCTTCCTTCTTTTCATTATCTCCCAAGTATCCTCTCTACAGCTTATTTATGCATAGTTATTTTCATGCTCTCTCCCTAATCATATTATTAGTTACTCCAGATCACGGACTTTCTTTTGCTTTTCTTTGTATCTCCAGAGCTTAGCACAACACCCAACACATAGTAGGGACTTAAAAAAAAGTATATTGGGGGCAATTAGGTGGTGCAGGGGATTGAGCACTTGCCCTGGAGTCAAGAGGACCTGAATTTAAATCTAGATTCAGACACTTAACACTTACTAGCTCTGTGACCCTGAACAAGCCACTTAACTCTAGCTGCCTTGTAAAAATAAGTAAATAGATAGATAGATAGATAGATAGATAGATAGATAGATAGATAGATAGATAGATAGAAAGATAGATAGGTGGATGGATGGATAGATAAACAGATGGACAAATAAGTAAATTAATAAATAAGGCAGTTTAATTTAATTTAATTTAATTTTAAAAAAATGTGTATTTACCGATTGACTAGCCTGGTGCAACTTGTCTGAGAGCAGAGCAACCAACCTCATGCTCTCAATCTCCTATTCCCCTCTTGGCAAGAATCAAAGTTCCTATTGAAGAAGCTTGGGCAATGGAGGCCCTAGGCATACCCATTCATACCTTCCTGTGACCAACGTATAGACAAACCTATGTGGACATATTTAATCTACCTGGGCACAACAGACACCTACCTTATATTTATTTATGCTGCGTATATTTTAACTGCAGCTGTTGCCCCTTCACCCTCATTAGAACACAATCTCTTTGTGAGTAGGGATTGTTTCGTTCTTTGTATTTTTATCCCCAGTGCCTAATATGGTGTCTGAAACATAGTAAGCAATTAATAAACACTTGTTGATCAACTGGTTTGAGACAAAGGATACATGCGGTAGAGGGAATTTCCTCACTGGGAGTTCTCTAGAGACATAAAATCACAGGTCTGGACAAAACAATTGTGACAATAGCAGCAACAGCAGCTTTTAATTCCTTCAAATTGCCCAGTGATATTGAGAGCTTGTATATGTGCCATCTGGCTGAATGTGAATAGCACTTGGTTTCCGTTGCCAGGGGGGGAAAACTGCTGGAGGCATTATTATTACTGACCCTTATTCAAGCCTCCTCCTCCATTTCAAAAACTGCACTCTTGGTGACTTTGTCTTTGAGATGAGGTCAAGACTCCAGTTCTATTTGCAGTCATCGAAATCCCAGGCAGCCTCAAGTGATAGATAGTGGCCCATCCTTTCTGTTCTGCCTGCCGTTCCAGCTTGAGTGAATATAGTCCATCTCCTTCAATTGCCTTTTCAATTCAGAGAACATAAGGGCCTCTGTGGCTTTCAAGTGAAAATAGTCACCTTCAATTTTAAGTGAGAGCAGCCCTTTTCTGCCTGCTTCCTGATTAGCAGGCAAATCTCTTGTTTTGATCTTTAGAATTTTGAAGAAATAAGAATGCCAAACACCTTACATCTTATCCAGTGAACAGGAAAATCTTGTAGGCGAACTCAGTGTAAAGCATGGTACCCAATAATCACCCCATAAAAATGAGAAATATCTACCAATGCCAAATTTTCAGTGGTGCAATAAATACAGTAAATGTATAAAATAAGTTATTCAGCAAGCTCTATGTCCATATACAAGTAGATAACATAACAAGGTTCTTTATTCACTCCTATTTATGAATCTGAGCTTTACGGAGCCAGTCCTTGGAATTCTGAAATGTAACTAAAGTAGCTCACAAATCATCCCGCTGCTACATCTTGTCTAGAGAATCAAAGTAACAGAGCATATCTGCTGCTCGGAGATTTGCCATCAACTTATTTATTAACTGGGTATGTTTCATAAGCCACAAAAAGTCCTTCTCCTATGCCATTTTGTGAGTTCTTGAACACTAAATCTATGTAATACAAACTGTGGTGGAATCTACTTGCAAAAAAATGCTGTGATGGACATTGGATGACTGTATGTCTGTTGTTTGAGGATTAATCTAGTAGAGAATAGAATAGTTCATTACCAGGAGGTGGATCTCTAAGAAGATGTACGTTTTGACCATGATGAGCTAAGCTAAGCATGGGTCTTGATCCATCCAAAATTAGGCTTCACCCACACTGATGAACTCAGGGATCCATTAAAATATAGAAATATTTTTCAGAAAGTTCAGGTATACTGCATCAGTTTATAAGATACAGCATCTGTATATTGGAAATCAAAATGGGACATGAAAAGAAAAAAAAATGGAGCAGAGTCTTCCAGTGGGAAGAATATAATAATAATTAATAATAATGATGATGATGATGACAATGAGGATGATGATAATAATAGTTTCTCAGGAAAAAACCTCAGTCTTTGAAGTGGAATAATTTTGACAGACTTTAATATGAACAAGGCACTCACTAACTCTAACCACCATATCTGAGCCTAGACATTAAAGACATTGAAAGTCAATCTGATAATACAATAAGGTGATTAGGCAATATATTTAACCGATATACATTATCAATAGATGCAAAATGAATTATGCAGAACACACACACAAAGAATTTGCTTAACAAATATTGAGCTTTTTCTAAAGTGTAATATCTTCATGTGCTTGATGTGCTAAGCCCTTCTTTAATGCTCGATCTATCTTATGCCCTTTGGATGGAAAAGGAGATCATAGCGTCGAGGTCAGAACATCAAACATAAGTACTTGCAATGGGAGTCTGTTTTGCCTGATTTGAAGAATTGGATTATCTCATGTTTTTGAATGATCTTTACCACTGCTTCTCTCCATCAGTAACAAATACTCATAATTTGACTTCAGGGCTGGCAAATTTAAGGGTAAATGGAATTCAAATTTTAAAATGCTAATGGCATTGTAAATGGAATTTTAAAAAACACAAACACTCCATTTGAAGACTAAAATAAAGTGGTTAAGGTGGGTCTTCCTGTACGTGAGCAAAAAATTCAATAATGTAACCCAACAAACATTTGGAAAACATCTTTTGTGCTGGATAAAAATCAGAACAGCTCCCATCTAAAAAGGGCCTGCTGCAAGCAAAACACCATGTACATAGGTAAGTCGAGGTATACAAATGGGTAAGCATGAGTTATGTACAAAATGATTGGGGAAGGAGCTGAGTCAAGTCAACAAGTGTAGACATTTGCTATGTGTCAGGCACTGTGCTACATCATCCCATCATCATCATCACTATTGCTAGTATGTATAGAAGGCTTTAAGGTTTGCAAATAACTTGTTGGATCCCCAAAACAACCCTGACAGGGAGATGCTGTTATTATTAATTCTGTTTTACAGATGAGGACACTGAGGCAGTCAATTTTAAAGTGAATTGCTTAGGGTCACAGAGCTAGTAATTTTCTGAAGCTGGATCTGAACTCAACCATCATCATCATCATCATCACAACTGGAATAGCACCTAGGTGGTGCAGTGGTGAGAATGCTGGGCCCTGAGTTCAGATATGACCTCATTCAGTCTCTGTGTGATCCTGGACAAGTCACTTAATCCTGTTTGCCTCAGTTTCTCCATCTGTAAAATGAATGCGAGGACAAAATGGCAAACTACTCTAGTATCTCTGCCAAAATAACCTCAAATGTGGTCACAAAGAGTTAGACACAAAGTTGAAAATGACTGAACAGAAAGCTAACTTTTATATAGTGATCAATCATATAACTAGAGAGTGTCAGAGGCAGAATTAAATCTAGGTCTTCTAATTTAAAATCAATTTTCTTTACATTACACCTCTCTGACATATTCATACACATACACAAACATGAACACAATACACAAAGACACACAAATACAAAAAGCAGTGGTCTTCTTCAAACACTCCTATCCCTCACCTCTTTAGTTATATCATATGTATTCCAGGAAAGGTCCTTTTCATAAAATCCTGCCCTTGTTATTCCTCTTCCTTTCTTCATCCCTGAGACATGATTCTCCAAGTCTTGTAGGGATTGTTTGGACAGCAGTGATCCCCAAACTTTCCAAGTTTTTATGCTAATGCTAATGTGCTAAAAAAAAAAAATCCAAGGTGTTGATTACAATACATCTTGAGGGGAAGACTTGTTTTCTGGATTCAAGCTTTTTTGTTCAAATATTCAAAACTGAATAACATTTACCCTGACCCCAATCAGGAGGGCTAATCTCCAAAATTACCAGAATGAGATTCAACTTACCATATGGTTTTGACTGATATGGAATGAACCTTGGGTCTTATCATACTTCATCTTCCTGTATCTATGCAATGCCAAAACAGCTATGGGGCAAATTTATCAGGGTGGGAGGGGGGAATCACCAGTTAGCCACGTGCAGACTGAACAACCTGTGGGTTAACTCACCTTTTAACTTTTCAACAAAATATTCTTATATTGTGTAGATAGCTGAAGCCATATCTAAAATATTTGTAATTTGTCCAGACACATCAGGAAAGAAAATGTGTTGAGTTTCTAATGGGGTCACAAGTGTAGCAGCAGTGTACAGATGACTTCTAAACATCTTCCTCAGCTGTGAAATTCTGATTTTATTGTAAGATCTTATGGCACTATTTAAAAAATGAGTTGTAAATGAAACTCTTTCTAAAATAATCTGGACCAAGAATTTTCTACCTGAATAATGAACATTAATTCTAGGTCATTTCTTTCTTTCTTCCTTTCTTCTTCTTCCTTCCTTCCTTTCTTTCTTCCTTCCTTCCTTTCTTTCTTTTTCTTTCTTTCTTTCTTTCTTTCTTTCTTTCTTTCTTTCTTTCTTTCTTTCTTTCTTTCTTTCTTTCTTTCTTTCTTTCTTTCTTTCTTTCTCCCTTCCTCCTCCTCCTCCTCCTCCTCTTTCTCCTCCTCCTCCTCCTCCTTCTTCTTCTTCTTCAACACAAGGAGAAGGGAGTTGAGGTAGAGGGGTTTAATGTGGTAAGACAAGTTCTCCCACCCTTTCCAGGTCCACAGTACACATGGACAAAGCATGTGTATATATGTCTTCACCGGCTCACATATATGTATGAACACATACATATACACACATATATATGACTCTATATAGATATATCTTTATATCTATATTTATATTTGTATCTATATAAAAATCTATCTATATATTTTATAAGGAAGCAGAGCTATAATTTGGCGGTGGATTCAAGGTAAATTAAAGATGAAAAGTTGTTTGAGGATAATTATAATGCTATGTGACTGCTAGAAAGTATATAAATTGAAAAATTTCACTATGAAAAAATAGATTAGAGTTTGCAGAATGGCAGAATCTCCAAGTTGGAAGTGACCTAGAAGCCTTTCTAATCAGAACCTTTATCTGAATAAGAATCCCTTCCCAGGAAGTGACCATCAAGTCTTCGCTTTGGAGACCATGAGTGAGGAAGAACTCACTACTTTTTTGGCAACTCATTCCACATTCACATAGCTCTAATTTTTATCAAGACTAAATTACATTCTGCAGTTTCCACCCATTACTTGTAGTTGTCCCCTGTACTGCCACGCTGTTGAAAATATAGCTTGTTATTGACCCTATGGCTACCCCCAACCCCTCAATTAGTTTGTAAGTAAATATATAAATAAGTAGTGTAAGGAAATATGAATATATATTCATATTTATATATGTATTATATGTATATACATATATGCATATATGTATAATATATTCATATATATGCACATATATATGAATATATTATACATATAAGCACATAGAAATGACTTGCCCAAACTGCCTCCAAAATTGATTGAGGCAACCTCCAGAGGCCATGTACTTAATTAAGGGAAGCCAGGTAGATATCCAACATGCAGCTGCAGATAACATGCAGTAAGCTAATAAAGAATCCCAAGGTGGCACCAATAACCTAATGAGGCAGTTAGTCTGTATGTTCCCCACCACCACCACCACTACCACCCCTGCCACAGTCAGAAGAACTCTAAGTATAGAGCTACAAAACCCTGTCTCTCAAGTTCTCTTCCAACTGCTATGGGTCAATAATTGCTCCCAGTTCTGATTCTATGTGTCCCTTCACCTCCCCTATCCCCTTCCCCACATCATCTGCATCACTACTCTTTGTGCCTTCTTAAAGTGTGATTAATGCATTTTTCTCACCTTGGTGACAGTGTGATCTTTCCTAGGGAGTATCCAAAAAACTGGGTTTGTTTTGCTTGACCCATCTATAACCTGTTTGTGACCACTTCCTCTTAGGCATAAACACACACTAGGACTAGAAATAGATAGCTGGCAGCCATACCTACTGTGGGAAGCATGGCAATAAGAACCCATTGGTAGAAAACAAATGCTACATAGGCTAACAAAATATCCCTCTGGGTTGGCACATTCTTTCATTGTTGGGCTTACCAGAAAACATCCAAAATAAATCCAAATCTTGTTTCACTTGACGGTCATTCAAATACTTGGAGTCAACCGTCATGTACCCCCTTCTATTCTCCAAGTTAAATAACTTTAGATTTTTTAAACTAAGACTCATATTGTAGCTATGTCCAAAGTATTGGGAGTAGCACTATATGGGGATTGTGGGATGCCTGAGACAGTGGTCAAAATTATTTGTGTCTTAAAGTACATCTCCTACATAAATGTCCCCCCTTTTTTCCTCAATAAAAACACAGATAAGGTCAAAGTCAGTGTTGAATTTGCTACAAATGACAGTGAAAACTTCTTGGTAATTATTTAATATGGTATGTGAAAATGAGATAAACTTTGAGTTGGAAATTTCAAATCTTATTGAAAGTGTGATATGTAGGTAAAGGCTCATGATACATATGTGTTCTCTTAGGTTTTAGGCTGTGTTGAATGTAAAGTGTGTAAATTCAAAGTCAAACAATTTTTGCATAGAAGTTAAAATACCATAATACCTGTTATATATCTCAATATTTTTCATTTGATTAAATAAAATATAATAAGCTATTTAAAAATGTTTTCATTTAAAATATAAAACAACTTGAAGAAATAAGCTAACCATTGGGAATTTTGAACAATTATAATTTGCAATTTGTACAAATTGATAATTTGAACAATTTAAATTTAATCATTTCAAATGTTTTCATTTCTATTTTTAAAAAGTAAAATCACATCAATTTCTTTTGGATAAATATGTAGTCCATTTGAAGAGAAAAATCCATCAGAAGAGGTGAAACTAACACAAGTAAACACATTGACATTTTAATTAGAGAGTATATAGAAGCACATAAAAAAGCTCACATTCAGAAAATATAATTCTTAATGTTTATCACTGTGATTCTTAAGGACAACTTATTGAGGAAAGGCCACTGTGTTTACTTTGTAGGAATGTTTTAACTTCAGATAGCATGAATCCTAATGATGCATAATGGCCCATTGAAAGTGTATATGTAGAATATGCTAGCAAGACAATTTTTCCAGAGAAAATTACAGGCTTTCAATAAGCAAAAACAACTTTTTGAAAACCTTTTCTGGGATATCAAAAGGATTACTTACATTGCATTAGGTCACCTATAGAATTGCAAAGTTTAAAGTATCTAATTCAATGGGATAAATGTTTATTTCACCTGATATGAAAGATGTGGCTAAAATGCTTGGGAAAAAAATCTCATGAAAACTAGTTTAAACAGTTCTGCTTTCATGTAGGATGGCAGAAAGAATTATCTGAAGACCTTTGCAATTAAGTAACCGAGAAACAAATCTTATATCGCATTGCAAGTGGGTGAAACAATGGTTGTAATCAAAGATGCTCATTTGATTCTATTTGCATGATATGCTGCTGAAAATGCTTTTAGCGAATATGTGTTCTTTTTTTGTTCATTTGTTCATTCTTTTTTTCTTTTGGAAAGGGGAGGCAAGGCAATCGGGGTTAAGTGACTTGCCCAAGGTCACACAACTAGTATCAAGTGTCTGAGGCTGGATTTGAATGCAGGTCCTCCTAACTTCAGGGCCAGTGCTCTATTCACTGTGTCATGTAGCTGCCCCGAATGTGTATTCTTTTGCAAAGCTACTATTGACAATGTCTTATCAAGAAATTTTTTTCCCACATAAATGTCATTTTTAATGAAATTATATTATTATATTATATGAGAGAATTGCATTAGACTTCACTAACAGCATAATCAATGTTGGGACAAATAGCAAAACTATAAGTAGCAGTTTAAAATGAAACCCCTCTTGCAAACTGGACACATTGCGTGCTTCACAATTACTGGCATCAAGAAATACAAGTGATGAGATACATAGTTTTTCCAACTGATGCAAGAGTATTATATTTGGTGTTAGTACAGCTGAAGAAGAATGGCTAATAGACTTATCTTGTGATAGTATGTTGGAGCAAGTGTTTGAGCTTTGAGATATCACTATAATTTGGCTTCAGGTAAATGAATATCTTTTTTTTAAACTTATACCAATTTTACTATTGTTCAGGTATTATTTATGTGAAATAAGATTTTCTGTTCTAATTGTTATACAGAGTATTCTGTCCCAATAGTTAAAAAGGAATTAGGAATAGTGATATGTTCAATATCTCCATGTTCTGAGAAACCTTATGCAGAAAAAATAACAAGTCTGCTTATGGCATTGTTGACATCATTACTTTGTATGGTATGAAATTGTAAAAAATTTATAAACAAACATTTGTATGTTATATTGTTTTATTGTACTTAAACTTGATTCTTCTTTAAAAATTGTAGTAAATTCTTCAGTTTTTTTTTCAAATTACATATATGCTAAGAAAATTATTTGGGTAGATTGTTTCGTGAAAAATATTACTTCTTTGTAAATGAAAGAGGGCATCACCGTATAATGTTCAGAAACCACTGCTCTACATTACACCAAGCTGCCCCTTCTTTTCAGTTCGGTGTCTCTTCAATCTACACCCTTTTGATTACTCGGCAAGATGCCAAGCCAACAAATTATTACCAGCCCTAGTTAGATGCCCTCAGTCTTTGGCCAGAAGCCAGGTTTTTCCTGTACTTTAAGCTATGGTTCAGAAATCCAAATCCTATTCTCAGACACAGTCATCTTAACCAGCTTCTTCCTTCCTAAAACTGCCATTGTTTTTTGAAAGTCTTTTTGACAATAGAAAGATAAGTGAAGATGGGGTGTGTGTGTGGGAATCCTCTCAATTCCATCCTAGCCTCTATGCCTTCTTAAAGATATTCTTCATGGCAAGAGTAGCCTCCTTCCTCTTTTTTTAACCTTCCAGGTACTGCTACATGCCATCAAGGCTCAGTTCAGGTGCCATTTCTTTCAAGAGTTTTTGCGCTTAACCCTCCATTGTGTTTTGATTGTGTTTGTGAGTGTATACCATATTTTGTTTATATGTGAATGTATCTCCTCATAGAATGAAACTTCCCTAAGGTCAAGGACAATCTCGCCTTTTAATTTGTATGGTATTTATTGCATGGACCATTAATAAATGCTAATTGATTGAATAATTTGTTGCCTATGCTCCTTGTCTTCATTTCCCTGCCCTAGGCTTTATAACAGGCAATGTAACTTACACTCAACTCATCCCTCCTTCCCCTGTTGTTGTCAGTCATTTTTTAATCGTTTCTTACTTTTTGTGACTCCTTTTGAGGTTTTCTGGCAAGATACTGGAGTGGTTTGCCATTCCTTCTCCAGCCCATTTTATAGATGAGAAAACTGTGGCAAATGGGGTTAAGTGACTTGCTCAGAGTCACGCAGCTAGTAAGTGCCTGAGGCTGATTTGAAGTCGGGTCTTCCTGACTCCAGATCTAGTACTCTATCTACTGCACCACCTAGCTGCCCTCCTTCCCCTGCTGAGTTCAAAAACACTTTCCCCCTAGTTTGCTGCTTATTAATTCAGTGCAAAGAAACCTAGGTTCAGCAATTTTTCTGTAAGGCCCTTGAGCCTGAGATGGGATTTATGTCAGCATATTCATTTCAACAAAATTACACTGTAAGAAAATAATTGAGGGACCTCATGGAGTTTACTGAGCCTTTAGTTTTCCTTAATGACTACAAAAATATCTACTGGTCTTGGATGCTTTGCTAATAGGTACACACTTGGGGTTCTGTAGGGCATCATAGAGAATAATTCCAGGATAAACAAATACCATGAGGGAAAGGAAGAGGGACATTCCTTTGGCTTTCCCCAAATGACAAGATGAATAGAAGCGGCTTCTAGGTTTATTTCATTTCACAGTATTAATGAGTGTAATAGTTGGAAATGAAAAATCTCTTCTAATGGAACATAGCTAACTGGTCTTCTCTAATAACCAAAAAGACTACCATTGTGATTACTATAATTTGTTCAATGGCGCCCAGTTTTACAATCCCAAAAAAGAAATCACATTCCATTCCTATTTGCATTTTGTCTATGGGATAAACAATCACCCCTTTTCTGTCTTTCCTCCTTTATGGATCTATTGTAAAGTTGAAATAAATATAAGAATACTGAGAGTTATCTTGAGCATAAGCTAATATTATTGACTCAGTATCATACTGGCATGATTACAAAAGGAAAAACAATATTTGATTCCTAACATCATCACTTAATAGTTATGTCACTTTAGGCAAGTCACTGCAGCAATCCAGGCCTGTTTCTTCAGCTGTCAAATGAAAGGTTTAGATTGGATGATCTCAGATCTCCCATGTGGTAATTTGGGTTATTTTTTCCCAGAGTTGTGATGGTTTTATGTTGAGCTATCCACACCCTCTAGGCCTGTCCTTCTGCCTTAAGCGATATGATTGTGAAATGACTGGACAATGTTAGGTAAATACAGTCAGACAATCTCAAAAAGACACTGAATATAATTATTATTGTATCAGTTGAAGTGAAGCAACAGGAAGAAACTTAAGAACTGAGTATATGTGGTTGGTATCTAAAGGCAAACTCCTACCTGGGAGCTTGGTTTCACTGTAGGTATCAAAGGGGAATGACACAGTACACAGAGAAGAATGATTCAGAATACTAAGGAAGGGCCTCTGTATTCAGTTGCAGAGTAGGGCAAAAGTTCATGTAAGTGGCACTTGATATCTTCCTGACATATTGTTCTGTTTATCATTTATTTTCCCTTGAAAAATTTCAAAGATCATGATCTGCACTGATAAATGGGATGAAAGAATTGAATTTAAAATGACCTCTCTTCATTCAATTATTCTTAATGTGATTCTTCCTACTGCAGTATGGAGAGCAAGTCTCCCCACCCCCAAACAATCTTAAAATCCTAATTGAAACAACTATTTGGGGTCTGATCTACTGTTAAACAGAATTTTAGGATTTTGGAGCTGGAAAGGGTCTTTAGAGATCGTCAAGGCTAGGGGTTTTTAATCACCTTTTGTGTGTCATGGATTCCTCTGGCAGTCTGGGAAAGCCTATGGGCCCCTTCTGGGACTAATTTTTTTTCTTAAAAAAAGAAAAATATTAAATTGCAGTTCAAGATAAATGAAAATTAAGATGATTGTTTTCTAGCCAGGTTAACGAGGCCCCCTGAAATCTATTTATAGGCCCCTTGGGGTGGGTTTACTTAGCCCACATTGGGAACCCCAATCTATTGAGTAGGAACCTCTCCTTTTCAACAGTCTAACTTTTAGAACAAGAAAAGGGACCTCAGATGCAAATGAGAAAACTGAGGATGATATTCCTCAAAGTTTTATCCCTCATGTTACAGAATTAGTATGAGTTTTTTTAATTCTGATTCACAGTATAAGGCTCTTTTCATTACTTAATGATTAACTTATAAGCTGCAGGTCTCATCAAGGCTTTGTGATGGGAATGGGATTGATTATAAGAACTTCATTTCGACTAGCCACTTGTTACTTTGGTGAAGTTATAATTCCATTGTTGGGGGAATTCTTTTCACTCACTGTAACCCCTCCTCGAAACATGTGGCCTCAAAGGAAGAATGCCGTTGTATAAACTTCCTGTGTCTTGGAGATGCTCAGAATTGAATCTGGGAAGAAATAGCCCAGAATGTTTCAAAAACAGGAGACAGCTTTATATCTAAGCTGTTTTGTTATTAAATAGAATGGCCTCATCAGCAATCATCTCCACAAGTTAAAGTACCAAGGTTTCTTGCCCTCCCTCCCCCAATCTCCACCCTACTCCTATGCCCCCAGCATTTTTTATGGCCTCGTTTCACTGTGTAGATAGATGTGTGGCCTGGTGTTTGTCTCTTCTGCAAAAAGGGAGAAAGGGAGAAACCATTTTGCTGCTGCCTGACATGGGTGAGAAAGAAGCTTCATAATTCACCTCTCACTTGTCACTTCCTCTGCCTTTCATGCTCAATCTTGATGATCCCACAAATCATTGATACCTCACACCTAGTACCTTGTTGACTTCCAAAGGGTTCAAGTGAGATGAAAGCTACTGATAAGGGCCAGTCCTTCCCAGGACAGCAGGAGACAACAAGCCAGAAAACAACAGGGGCTCCTTGCTTGTCTCTGTTCACCTCTAACTTGTCTTAATCCATCACTTGTTTCTTTTGAACTGTGGCTTAGAGACTAATCCCATACCCAAGAGGTTACTATCTCTAGATCTTATGGTTGCATGATGCTTTGAGCAATGGGGTTGTCATGTACACTCATTTCTTCCTATTCAAGAGGAATCCAACAAGGCTATACCCAGATGTACGTGAGAGACAAAGGAAGACGTCTTCCACTGGCAGTATTTGCTGAAGGTTCACAGTCTCCAGGAAAAGAAAATGAGATGCCTTAGTCCGCTTACAGAGATAGGCAGGGGCCTTATCCAGTGAGCCAGATGTTGGAATAGTGTTTATTAAAGGCATTGTCTACACGTATGATTTTTGTCTTTTATCTTCTATCATGACAACCCTGCCAGTGAGGATTGCCATGTGTCCAGGTTTGTGAAAGGATGTGAATGAAAGGTTCATATTTTCCTGTTTCATGTGGTCTACTTACAGTTCCATAAGCAGTAGGAACCCAGGAATAACGGTCTATCTAATTTTAAATGCATTTCAAAGAGCTGAGAGATACTGGCATGAGTGAATCTTTTGGCCCCATCCAACTAGTTTTCATACTTTTTGATATTGCCTAAGTTAGATAATTGTTGGAAAGATAACACCTAGCATCCTTCACTAATGTCACACTGAAGCTTTGTCATGGTATCAAAACTACTGTGGGTCCTGGAGAGCTTTGCCAAGGGAGAATAAGCTTTCATAAACATTATCAAGCTGAAAAGGTTTCGGATATAGATTTATCAATGAACTTTTGCTATCCAAGGACCGATATATTGATAGTCAAAGGATTTTATCACTAGGCTGGCACAGGAGGCTGAATTTTTCAACAACTGTAACTCTTAAAGACTCCTTACCAAGTGATAGGAAGGAGGTGATCTGTGGTAGTACAGCTAATAACCACCCTGCTAAAATCATGAATCTCTGAAACATGGAAATGATAATGAGGAGGAGGATGGTGATAAAGAGAGCAACACTTTAATGAAACTTTAATCCGGTGCTCAGTGGATAGAGAACCAGGCCTGGAGTCAGGAAGAGCTGAGTTCAAATCCAGCTTCAGATACTAGCCGTGTGTACCTGGGCAAGTCACCTAATCCTATTTGCCTCAGTTTTCTCATCTGTGAAATGAGCTGGAGAAGGAAATGGCAAACCACTTTCCTATCTTTTCCAAGAAAACCCTAAATTGCATCACGAAGAGTCAGAAATGACTGAAACAACTGACCCACAACAAAATCTGATGCATCTTTGTAGTGTGGAAGTGACCCTGGGTTCTGAAAGTCTGTGTCAGTGGATCCTGAGGGTAGGCAGGCCTTACCAAGATTCAGTAATTTTATAATCCAGTGAAGCTGAAAAGGTTTCAGTTATGGCTTCAGGGAGGGACTCTGTCCTATTGTCTGAAGACCAGCCTTGCTGAGATAGAACATTCTCAATGATAGAAAGCTGACCAAGAGAAGAAACCCTCTATTAAGGCACAGAGGGGTAGTAATCTGCATCGGTAAAGGAATGACATGACAGAAATAACACCACAGCCCTTTCTAAAGTTTGTTTGTTTTTAAATTAAGATTAGATCTCATTTCATGAGCATAGTGTAAGACCCTTAGGAAACTTCCTCTACTAATGAGAATTGGCATCTGTTATACCCTTTCTAGACTTAGACAGTTGCTTGGGGGTACTAATAGGTTAAGTTAATCTTCTAAGGTCACATAGTGAGGATATATGTCATTGGCAGGATTTGAATTCACGTCTTCCTAACCCTGAGACCAACTCCTATACCCTATGCTACCTCTTCAAAGTTATCTATTAATAATCATTTATTAAATACTTATTACATGCCAGGTTCTGAACTAGACACTGAGTATACAAAAACAAAAAAAAAATTGTGCTCAAAATGAGCTTGTAGGTAGTTCTACAATAGTCTAAGATTTACAAGGTAGCCTGTATACATTTCCTCATGTGATGAGTCATCACAATCTTATCAGGTAGGTGTTAATCCCCTTTTAACAGAAAAGGAAACTGAGGTTCAGAGAAATACATTGAATTGCTGATAAGTGATTTTACTGTGTTTCCACTCTACCTCTGGCTCCTACATTTGTAAATCATTTAAAATGTTATCAAAAACACATTCACACATATCATCTCATTTGTTCCTTTCAACATACCTGATGTGGTAGATATCCTGATTTGAAAGGTTGAAGAAACTGAGGTTCGGGGAGTTTAAATGACTTCCAAGCTAGGAAGTAGCAATACAAAAAAAAGTAGTAGTAGTGAGGTTGTAGTTGGAAAGAATGTTCAATTAGCAATAAGGAGACTAGCACTAACTTCCTATGTAAGCTGAGTCAGGCATTTTTTTTTCCTCTTTGGGCTTCCTTTTTTTTCTTCTTTTTTTAAACACTAGTCTCCCTAGCAGACCCAGGTGGGAAGCACTGGGTCTATTCACAGGCCCAGTTCCTCTCTGATCTGTATTAAAGTTCTAACCTATGCTGGTTCTGATGGAGACCAGTTTGTCCCTCCTTAGGCAATCTAGTACATTCCTCTTCCTGAAGAGACTCATCATATAAATGTCCACCCTGGTACCTACTCCTGGTCAGCTTAGCCAAATGTAGCTCTGAACTCCCACACTCCAGAATCCACCAGTCCCAATCTCCCTGGCACCTGATATTCCAGGGGTGTTCCATCACATCTGGCCTATTTCTTAATTAGTAAAATCAAGTAGTAAAATTAGTCAAATTAATTAGTAAAATAAGGGCTTGAAGTAGATTCGGTGACCAGGCTACTGGCTGCATAAAAGATAGCTGACATTCTACTGGCCTAAAGGAGATTTTGACCTTCATGAGGTACCTGGTTTTCTTTCTCTTGCAGATTTGGCTGTTTATGATTAAACCTCAGTTAAGACCTTTTTATTTTGGTTCAGTGGAAGGTGTTCTAATACGTACTTAGTCTTTGGGCTCATCCTGCATGGTGGAAATATTTAGGTAGGAGCAATTCACTAATAGTCAAGTCAGGCTGGTATTTCTTGATTTATAACCAGCACAGTAACAACAGCATGACTTAACTTGCTATTTTGATACAAATTGACCCCAATAGAAGAAAACTATCATTTCATTATGATGCATTGCTAAAGCTGAAATCTGTATGAAGTTTACACCAGTGTCTTGGAAAAAATCATTAGCTTGGAAGGGAACAAAGGCCAATCAATTCAGTCAGACTTTTTGTTTAGAGTGCTTCCTGAGAAGTACTTTCTTCGATCAGTAAAACTTTCCCCTAAACGAATGGAATGTTCATGCAAGCTGGCTAGTTTTAAAAAGATCTTTTGAAATAGGGACAAGTTAAAAACATAAAACTATAGTATTGGAAATGGAGATGTGCAAAATGACTGGCTTTTTTGTTTGGTTTTGTTTTTGAGACTGGGTCTCCCTATCCCACCCAGGTTAGAAGGTCTGTTGCCATTCACTTCCCATCCTCACTGAAAATTATCAAGAAAGCCTTGGTCTTTTCTGTTTCTGCCCTGAGCTGTTTCAACCCTCCTTAAGTATGCTAGTGGTGTTGCCTGCCCACTTCCTGGGTGCCAATCATATCAGTGCCTGACTTAGTCCTACTTTTTGGAGCTCAAGCATCCACCAGGTTCAGTCTCTCCAATAGCATGGATTATAGTGGCTCATCACACAAGGTTCAAATTGAATGTTAATGCCATGGGCAAGAATAATAGTAATTAATATTGTCCTCACAAGCACCCTGTGAAGACTTTTGAAACCCAAGGTCCAAGAAGTGACTGGCTGAATTAAGACACAGAGTCAGTTTTCGATGCCAAGGCTTTTGGTTAAAAATTCAGTACTCTGTCTACTCTAGCAGGCTATTTTACTTATAGGCTATAGTCATATTAAACTTAGACCACTACGATGTAAGCACTACAAATTCCCAGAGAATTCTGGAAAATATACCTTCACATAAAGAGCAACATCTATGCCACCTAACTTTATTTTGATGTGGCCTTTAAGGATTCCGCTAAAATTGAGAGAACAAAGGTAAATTCTTATCTTGTCTCTACTTTCCCAGAAGATGGGTAAAATGGGCAGGATCCTTGTGTTGCCATTTTCAGAGGTCTCTCTCTAGCTGTTAACTTACCAGTATTGCTTTCTTCTTTGCAAACCTATCAGTACACTTTTTCTGCTTAAAATGACAGACCCAGCTCAAATCCACTCTTTGAAGAAGCTGTTAAGTTGGTTAACTTTCAAATGAATTGTCCTCAAGGCTTCCTAAGGGGAATTCCTGGAATCAGTCTAATTTCAAGTGCTCATTCCTGGCTGGAGCTTATTATTACTAGAAGTCGACATGCTGACAGGCAGAGACAAAGAGGTCATGGAACAGGGTCATTTTTAAAGCAGAAATTTGATTTATATGCTATAAAGCACTCTATTATTACAAGATAGGAATGGAAGTTCAGGGAAGGAACAGGGGCCTAAAATGTCTCTGATTTCTGAAAATTCAGGCAGTTCTCAGAGAAAATTTATGGAGTGGGATTTATAATCATAATAGCTAACATTTCTACCGTATTTTACATATGTTAACTCATTTGATATTCGCTATAATCCTGTGGAGTAGGTGTGAAGGAGGTGTAATTATCATCTCCATGTTTCAGATGAGGAAATTGAGACTAAGAGACTTACTCAGGGTCACAGAGCTGGTAAATAATGGAGGCAAGGGTTGAAATTCAGTCTTTCCTAATTCTAACTCAGGACTCTAACGGTTGGACCAAACTGGTTCTTTGTACCATAGGGATGGAGACTACATTGTAAGGACAAATCAGAATGTCAAAAGTAAAGGCTATTCTCTTAAAAAAGAAGTGAGATTAGGATTTTTCTCATTTGAAAAGAAAGGGTAGAGGAAGGAAGAAAGAGAGACTTTTTAAGTATAAGTGGAATTACCTACAGACATACAGAACTATACATATACACACACACACATATACACATATACTTACACAAATACATATATGTAAGTATACTTCAAGCTAGGTATAATTCTGTGTGTGTATATATTTATATATACGTATATATATATACACATGTATGTAGATACACATATACATTTATACATACACATAAGCATTTTCATATATATTTATAAGGTAAACAGAGCTTAAATGAATTGCCTAGAGTCACACAGCTCTAGTGAATGTCTGAGGCTGGATTTGAACTCAAGTGTTCCTGACTCCAGGCCTACTGCTCTCACCACTGAATCATCTAGCTGCCTCAAACAGCTAGATGGCTATAAGGAGGGAGAGAGGAGTGTCTAAAGCAAACATGGGAAGACTTCCCCTGGCAGAATGGACAGATGAGAATAATTTGTTCTGATGGCCATGAAGACATCTAAAGCAGGTGCTGTAGAGAGCTTAGAGCTTGGTCAGACAGCAAAGATGCCAAGGTCATCCACTCACCACATCCCAGGTCTCGATAGCTTTCATTTGTCTTGCCACTGGACTTTGATGATTCTGAAAGAGAGGGTGAGGCTGATGACTTTGTTCAACTCTGCCTCACCTAAATCCAATTCATACATAAGTCAAGGAGTTACCCTGTGATTTCATTGATTCTCTTCGAAAACAAAGACAAAAACAACAACAATGACATATTTATTGTTTATATAAATATATGTATAGTTACATTTTTATATATATTCATGTACTTATATAGTTTGTATACAGCAATATAGTTATATAATATATAAGCTATATATGCATATGCTATATATGACTATTTGTGGTATATATCTATATAATATAGTTCTATATATATCCATATATAACATAGGTATATACAGAGATATGTATCTGTGTATATTTCAGTAGATACCTAGAATTTGGGAACAGAAGAGAATTGTAGAGAATTTCAAATTCCGTTTTCTCTTTTTACAAATGAGGAAAAATGAGATCCGAAGAATTTGTGGCCACATTATACCTGTCATTATTGACTGTAAGTCCCTAAAGAACAGGGATGTTTTTTTTTCTCTTTGTATTCCTAAGGCCTTACATACTGTCTTTCATACAGTAGGAAGTTAAAAACTATTTATTAAATCAAATTGAGCTGAATGGAGTGATTTTCTCCTCATCTTGCAAGCATAAGTATGGGCTGCACCTATGTACACAGCAGCTTCCTCAGTATTTTTCAGAATTGACCGGTGACCAGCTGATTCTTCCAAAAGGTCAGACCTGCTATTTATATAGGCCCATTTGCCCAGTTGGTGGTCATAGTGTTTTATGCTTATTTCTATTTTTTTTCTTTCGATGGAGAGAGAGAGAGAAAGACAAAAAGAGTCATTTGTTATACTTAAGGTCAAATGTTAGAAAATGATAGATACTCAAGAATGAACATCAATTTTGTATTAATGATACAAAATGATAAAAAAAAAAAAAGATTAAGTGCACAGGGGCAGAGTCAAGATGGCCGCATGAAAACAGCATCTTACCAGAGCTCTCTCACAAGGTCAGATTCCTGTCAGATTCCTATAAAAAAGTGACTTTGAGCAGATTTGAGAGAGTTAGAAACCACAAGAAGTCTTAGTGGGGCAAATTTCCAAGCCAGGAGAGTCTGAAAGGCCAAAGGCATGAATCTGTAGGCTTGGAGAGTGCTCAGGGTGTGGAGCTGCTCCAGACCAAAGTGGAAGCGGCTGGCCAGGAAACCCACGTGGGAGACAGGCTGGGAGAAAGCTGGGCACCTGAAACTGGCGGAGATCCCCAGGCCTAACAACACAGGACGGCAGTCTATGGAAGCCAGGAGAGGCAATGCAATGCCACCAGGCCGTGAAACACCAACTCCTGAGGCTTGCAGCCCAAAGGTATGAAACTCGGCTTCTTGAACTTCCAGGAGACATAATGGCCAGGTAAACAGCTCTAATCCCTCTCCCCTCACCCAGAGAATTCCTCAGGAAAAAAAAAAAGAATGCTGGAACAGAGGAGATAGAAGTGGGGCTTCAGTGGCCAAATAGTAGAAGTTTATTAGTCCCAGAGGGGCAGAGCCAGTAGGGGTCAACACCAGGAGCCCAGACATACTCTTGCTCCCCCAGGGGAAGTGCCAGACATCAGCTCAAACAATAAAGAATTGAGACCATTGCTAAAGAGCAACAGTGCTGGAGAGCACCCCTAGGGAAAGAGACATCAGGGAGCCAGACCCCTCCCCCACACCTCAGGAAACTGAAGGCTATAATTCACAAAGACGGCAACTAGACTCACAATCCCCAGAATAAGAAAGCTGGGACAGAGAGCCCTGAGCCCCAAAGGCAGAAATTTATTGTAAAGCCAGGAAAAGGCTAACCAACATGAAGAAGAGCACAAAAAGACCAAGGGCCATTGATTCTTTTTATGGACACAGGCAGGATCAAAATACCAATTTGGAAGAGGACAGCAATGACAGTATAAGATACATCTGATACCTCAAAAGGTAATGTGAACTGGTCTCCAGCCCAAAAAGCATTGCTGGAAGAGCTAAAGGAGGATTTTAAAAACCAAATTAGGGAGGTAAAAGAAAAAAATGGAAAAAATGGAAAAAAAAA
>CM053626.1:49506092-49540706 GCA_028646595.1 Phalanger gymnotis
ATCTGTGAGGACCACCCCTGACAGACTTCACTCTTCTCAGCAACATAAGGTACAAAGACAACTCCAAAGGACTCACAATGGAGAATGCTATCTACATCCAGAGAAAGAACTATGAAGTATGAATACAGATCGAGGCACACTTCCTGCTAGCCTTCCCCCCCCCCCTTTTTTTTTCTTTTTCTCTCTTTTGTTTTTGTTTTTGGGCCAGGTTTTTTTTGCTCCTGTTTCTTCTTTTGCATGATTCATTTCATTGATCACAGTTCTCCATAACTTGACTAGTGTATAAATTAATTCAATGCGAAGTTATACGTGGAAGCTATACGGGATTCTATGCCATCTTGGAGAGGGAGGAGGGGAGCGAGGCAAGGAAATCTGGAACTCAAAATTATGTAGAACTGAATGTTGTAAACTAAAAATAAAAAAATGCTATTAAAAAAAGGAAAGGAAGGCAAAAAAAAATTAAGTGTACAATAAATTAGAATGACATCCCAAGCCACAAACCCTAGCTGTTTTCATTGAGACAGGAGTGAAATTCATAGGACTGGGAGAGGCAAGCAAGTTTCTTTCCCTGGAGCAAAAGCCCAAGTTCTTCTTCAGCTTATCCATCTGCAATGAGTTGACTATGTTTCACATTGGTGATGAATTATCCTCCGTTTCCTCAGTCTAATCCTTTTCATTTATTTATGTTTTATGGAGGAAACATAAAAGGCTTCTTAGAAAAATCCAACTGCTTTTGATAAACCTTGTCATGTGCAAATAATGGAGCCTTGTCAAGTCTGAGCTTTTCTGGAAATTTATACCTTCTAATAATAATTAAAAGAGGGAAAAAAGAAAATCAGAAACAAATAAGGAGTATATTGAATTGGATTCAAAGCATGTTTGTGGCTTTGAATCAGTGGCAATAAAGCATTTTTTATCAAAAAAAATTCTTTAAATGTAGCAGTGTAACTAAAATTCATTTTAGGCTTGAATTTGGGATTTTTCAAGTAGTGAAACCATGACTTCTATTGCTAAGAACTGGCAGCGTGTGGGGCAGGGAAAGGGAAGAAGAAAACATTTAGCTCTCAGTGAAGCATTATATTAATTTTGAATCAGACACAACGAGAAAGATCTGGGCAAGGAGACGAGCCATTGTTCAGTAAATGACCTTTATATAAGCTAGTAAAGATCTCTTTAAAATAAATTTAAAATTAACCATCAAGCAGCAGTTAATGCTGGTTTATTAAAGAAAAAAGCTATATAAAAAAGATACAACATATATACTCATCTAGATATTTTCTAGAAATCAAACTTCTATGTTTCAGACAGATTTGTTTTTAGTTGCTGAACATTACATTTAAAAAATCAGGAAAACTAATGCCTAGATGAAGATAATATCTTGAGAGAAGACCTTGAACAATTTGAATATGGATCTTCCATCTACTATGTATATATCTTGTTTTCCCTGGTGTGTGTATATGTCATCGCACCCATTAGAATATAAGCTCTCTGAGGGCAGGGGTGGCCATTTCTTTTCACTTCTATCGAGTGATTAAGTGCTTGTTGACTGACTGCTGATTTTTTAGGATATTTTAGCCTTTTATTTGATGTTTATGGGTCAATTCAACATAAGGTCATTGTCAATTTATAGTTGAAGACAACTTTAGAGGCCATTTAGTCCAGCTCCTTAAATTTACAAATGAGAAACTGAGTCTCAGAAAAGGGAAGTGACTTTTTGAATGTCCTACAGGTATTTTAGCAGGAGTGGAAATATTTTAGATCCAATGAGAGATAGGAAAGAAAGAAAGAAAGAAAGAAAGAAAGAAAGAAAGAAAGAAAGAAAGAAAGAAAGAAAGAAAGAAAGGAAGGAAGGAAGGAAGAAGGAAAGAAAGAAAAAAGAAAGGAAGGAAGGAAGGAAGGAAGGAAGGAAGGAAGGAAGGAAGGAAGGAAGGAAGGAAAGTAGGAAGGAAGGAAAGAAGGAAGCAAGGAAGGAAGAAAAGAAAGAAAGAAAGAAAGAAAAAGAAAGAAAGAAAGAAAGAAAGAAAGAGAGAGAGAGAGAAAGAAAGAGAGAAAAAAGGGAAGGAAAGAAGGAAGGGAGGGAGGAAGGAAAGAAGGGAGGAAGGAAAAAAGAAAAAAAGTCATCCATTCAGTAGATAACTGGTGCTATCATAACTTTTATCTCAAATAAAAACCTATCACAAACTTGGTAGATTATAAGAATTGGTTGGGTTATATTGAAAGAAATGAAGTGTATTCAGGGGCTAGGTGTCTCAGTGGATAGAGTGCCAGACGTGGCATCAGGAAGACTCCTATTCTTAAATTTAAAGGTGGCCTCAAACACTACCTGTGTGATCCTGAGTAAGTCACTTAACATTGTTTGCCTCAGCGTCTCCATCTGTAAAATGAGCTGGAGAAAGAAATGACAAACCACTCCATTATCTTTGCTGAGAAAACCCCAAATGGGGTCACAGAGAGTCTGACACAACCGAAAACAATAAACAACAATAAGCATATTCACACATTCTATACTCCCTTTATTTATTTATTTAATAATCATTCTGATAGACCTTACCCTTTGAAATTAATAATCCTATGATGCTATGAACAACTGAAAACAACTTAACAACAATAGCTATTCTCACACATTCTATTCTTCATTAATTCATTTAATAAGCATTTTGATCAGCTTTATGACTTGAAGTCAATAATCCTGTGGTGACAGGATTTCAGAGGATAGGACAATTCCTATTTAGGGAAGGAATTAGTATTCCCATCCCCCCAAAATCCTTGAGTTGAAGAGAAATTGAATATTGTTTCAGATATGGTCAGAGCTTTAAAGTATCCACAAAACGCTCTTCGTCCCAACCCTCTGAGGGAGCTAATACAAGTATGACTTAAAAAAAAAATACTAGTATAAGATGGGAAAGATATAGCTGAATAGTAGTTTGTTTGAGTGGGAAAAACAACCCACCAATCAACATCTTGGAGTTTTAGTGCATTGCAAGCCCAACATGAGTCAATGGTGTGATGTGGAGGCCAAAAGAACTAATGTGATCTTTTTTATGACCTGCACAGTTTCTGGACAGGAAGGTGATAGATAGCACTGCTGGATTTAGACTCTGAGCTCCTTGAGAGTAGGACCTGTTTTTGCCCTTCTTTGTATCCCTAGAACTTAGCGTAGTGCCTGGAACACAGGAGACTCTTGATAAAAATTAGTTGAGCACATATGGGCTCTTGTGCTCAGTCATAGGGGCTGCATTTTCAGAGACACTAAAAACCTGGAGAGTATCCAGGGAAAAACAAACGCTATCATGAGAGATCCTGAACATGAAATATCGTTGAAGGCACTGGGCAATTTTACCTACAGAATGGAAGACTTAGTGAGATATGGTGGCTATTTTCAAATATCTGCAAGACTATCATATGAAAGAGAGGTGAGATTTGTTTTGCTTGGCCCCACTCAGAGAGAAGAACTACTATTGATGGACACAAATCACAGGGGGATATATTTAGAGTTGACATATGGAAAAAAATTTCCTAACCGTGAGAGTTTTCTAAAGTGGAATAAGCTTATGATTAACTTTGATAGACTTGGTTCTTCTCAGCAATACAAGGTTCAAAGATACTTGCAAAGAACTCATGATGGAAAGAGCTATCTACGTCCAGAGAAATAACTATGCAATATGAACGCAGATTCAGGCGAACTATTTGCTCTCTTTTTTTTCTTTTTGCTTTGTTTTGTTTCTTCTTTGTCATGATTCATTCCATTAGTCATAATTCTTCTTTACAACTTGACTATTGTGTAAATAACTTTAATGCAAAGGTATATTTAGGAGATATATCGAATTCCATGCCATCTTGGGGAGGGGAGGGGAAGGAGAAGGAGGGGAAGAAAATCTGGAACTCAAAAACATGAGGAACTGAGTGTTGCAAACTAATAATTAAAAAAAAATCTTGATTTAAAAAAAATAAAGTGGAATAAGCTGTCTCAGGAGGCCAGGGATCTAGCCGTCACCAGAGCTCTTCAGGCAAAGGCTAGATGCAAGGAATATTGCAGAATATTCTAATCCAGGTATAAGCTGGGATATGTGACCCTGAGGTTCCCTGCAGCTTTCTGTAACTCTGCCAAAACAGGAGCCTAAAAGGTGTCTTGGCTCAGGCCATGGGGTTGAGATGGAAGAACAGATTTTTTTTCTTCCCCAATCACAGCTTGAATCAGCCAAAGGACACAATATATTGACTCTTCTTTGGGGGATGAAGATCTGGGTTTACATCCCACCTTAGACGCTTGCTAACTGTGTGACCTTGGATAAATAACTTTACCAATTTCCTTCTCTGCAAGATAAGGAATCGAATCAATGAGATTTAAGGTTTTTTCTACTTCTAAGATGTATCAGAAGAAAAGTTGAGCAATAGAGAAAATGACGGAGCCAGGATACATAGGCAATTCTAAATCACAAATTGGGACACTTTGAGGGATAGTTTGTATATATACACACATATATAAATATATATATATATATGTATATATATATACTTGTACACACACACATATATATATATATTTGTATATGCATGTGTGTATATACATGCATGTATGATATGGTCATATTCATGATATATGTATAACTGTGAATCTGTGTGTGTGTGTGTTTGTGTGTGTGTAAAAGCCATTTTTAACCAGGATGCGGAGGGAGAGGGACAGGTTTTCTTGGACCAGCAAAGATGCTGGAGTGGTTTGCCAGTGCTTTCAGATACATTATGAGATGACCAAGCTGGTGTGTGTGTGTGTGTGTGTGTGTGTGTTGGGGAAGGAGATATGAGTTGAGGTGTTGGGAATAGGAAAGTCCCTCCATAGGCAAGAATTATATATGTTATATTTTTGCATAGAAGCTTATTCATCAAGTTTAGCCTAGCAATCTACAGCCATGAAGTAGAAATGCATTAATATTAAGGCCAAGTCAAGAGAATGAATTTTAATCAGAAAGAGGATAAGAGAGAATTGACAAATATCCTGTTGCTTATGGATTTCTAGGCTTAGGCTATAAGAACCAATGGAAAGTGTGAACTCTACTCCTTTTTTATCTATTACTGTATTCTTTTCTTCCTCCATTACATGCTACCCTATAGTACTTTTAAAAATAAAATGACTTTTAAAATATGATTCTATTGGATAGCTAAGGGTGGACTGGTGGCAAATGAAAGCCCATGACCTTTGCTTCATGAGTAATACAATGTTCAAAGAATTCCCTAACCTAGAAGTGATGACAGCTTGAAATAATGAAGGGGTAGCTCGAGTGCTCTAAGACCTGGACTTGCTTGTCAGGATAAAGGCACTAGGGATACTGGATGCCACTCTGGCACTACTCTCTGGTGTACGCCAAAGTTTTTGTAAATAAATACTCATTGATCAGTGTTGCCCTGTAAATATGTATGGTTTTATATGCACTAGGGAGAATTGGATAGAATTTTTTCTCCATCTATCTGATGTCTTATTAACTTTTCATCTTGTTTCAAGTCTGAGTTGAAAACATATTGCTTGTTTTCATTTTCTCTCTGTAATTATGTTATTGGACTGTGAAGTTTATACGCATTAATTATAAAAATTATTCATCCTGGAATTTTTAGAGGAAAAGTTGATATTATACTCCCAAAACTATTTCTTATTGAGGGAACCCAAAGAGGACATTTTAGTCAGAAACACAATTAATCTGATAATTTTGCCAATATTATTTTAGGAAAACAAAAAATTAATTACCAATGTTAGAGACATGTATAGATCTAGACCAGAATGAGCAACATTTATCACATGGCAGTGTGTTGTTGTTGAGTCATTTTTAGTCAAGCCTGATTCTTCATGACTCCATTTGGAGTTTTGTTGGCAAAGATGCTGGAGTGGTTTGCCATTTCCTTTTCCATCTCACTTTACAGATGAGGAAACTGGGGCAAAATGGGTTAAGTGACTTGCTCAGGATCACACAGCTAGTAAGTGTCTGAGGCTAGATTTGAATTCAGGAAGATGAGTCCTCCTGAATCCAGTCCTGACACTATCCACTGGGCTGCCTAGCTGCCCACATAGCAGTGTAGTATAGAGGGAACATCTCTAGCATTTAAATATCATTTCTGGCACTGCTTAGCTGTGACCATGGCTGATTAGTCTTACTTTCCTGGACTTCAATTTCCTCACCTTAACCCCTCCGCTAACCCTACCTCTGCCACCAAAAAAAAAGTTGTGAATATAGATCATTTCCAGGTTTGCTGCCTGTATGCTTTTGGTTTTAGTCAATTCACTTCTCTGGGCCTCAGGTGGTTCATCTGTAAAACAAAGTGATTGAATTCAGCTTTAGATCAAGGATCTACTCCCTCCTTACTTTCTTTCTAGTTATAGCATCCTAGGACCAGTGATAATACTTTATTTATCTGTAATACTCCAAATTTTCTAAGTTCATATTAATTCTAAATATAGGCATTTTAAAAACACCAAATCTCACAGTTTCATTCAAATGCTCATAAATATTGAAGTTCTTCCTTTCACTTCCTTCTATGGAACTCTACGTCATTGGAACTCCTTTGTCCTTTTCATAGTTGAGTTCATAGTGAACCCTATTCCTCACCTTCCCATAAATATATACCCCCCAACACTATATATAGATGATTTATTATACCCAGTTGCTCTGGATTATTTCAAAGACAGAACATCCCCACATTCCTTTGACTTACCAAATCTTCAAAGCATATCAAAATTCATTGGAAAATACGTCCCATCAATTTCCCTACGAACAAAAGCAATTCTGGGTTCCTTTATATCATTATTCAGATTCCTCAAAGAATCAACAGCAAAGCATAAGGGTGCCAATTCTTATTTTAATTGTGTTTTGGTGATGAATTTCAAGAGGTATTCTGTGACAAGGGTCCAAGAGCGTCTTTTCTGATTTTCTTGTTTTTAAATCTGTACCTGACAGGTTGTTGATGTTGAGTACTCTCAGTGTGGATATTCCTTATATCATCAACATGTTGATAGCGTAACAAATTAACTGGGAGGTAATGAGAGATTAAGGTATTTGTCTACACTTCATATGTATCAGAGGCAGGCGTTAACCTCAGGTCCCCGTCACTAAAGTTGGACTTTTCTCCTCCCTGCCTTGCTTTCTGTCTCTCTGTTCAAGATTTGCAAAGAATCTTACATGAATTATCTCATTTGAGCCCCACAACAACCCCTTGAGGTAGGTACAATAATTCCCATGTAACAGATGAAGAAATTAAAGTTCTGAGTGGGTGGATGATTTGTCCATCGTTGCACAGCAAGGAAGCATCAGAGGCAAGATTTTATTGTAGGTTTTATATCCAGCAATTTATCCACTGTGTTACATTGTAACACTCTCAGTAACTTTCAGTAAACTCTTGGGTGCTCCCACTTAAATTAGGCTTTAATCCTTTGTATTAGCATTCAGCAGATGCCCCTTGTGTGTGAGAACCCCACCCTAGACTAGATTCTTTTTAAAAATTATTTAATCTATATGGTTAATATTTTCTTTGTCACTTTTCTATTTTTAAATTTTAGTATTTTATTTCCCCTATTTACATGTAAAAACAATTTTAACATTCTTTTTTAAAACTTTGAGTTCTATGTTCTCTCCCATCCTCCCTCCTCACTCTCTTCATCAAGAGGGCAAGCTATTTAATATATTATACATTTTTGGTCATGTAAAACCTATTTACATATTAGTCATGTTATGAAAGAGAACATAGACACTCCCAAAAATAATAAAGAAAAGTTTAAAAAAGTATGCTTTAATCAGTATTCAGACACCATCAGTTCTTTCTCTAGGTATGGATAGCATCACAAGTTCTTCAGTATTGTCTTGGGTCATTGTACTGCTGAGATTAATTGCTAAGGCATTCATAGCTGATCATCTTGTCATATTGCTGGTACTTTGCACATGGTACATTTCACTTTGCATCAGCTCATGCAAATCTTTCAAGATTTTTCTGAGAGCATTCTGCTTATCTTCATTTCTTACACCACAATAGGATTCCATTACAATCACATACTACAATTTGTTCAGCCATTCCCCAATCAATGGGCATCCCCTCAATTTCTAATTCTTTGCTGCCAGAAGAGAGCTACTATAAACATTTTTTATACATATAGGTCATTTTCCTTTTGTAAAATCTTTTTTTGGATACAGACCTAGGCAAGTTTTCACCTGAGCACTCTGGAAATAGGGACTCTGAGCAGATAAGCATTCACCAAAACTTGCAAACCTCTCAGTGAACCCAAGCCAACTCTTGTCTGAATTTTCAGCAAACCTGGGCTGAGTTTTGAGGAATCCAAAGCAATTTTATGGTTGCAGATGGAAACCAGGCCCAACTCAGCAGTTCAAATGAACCAGAAATTTGAAAGAACTCTCTGGGGGTATGAAGCCAAGCAAACCAAAACAAAGTAATGATTCCCAGGGAACTCTGGAGAGCCCATGTGCACAGTTTGGCAGGGACCTGGCATGGATCTGTGTCCTTTTATTTCAATTTGATCAGTAGAAAAATTGAGTAGTCTCCCTAGTAAGGTTGTTTCTGTTTAGATGTAGAGGCTTTTTCTCCTCTTCAAGTAAATGATTAAAACCCACGTCCACATATATGACATACACAAATATATATTCATCAGCGTACGTGTATAAAACACATATTTACATATGTTTACAATATGCTTATATGTGCATTATTAGATGTAATGTGTATATACATACAGACATGTACATATATGTGTACACATATGTGTATATACACATAGGTTTATGCATATGCATGTGAATATATACATGTACATTTATGTATTCACACACACATAGGAAGGTAGAAACACACCGAGTTGTTGGACAACAAGTAACTATCAGTCAGGCTTGAATAATTATGGATACAGCCCTTAAGGTCTGGCTTCATTTGAAGAGTTCTGGTTGACCACCAACCTCCACATGACCTTGGTCCAATTCCTCACATGCCTTGTGTAGCTGAACACAGCCTTCCTGTCTAGGGAACACCTGGTCTCCAGGCTACCATAGAGCAAACACTTTTACTTTTGACTTTTGAAGTTCACTGGGGTAAGGAAGGCTGGGGTAAGTATGTCTAATCTGGGCTGTTTTTGTTTTTTGTTGTTTGATAGATTTCAGGAAATCTATGAACTTGGATTGGAAAAAAACAAAACAAAACACCAGAATTGTTATTTTCACTAACCTTTGTTTTCCTGTCTAATCCTATGTATTTTATTTTATGCATTTAGAAACATTACACCTAGAAGCAGTCTATAGGCTTCACCAGACTGCCAATAAGCAGCGTGATACTAAAAAGATTAAGAATCTCTGGCTTAAATGGTGGGTTGGTTTTCACTGCTTCATTTCTTACTACTCCACGCCCCACTCCCCCTACCCCACCCCCTTGACTCCCGGCTGGCATTGATCATTTTAGCTCTATTTGGTTAGGCTACAGAAAAAAGCATACTAGGATTAGTTAATGAAGCCTCAGCAAGCCACACAGTACAGTACCAAGAGGGCCAGATGGAAGTCCAGAGAGGCCTGGGTTTGGATCTCACTTCATGTGCTTATGGATTGGATAAGCATAGGGAGCTTCACTTTTCACGGTTTCAGTCTCTGCACCTGCAAAATGACGGGGCGAATACTTACTTCTCAGGATTGCTGTAAGATTCATAGAAAATGATATCTATAAGATACTTTGAAAACCACAAAACACTCTTAAAATGCCCGCTATTGGAATCAATCAAATAAGGAAAAATGAAATTCCACTTCAGAAGTGTCTTTAAGATCAATGGTACACACACACACACACACACACACACAGATGCGCACGTGCGCACATACACATGCCCACAGAGAGAAAGTGAGACAGTTTTTTTTAAAAAATTGTTGCACTTGAAAACTGAGACCTCAATTCCTTGGCATATGAAAGGAGATTCAAAGTTGTACATAGTGGAAAATCAACTGGAGAGGTGCTTGTTACAAGACATATTCTACCACTTAGTGAACCTAGCCCCATGAGTTAATTATTAGCTCCGTGAGTTTGAGGAAGTCACACCAATTCTCTCAGATGTGATTTGCTAAACTGTGTTATCTATGTGTGCATGTATGGTATGTAGTACACATATATTTAAATATGCACATGTGTATATAGACATTTTTATATACATGTGTATAAAGATATATGTACATACATGTGTATATGTGCATATACAGGATGTTCCTAAGGTTTGGACACGTAGGCAAAAATGCATATTTTCAAGAAATGAAATGAATGACATTTTCAACAACATTTTATTTAATTAAAATATTAACAAATAACATCTCCAATATGATTTCCACCATCTATGATGCAAAGGTTGATTCACTTTGCAAGATTCATGTGAACTTGATGCAGTAACTCCACATTGCCATCAATTTTAGCACACTCACTCTTTACACAATCAATCGTGTTGCATCTGTGATTTTCCTTGAGTATACCTTCTCCTTTAGCATACCCCAGAAAAAGAAGTCAAGGGGGCTAAGGTCTGTTAATAGTCCAAATATTTCAAAATATGCATTTTGCCTATGTGTCCAGACTTTAGGGACACCCTGTATACACATACACACAAATACGCACGTGATACAATACAAACCACACATATGTATATGTATACATGCATACATGCTTGCAAAATATAAACATATACAAACAATGCATATATAACTAGGCATATTACACATGTGCATATGCATATATCTGTATATATGTATCAGTATATATGTGTATGTGTGTATAAATATAGAGATTAGATATAGATATAATTACACACCCAAGTTGCTTCCTTTTTTTCCCCAACAGAATGTAATCTCATGGAAAGCCAGGCTATTTCATATTTGTCTTTGCATCCCCAGAGTCCTTCAAAAGTGCCTGGATTTAAAAAAAAATATTCATTTATTCATCTATCTATCTATCTATCTATCTATCTATCTATCTATCTATCTATCTATCTATCTATCTATTCATTCGTGCACTGATTTATATATTTATCTATCCATTTATCTATCTATCTATCCACTTTTTTACTTATCTATCTACCTTTCTGTCTATCTGTCTGTTTGTTTGTTATTGAGAAGGGGAGGGGGTGAGACTAGACCTGTGATTTCGTAGATATAGGAAACTCTGGGTGAGAAAATCTCTTTAACAATGCCTATTGGTTCCTTCTTTGCACCTGAGGCATTGAGAGGTCAAATGTATTTGTCCTGAATCATACAGCTAGGATGTGTCCGAGGAAGACGCAAATCTATTCTTGCTGACTTAGAGCCTAGTTCCCTATCCACTGAGATATGCTGTTTATTTATTAATAAGGAAATGATTACATGGTATGAGTTCAAGTACATCAGGAAGAATTCCTTGCCTGGCCTCCTTCTATCAAAAAATCCCGCCAGTGCCTGGGTATAGTGATGCCTGAAATTCTAACATTCAAGTTTTAGGACTTTATCTTATGGTTTTGTCCCTTGACAAAATGAAAATAACTCTTAAAGGAGCAATTCATTAGGTATTATCAGTAAGTCATTTATTACTTAGTATGAATGAATTTATTAGCTTTTCTCTTTAGATTTTAATGGAGTAGGAGGGGCAATGATGCTATGAGATTACTGGAGGCTTAAAAAGGGGAGCAGAGGAGCAATGGAACAGGAAAATGACCTAGAAATAGGAAGCTGGTAGCATTAAACCAAAGATTTTACTTGAGTGACTGTGCTATTTTATTTTTCTTCCAGAGAGGCCCTTGTTTGTCACTGTTAGGTCTTTTGAAGGCTCTTTGATAAGTTAACCTTTACAAGGACAGTAGGAACAGAGCTTTAGCCTGAGGGCTGCACTGAGAGAAGGGAAGTTGACTTCAGAATTTAGGGCATGTAGATTTCAGTACAGTAGAGTAGTGCTTTATTTATGATTTCCTTTTACAGAACAGTAGCTTTGGGGTATTTCTGGTATCTTTAAAAACTGTTGGTGTAGCTCAGAGAATAGACATTGAGATGGTGCTTTGTTTATGCGTACCCCCATTCTGCATTTTATCCAATTGCCCTTGGGAAACTTTCTTTGGTTTTCAGAAGGATAACAGAAGTTTAAATAAATATAGGCAGATCCCAGCCAATTTGCAATTTAGTAAATCTGAGTGGTTGAATAATGAAAAAAAAAAACTAGAGATTTTTTTTTCCCCTCTGGCACAAATCAACCATTGATTTTTCCCCTTCCTTATACTATAGTTGTACAAAAAGCAGCTGAGGTAAGCATGGGCTTGATTCTGTTTTTATATTACCTGTTCTGTTCCTATTTGTCCTTGTGAGAGAAGATGGGTTAAGGATAATAGAGGAAATCAGCCTTTCTTATGAGCCAGTTGGTGGAGCAGGGTCTGGAGACCCAGTGCTGGGTCTGGAGTCAGTAGACCTGAGGTCAAACCCAGCCTCAAATAATACTAAACAGCTACGTGACCCTGGGCAAGTCACTTGGCCTCTGTTTGTCTTGGTTTCCTTAACTGTGAAGTGGGGATAATAATAGCACCCTCCTCCCTGGGTTGTTGTGAGGATCGACCAGATAATAATTGTAAAGTGCTTAGCACAGTACCTGGCACGAAGTAAGTGCTACATAAGTATTTGTTGTTATTATTATTATTTCTTTAAGAACAAAAGGTGTTTTATTGATTTAGATTTTATTTTTTACGTCATGGTTATATCCCATCATGCCCCACCCTGTCATGTTGTTGTTCAGCTGTGTCTGACCGTGCATGATTCCATTTGGGGTTTTCTTGGTAATGATATTGTAGTGGTTTGCATTTCCTTCTCCAGCTCATTTCACAGATGAGGAAACTGAGGTAAAGTGCATTAAACTACTTGCCCAGGGTCACACAGCTAATAAGTGACTGAGACCAGTTTTGAACTCAGGAGGATGAGGCTTTCTGATTCCAAACTCAGTGCTCTATCTACTGTGCCGCTAAGGGGCCCTAACCTCGTTATAGATCCCTCCCTGATTTTGAATAGAAATAGTCAAACAAAATTAAATGGCATGTCAATGTCTGACTATGTATTTGGCACTCCATATCCACATGGAATCTATATCTCTACCAAAAGGATGAATGTATGTTTCGTCTTCATTTCTCTGGATATTACATTAACCTGGATTCTGATGTCTTTTAGTGCTGTTTTGTATGATTTCATATGGGGGGGCCATTGTATTTTGGGGTTTTTTTTGGTTCTTTAATGAGTTCCTACAAGTTTTCCCAATCTTCTCTGATTCATCATGCCTTTTATGGTACAATAATATTCCATCATATTTGTATTTTCCAATTTACTCAGCCATTCCTTAAATAATAGACGGTCTCTTTATTCTGGCCTTTTTCTATTATAAAAATCATATTTATGAATAGCAGCTTGTGATTTAATTTTATCTACTGTAAAATGGGTATAATAACATTTGTATTACCTAGCTATTGTAGTATTGTGAAAAGAGCTCGCTAAATGTTGAAACCATATTTATATGTGAATTATTGCTATTACTGACATAACTTCCCCTAAAAGAACCAGAGCATAATTTTAGGGATCTTAAATCTTAAATAGACCTCAGAGGCTATTGATTCCAACCCTCTCATTTTACTACTAAAGACATTAAGTCACTTGTCCACAGGTCGCATAGACAGTAAAAGTCACAGTTAGGACGCAGCCTCATCTCAATCCAAAGCCAGGACTCTTTACCCTGCACACCGCTTTCTGCTTCTTTTTTTCTAGACTAACTTAGGACTTTGTGAAGACTTGGAAAATAGAGTAGTTTCTGTAGCACATATTTTCTGTATGTATGCCTGCTTCTACATAAGTTAAAAATGCACCCCTTCCTTTCTTAGCAACATCTCGTTGACTTCCACTGTGCCAAGAAAGCCAAGTGGAGGAAGAAACAAATGCATAGGCTGAAATGCAAGAGGAGAAAGATGAGGCAGAGGTCAAATTAACCAGACTGTGCTGACCACAGAGGGCACAGGAGCAGAGATGGAATGACCCTTGGTGATATTCTCAGGAAAGCAGAAACTTTTGGGAGACATTACCCACCCTATGGAGGACTGTACTAGCTCTACCATCTGATAAAGGACTCTTACCACCATCTGACACCTCCCTGACAAAAAGACATGCCATCATTTAATGCCAATTCCATCTACCTGCCCCTTGACTTTGTGCCATGGGATTTTTGTCATTCTGGACTGATTGTTTTCTTTGTGGCTAAGTATATTATGCCTGTATAATAAATTCTCATTGCTTTTTTGTTTGAAAGAAAATGTACCCCTTGTTGTAGCTAATTTGCCTTTGTACCTTTACCTGCTCTGGTATGATGATTCCTATCTTGTGCACATGTGCACATGGAGTTGAAAGAGAAGTCTTTGTGTGTTTTATTTCTACCAGGTTCATTTTGCTTTTCCTATCCCTGACTGTACCCCAACGCTGGCCTGCCATCTTGTGAGTGCATGCAATTTGCCCCAACAGAGAATGGGCAGAGATCTGGATGGATGAGGAAAAACCATCACAGTTACTGGAATAAAGAATTTAAAATTAAATTTTATTCTTTTCAATCAATAACCATATGCTTGGGGCAGCTAGGTGGTGCAGTGAGTAGAGCACCAGCCCCAGAGTCAAGAGGACTTGAGTTTAAATCCTGCCTCAGTCACTTGACACACTAGCTGTGTAACCTTGGGCAAGTCACTTAACACCAATTTTCCTGCCTCCCCCTGCCTCCAAAAAAATAGCGATATGATTTGTCTCCCTTCTGCTTCCCCACCAATAGTGGAGAAAAAAAAGAAAAAAAAAAGAAAAGAAAAAGAAAAAAAAAACCAACAACCTTGTTACAAACTCAGATAGTCAAGCAAAACAAATTTCTACATTGATCGTCCCCACCTACCTCCTACCTCCTCACCACCTCAAAAGTCTCAGTCTGCACTCTAAGTCCATTGTCTCTCTATCAAGGAGGGAAAATTAGTTGATGACACTTTCTTGGGGTAGTGAATGTTATGTTATTCCAATATATCAGATATAACTCAGTCTAGGGACCTATAGTACACTTAAAATAGTCTAATTAAGGCAAAGTCTGGAGGTTTCTGACTTGAGTTTGCGTCTTAGCAACACCCCTGTGGACCTGGCCTGTTGAGATTACGATAGACTTCTCCTGGACTTGACATATTATAATATTTATATATTACATTTATAATTATACTAATCATAATTATTATAAAATTTTAAGCAAGAAGAGCGACCTACAGAAAAGCAGATTTAAACTCTATGAAAAGAAATTCTTGCTTATAACTAGAGATGTCACAAATTCTAAGAATTGACTAGATGGTCTCTGAGGTCCTTTTATATTTCTATATCTACAAAACTATTACTTTATGAAGTGTTTATCCAAGTTGTCCTTGAAAACCTCCAGTGGGAGGGAACACAAAGCATCTCATCCCACTTTGGGCCAGCTATGATTTTAAGCAAGAATTTCCTTCCATATGGTTAAATATGCCTCTGTCCGGGTCACTCACCTTGCTCATAGTTTCTCTGGTAGCTCCTCCCACATCATCACTGTCAAGATCATCATGATCAACATCATCTTTATCATCATCATTATCAACTTCACCATCATCACCATTACTAACCATCACCTTCATCAGCCCTTACAGCCTCACCATCACCATCATCACCATCATCACCATCATCATCATCATCATCATTATCATTACCATCATCATCATCATTACCATCATCATCATCATCACCATCATCATCATCACCATCACCATCACCATCACCATCTTCATCACCATCACCATCACCATCATCACCATCATCACCACCATCATCATCACCATCACCATCACCATCGCCATCACCATCATCACCATCACCACCATCATCATCATCATCATCATCATTACCATCATCATCATCATCATCATCTTCACCATTACCATCATCACAGCATTGAACTGCATTATGCTATATCACATCATATCATCATATCATACCAATTACACAAATTGTGTATTATAGCATACCATGTACATCTTGTTATCATACCATCATACCATGTTAAAATTATGTAGCATCATATTTTTCTATGTTGTATCATGTCAGTTATGCTACTCTATGTTATGCTATGTCATATATCATGTAAGATATTACAATATTTATATGTTATATAAATATTGTACAATATATTTATAATTTTAACATAAAATATTGACGCTGATGATGCTGATGCTGATAGTAATGATGGTTATCACGTGGGAGGCAGAGCTGGAGCCTCCAAAGGAACTAAGGGTAATGAGAGTGACCTATGCAGAAGCTCTATGGAAGGAAATTTTTCATTATAATGAGAACTGTCCTAAAGTGAAATGGGATGCTTTGAGAAGTAGTTGCTTCTCTCCCTTTGGAGGTCCTGAAGGATAGAATGTATGAGCACTTCATGTAGTTGTAACAGATTCACATATGTGGAGCTGTAAAAGAATCTCAGAGGTCATCTAGTCAATTCTCAGTTGAAAGATAAGGAAATGGAGTTCCGGAGAGGTTAGTGACTTGCCCAAGGTCCCACAATAACTAAATGTCTGAGGAAGAATTTAAACTCAGCTTTCTTAACTCCAGTGTTTCATGGTTCCCCTCTATGTTGGAATTCTCCAAAAGACATTTGTTCTAGTGACATTGAACTTAGGCAGGCTCAAGGCCCCTCTATTCCTAAGATTCTATGATGCTACAAAAGGAGTAGACTTGCTTTCTCTCTGTGTTCTGTTAATATGGTGCTGATCTGTTCCGAACAGTGAGCCCACCTCCTCTGGGTTCTGCTTGCTTCAATATGTTAACATTAATTTATTGCCCAGCTCTTCTTTCTCATTGACAATGCTTTTCTTCACTGCTTTGTTCTGCTCACTTTCTCCCATTGTCTTCAACATTGTTGTCACTGATAGAATATTTGATGAAGTATGTCCTATGAAAGTGACAATGTTTTCTTTTTCCCATTTAACTTCCAAAACTGATTAGACCTTGGAAATCATCCACTCATATATCTTCCCAAATAGGATAACATACATGAAAAGTCATCACTTGCCTCCTGTTTAGAAGGCCTCCTATGAAGAGGGATCCGCACGCCTACCCTGTGGTGGCCCATTATACAGCTCTCATTGTTTAAAGGATTTTTGCTTATTTAGAAAGTAAAGCTGTTTGTATGTTTGTCACTCTTCACAGGCATTCAGTTCCCCTAACTCCTTAACACTCTGAAAATGGTAGCTCTGTATACAATATAAATATAAAAGACATTAATGAAACTTTTGCCATATGTAGAAAGCTATGCTGCAGGAGATGCAAAGTTTATATCAGAAACAAGAAGTAAGAGTCCCTTCAATCCAACATAGTAATCTATGTAATCCAATGTCACCTGCATTTCTTGGGTTTCTTTTTTCTCACAGAAAATCTTAGTTCTTACATTACCATGTATCCCACATATTCTTCTCCCTTCTACTTCCTAAAAAAATTCTACATGACAAATAGTATTTTTAGAGAGAAAAAAAATCCTCATGAATGATTGATATATCAAAAATTTGTACAAATTGTACAATGAAAAGCATCACTCCAACATTGGCTGATGCCATTTTTGTTACTTTTCTCACTTTTCAGGGTATGAGATGAAATCTCAAGTTTGTTTTGATTTGCATTTCTCTTATTATTAGTGATTTAATCATTATTTGTAATTTTTCATGTGGTTGTCAATACTTTGCAGTTCTTTAAAGAACTATTTGTTGATACCCTTCGACCATTTATCCATTATGGAATGGTTATTTGTTTTTATGCATGTGTATGTATGTATGTGTGCATATACACATATATGTATGTATGTGTATGTATATAGATATATACACATGTATATGTGTGCATATAAATACATACAAAATGCATATATACATAAACACATGTGTATAGGTATAAGGATAGATGTATTTATGTGTATACGCATGTGTATGTATATGTGTATATGCATATGTGTATTTATATGTACATGTGTATGTATATGTGTGCATGTATGCATACATGTGTGCATATTCATATGTATATGCATATATAATAAGGTTTGGTATCCAAGATACACATACATATATACACACTTACATGTGTACATACATGCATTTGTGTAAACATACCTACACAATACACCTATACATACATGCATACATATACACAGATAAGGTTTGTTATCTAAATTTATACACACATGTGAATGTGTGTGTGTATGTGTGTGTATGTGTATGTATATAACTTGGATAACAAACCTTATTAAAGAAATTCAATAGAACGTTTTTTACCCCTATTCAACCATTTTCCTTCTTGTCCTAGATGCATTAAGTGTGTGCCAAATCTTTTCAGTTTCAAGTTATGAAAGTTATTGTATCTTTTCTGTTTACTTCTAGCTCTAGTTTTGTTAGGAATACATATGTTACCTATAGAGAGGTATATGATCTGTTTTTAATGTAATTTTTAATATTAAGGTCATGTATACATTTAGAATGAATTGTGGAATATGATGTGAGGTGTTGGTCTAAGCCTAATCTCTGCCAAAATACTTTCCAGTTTTCCCAGAAATTTTTTTTAAATCAAATACAGAGTTCTTCCCTAGGTAACTTATGTTTCCCACTTTATCAAACACTGGATTTTTGAATTCTATTGTTTCTGAATCTCTTTTGCTAGTTGGTTCCATTGATCTATCTCTCTACTCTTTAACCAGTACCAAATGATTTTGATGACTGTTAATTTATAATATAGTTTAAGGTCTGGAAATTCCATTCCTTCTTTGTCCTTACATCTTGATATTTTACATCTTTCACTTTTCCAAAATATATTTTAAATTTAAATTTACAATATTATATTATGAATTTATGTAAAGAATCACCTTGGTAATTTGATTCATATAGTATTAAAAGCCTAAATTAGTTTAATTATATTGGCAGGGCCTAAACATAAGCACTGAATATTCCTCCAGCTACTTAGGTTGTTGTTTTGTTTTGTTTTAATTTCTTTAAGGAGTATTTTGTAATTGAATCTATACAAGTCTTTTATGTGTTTAGGGAGGTTGATCCCCATATTACACACACACACACACACACACATTTGGGATTTCACTTCTCTATTATTCCTTCTTGTATTTTGCTATTATCATATATAAATGCTGTTGATTTTGAGGATTTATTTTGTAGCCTGCAACTTTGCTGAGCCTATTTATTATCTCAATGAACATCTTTGCTGATTCCTTGGGGTTTTCCAAGTAAACCATCATAGCATCAGTAAACAGGGATAGTTTTATCTCTTCTTTGCCTTTCTTTATTTTTTTAAATCCTTTCTTTTTTCTTGCTACTGTTAGCATTTCCAGAACTAAATCAAATAATAGTAGGGTGAGTGAGCATCTTTGCTTCACTCTTGTATTTATTGGAAAAAAAATTGAAATGCATCCCTATTGTATATGATTCTTACTTTTGGCTTTAGGTTTTTTGTACGATATTAAAAAAAGGTTACTCTACATATACTTTGTAGGGTTTTTAGCAAAAAAGAGTACTGTACTTTGCCAAAGGTTTTTTTCTTTATCTATTAAAATGACCATATAGTTTTAGATATTTTAGCTTTTAATACAATTATGTTGATCACTTTCCTAATGCTGGACAATCCTTGGAATCCTGGTACAAATCCCCTTTGTTCATAATAATGATTTGTAGGATGAATTGCTGCATTCTGTTTGATAGGATTTTATTTGAATTTTTTGAGTTCATGTTCATTAATGATACTGGTCTATAGTTTTTTGTCCACGTTTTTAACTTTCCCTGGTTAAGATATTAGAACAATATTTGTCTATAAAAGGATCCTGGTAGGGTTCCTTTTTCCCTCAGTTTTTGAGACTAACTTATGAAGGATAGATACAACAGTTCCTTAAAAGAAGTTGGAAAGAATTCCACTGTGATTCCATCAGATCCAGAATTTTTTTTTTCTCTTTGAAACTTCTTTTATGCCTGGATCTATTTCCTTCTCCAAGATCAAGTTATATAAGATTTCTATATGATTTTCTAATAGTTTGTGTATTTTACATTTTGAAGGTATTCCTCTATTTCTTTTGTGTTTATAGTTTTGTTAGCATGTAACTTATGGATGTCTTCTGATAATTCTTTTTTTCTGTTCTTTTTTCTTCTGTGAGTTCACCTTGTTCTTTTGCTATTTTATGGAATTGGTTTTCTGATCACTTTTAAAAATCAGATTAGCTAAGGGTTTAACAAATTTATTTGTAAATAAAATAAGCTTTTATTTTTATTTGTAATTTCTATAGTTGTTTCCAGTTTATGTATTTCTCATCTAATTTTTAATATCTCCTCTTTCTTTCTTAACTTAGGTTTGCTTCTTTATTTCCTAGTTTTGTAAAATATGTATTCAGTTAATTCACTTTTTCTTTTCCTGTTTTGTTAATGCATGATTGTAAGGATGTGATTTTTCACCTCTGAGGATCGCTGTGTCCCAGTAATTTTTACTCATTGTTTCATCATTATCATTTTCTTTTACAGAATTATTAATTGTTTTAAGATTTGTTCTTTGATCCACTCAATATTTAAAATTTCAATGGTAAGTCTTCATTTGGATCTGTATCTTTTGTTTGTGGTTCCTTAGCCAATTTCTATTCTTATTCCATTATGGTTTATAAAGGATGTACTGACCGTTTCCACATTTTTACATTTGTTAAAAATATCTCTGTGCCTTAGTGCATGGTCACATTTTATAAAAATTCTACATGGTACAGAGAAAAATGTAAATTCCTTTGCTCTCATTTAGAAGATATCATAAGTCTTTTAATTGTAGTTTCCTCAGAATTTTGTTTAGTTCCATATTTTCCTTTTTGTTTAATTTCTCTTAGACTTATCCAAAACTGAAAGAGGGAAATTGAAGTTTCCTGTCACTATTATGTTACTATCTATGTCTCCTTGAAATTCAGATATTTCCTTATCAATTTGGATGCTAAGGTTTTTATAGTGTTTAAGTGTATAATTGATACTGGTTTGGTGAGGTTCCTTCTCAGCATAATAGTGTTTCCTTGTTTGTCGCTATTTTTTTTTTGAATTCTTGCTTTTGCTTTGTCTGACAACATAAGAGCAACTACTGATTCCTTTGGATTCACTTGATGCATTGTAAAGTTTGTTTCTGTGTGAGGTAAATAAAATGTGAAGACTTCACAGGGAAAATATGTGTGTGTGTATATATGTATATATGTGTATATGTGTATATATATATGTATATGTATACATATATATATACATATATATATACTAAGAAATGTTTAAAAATCAAGAAATAGGGAAATAGGGAAGTGGAAAAATTCTGAGGCTGTGAAATTTGATGGCTCAGCCTCTGGGAAAGTTTACCCTGAAATTTTTTGTTCTTTCTTCTGGTTCTGGTTTAAAGATTTGCTCAGTAAGAATAGGGTCACTGTGACCTGCTTTCCTTTACTGTAAAAGTACTGTAGAACAATGAGAGGGTGTCCCTTTCCCCTTATTCTATTTTCCTTCTTTAGATTTATAGATGTCACCTCAGTTGTAATCATTAACTAAGGGAATGGGAATTGGAGTTTCTGTGCTTTGATTTCCCAGTTCTTTGTCTAGCTTTCATGCTCAGATTGTAAGCCCACCTCCCAGCCAATGGTGAGAAGGGTCAGAGGTGGGCAGGAATTCTTTTGTGTTAGGTATAATCATTGGTGCTTTGCTTCCTGTAAAATGCCTCCCTTGCTAGATCTGTTCCGTGCAGAGGATACCCTATTCTCTAGAATTGAATACAACTTATTTTTGTTCCCACCCTGAGATGGCTCCTTATTATAAATTAACTTTTTAATTGGTGAGGGTCTTTCATCCCACACAGCTTCTATCCTCTCAGTTTTATTTTCTGTATATCTTTGGCTTTTTAGATGTTGTTCTTGTAAGCAGCAGCTATAAGGTTTTTTTCTTATTCAATCTCACTCTTTTTTATTTTATTGGATTGTTTGATCCATTCACATTTAAAGTTATGAGTTAGATTAATATTTTCTTCCCTCCGTCTTTGACTTCTCTCTTCTGCTACAAACAGAATTATATTCCTTGAATTACTTTAATTTTTTTTAAGTAGCTCTATTCCCAACAGCTCTCTTCCCCTTGACCTGATGCCATTTTCTTATTTGTTACCTCTTTCCCTTTAGGATTTAGTTTATTTGTTCCTCTTTCCTGCCTTTATCTGGTTACATATCCCCACCTTCACCCTCACAAGTAGTCAAATAGGTCTCCCACCACTATTTTCTCCTCCCCTTAACTTTTCAGGGTGTTTCCAGCTTCTTTTTTTATTTCATTTTTGTACTCTTTTCCAAAAAGGATTTTTCTCTGTTTCTTCATTCTGCAACTTTTGTTCTCTTTACTCTCAACTCCCATTCTTTGATACGTGACTCTTATAATCATTTGTTCTCTGTCTTTTCTCAGTATTTGTTATACAATTAAAGCTTCCACACTATCCATTCTAAGATCTACCCTCTAGGTGGTTTTTGGCCACTGCCCTGGTAAGACTTAACCCATTAATTCCTCTTTTCCATTGCATCTCACTCTTAGAACAATTCCAATTATTGCAAATGTCAGAAAGGATATCGTGCCATGAGAGAGTTCTACTTTCCCTCCCCACCACTGATGTACCTTTCCTTCTTGACCTTTCTTTCTCCTACATTTTCCTTGAAATTTGTTCCAGGCGTTCCAACATCCTTCCTCCCAGGATGAATAGACATTTCTAAGCACCAAGGCTCTCAGATCTCCTCCAGTATAAGAGCCTCATCTCCCTTCACCCATTGGATCTCTCTCACTTCCAAAGTAAGGCTCCTTTTGCTTCTCCTACCCCTGCCCCTTTCAGCCAGTCTCCCCTCTTCACCCATTACCCTATAGGATTTTCTCTTTCTGAGACAATAAGGGTCACCTATTCCTCATTGTTAGCCCTTGATTTGTTCCCAGAGGATCACTCATTCTCCTCTGTGCCTCTGATACCTTCCTATCCCTTTCATGTACCCTCCCATATTGTAATGTAGCCACATAAAAGAGGTATTCACCTATAGGCAGGGTGTTTCAAGGTTCTGTCCATAATGGCCCCAGTCTATCTCTTCATTGATACCTCTCCCATATTTCTACCTTCACTCTCTCTCCTTATTTACATTTAGAATCGTGCCTCTTACTGGTCTTTCTGTTGTCCTTTTGTTGTTGTTTGCATTTATTCACTCCTCTTGGACTTCTGTTTTTTGGAGTTGTTCAAGAAGTAATTTTTTTAACCTCTGGTTTTCTTTCTAAAACTATCTCAAACTCTTATCTATTATTGACTGTCTATCATTTGTCCTGAATGGTTAAGCACAGATTTTCAGGATAAGTCATCCTGGGCTGCATCCTGGTCTCCAATGCTCTTTGGAAAACATTATTTCATTCCTTTATCCTTTTTCCAGTGATTGTGGAATAATCTTGCATGAGTTGAATATCCTTTCCTATGTATTTAAAGGTCTTTCTCCTGATGGCTTGCCGAACTTGTTTTTGAATTGATTATAATCACTATGTGTCTTGGAGTTTGCCGTCTTTTTTTCCCCTGAAGGAGATTTGTGCATTCTTTCACTTTGAATTTCATTTCCTATGTTCAGAAGTTCTAGGCAGTTCTATTCTATTCTTTCCTTTGTTATAGACTTAAAGTTTTTGTCCTATCATTATCTTCCGGTAGACCTATGATTCTTAAGTCATTTCTATGCATCCTGTCTTCAAGATCCATATTTGTTTGCGATGTAAGTGTATTTTCTTTTAGTATTTTTTTCTTTTGCTTTTTCTTCTTCTAGTTTGTCCTTCATTTCTGTGTATATGCATTCCCAATGTATTGTTTTTTTTTTCTTTTACTACTTTGGAGCAACTGACCATTGCAGATTCAAGGTTTTTTGTCCTTGTTTTCTGTTCTGTTCATTATTTTTGCTTAGCTGGATATAAATTCTGCTTTCATAATTCTCATTTCTCTTTCAAACCACTGAGGAACAGAATGTTGCAGTTCCTTTTTCTCCTCAGATTCCATAGGGTCCTCTGCCTCATCAAGTATTGAATAATTTTCCTTCATTTAAAAGTATTTATTCCTAGGTGCCTGAATTCATTTATTACATCTAGAGACCACATTTCCTTTTGCTTTTACTGCATATTTTTTCTATTCACTTATCTTTTTGTATTCAAGGTATTTAGCATTTCTTTTTGCTGGAATCTTTGGTACTGCCCGTCTTTCTCTCTCCCCACCCTCCTCCCCTCCTTTTTGACCATATCACTCACTTCCTGATTCCATCCCCATCTCTGGTTTCCTTTGGGGCTGGATCTTAAAGCATCTCAGCCTCCTCTTGCAGTGGGTAATTCACAGTTCATAATCCTGGGTTCCTGACCCAATTGACTTTTGGATGGTTAAAACTGGCCCCAGCTACATGCTGTGTTCCTTCCCTTGATTTTGGTGAAGACAGTGTTGCACAGCTTCCCACATGTACCTGCTATCATGGTGATGTGCCCCACTCCTTCTGTTCCTTAGTTCTCTGGCCCTGCACCTGAAGTTCAGAGCTTTGTATCTCTAGTGCCTCCAGATTGCTACCCCTAGTAGGCTTTTGCTCCTGAAGGGCTATAGCTATCCAGACCACAGAAAATTAGATGAGATTATTCACTTTACAAAACAAAATCATCATTTTAAAAAAGAGTTCTCTTTCCAGGTTCCTTCAAATAGAAAATTCTCCCTATGCATTTAAAACATTTTGAATATACACTTTTCAGTCATTTTTCTGATGTGTCTACCTCTTCATGACCTCACTTGGGGTTTTCTTGGCAAATATACTAGATTGGTTTGCCATTTCCTTCTTTAGCTCATTTTGCGGATGAAAAACATGAGGCAAACGGTTAAATGATTTGTCCAGGGTCACACAGCTAATAAGTGACTGAGGCTGGATTTGAACTCAGGTCATCCTGACTCCAGGCCGAGTGGGTACCCTATCCACTGGACCACCTAACTGCCCTCTTCCCCCTGTGGGGAGGTATTGATGCCATTTTTTGTCTACCTTGAAGGCATCTGACAATATTGCTGAAAAAATCATGTTAAAAAGCATGGGAACAGAATTGATACAAGGACTCTCTCAAGATCTCTCTGAAGAACTTTGTAATTGATTGGAAGATGCAGGTGACACAACATGGTGTGCCTGCTATGAGCAAATCAGAATTTCTCAAAAGAAAAGTAAAATGGGCAAAGGTAGAGAGATCTTCACTCCAAATGTTCATATGGACTATTTGTGCCAGACACACTGTACCCTGAACCCAACATAATGATATCATTTTGGTCCTCTTTGAGAATGAAGGACAACAGGCAAACTAACACAAAATTTTAGAAGTGGAGGGGAAATTAGAGATGTTTTGATCCTGTCTCCTGGTTTTTTTCTTTTTATTGGATGAGGTAAACTAACTTTTTCAAAGTTATATAGTTACTAAAATTGGCCTCACTAGTGCACCTTCACTCTAGTTCTAGAAGCTAGATTTACTTGCTCATCACTTCTTTCATTTCCTCCCCAAACTATTACTCCAATCCTGATTCCCCAATAGTTTGGGTTTCTATTCCACTCCATTTTCCCTCAGTACCTGCTATTGAGCCCTATCTGATTCCAAGCAAGTGTCTATTTAAGTGTTGCATTGTATTTGCCAATCATTTGATCCTATCCTATTCAGATAAAAATAACTCAGATCTTGTACTCTGTTTAGACTTTGAATGGGTCCATGGGTCCTATGTGTCCTCTCCCTTCTTTTTAGAATCATCTTATTTTACTTCTTCAAGAATTCATTGTCCCCCCTCCCCATATGATTGTCCTTAAGAAATTAAACACCTGGTCACACTTCCATATTTGACCTGCAACCTACATTCAACCTTTCTGGTCTGCCTGATATGCTGGTTTTGGCCTTTGCTTCTGTACCACTGCCATGGAAATTCTATTTACAACAGCCAATTAATAATGAAAGTAATACTCAAGTGAACTGACTACTAGTTCAACATTCTTTGCATATGTTAGATATAACTGCTTCCTGTGAAAGGCTAAATGACTTGAGGTTATTTCATCTAGAGAGAAGAGGGAAGAAATGTATTTTAATAAATGTATATTTCTCAGTCTATAAACAGTTCTTCTACAGAGTAGGTTGCCAGCTGTTTTTCATCTCCATTGAACAAGGAAGCAGAGGAAATGGGCTTAGATTGCAACACGAGGGATTTAGATTAGATATAAGAATTTTCTGACAGTGAGGTTATTAAGCTTAGGAATTGATCATTGAAATTGGGGGAAGGGGTTGTTTTGTAAATTCTTCATTTCTATATGTGTTTTGGAAAAAAATGAAATTCATCTGCCCAGTCTAAATTGTGACCTTTTGTCTCAAGGCAATAGGCAAGTTAGATAGCCACTATGATACCATATAATTCTATGATTCTTTGATTTGACTTAGTCACAAACTGTGGATCAATGCTACTAGCCTTTCCACCATGAACGCTTTATCCTCTGATTGTCTTTTTTCCCTCTTTGCCCCAGGGCTTGCTTATACTGGTTCCTTCTTGTTTACCTATGGGAAGAACCTCTGAGCTCAAGTCAAAATTGTATTATCTGGCAGCCCTAGATAGACTTATCTTCTGGATGTCTTGCTAGTCTTCTTTGTCTTTTATTCACCTAGGAGGTAGCTAAGGTCAGCTCCTTTTGAATTCTATTAGCCTGTTATTCTTTTTTTGTGGGGGTCCCATATTCATTTGAAGTCAATCAGGGCATGTGGCATAAAATAGAAGTTTAACCTAATTCCTGCCAAACTACTGTTCAAATTTCTAAGCTTTTCTTGGTAAATAAAGAGTTGTCATCTCCATAGGTTAGGTTCTTGGCTTTATTGGATGCAAGTCTACTATGTTTATTTGCTTTCTGGTCTTTTTATCCATTATGACACTTATTATATTTTCTATTGTGTGACTAGTACAGTTTGAGATCATTCTTATATTTTCCATTTTCCCATGAAATTCTTGATATTTTATTTCTCCAGATAAAGTAAAAATTATTTTGTTAAATTCTATAAAGTTAGCCCTTGGTAACTTGATTAGAAGGACATTAAATGCATAAATTAATGTAGATATATTATTATATTGACTTGAGTGAACCACGAGAAATGAATATCTATCCAATTATTTGTCTTCTTTTGTTCCTTTTATCCCACTTTATTTTTGTTAAAGAATACTTTGTAGTTACATTCTTCAAAGTCTTGAGGGTGTTTTGGTAGTTTAAGTCACAGATACCTTATTCATTTTTATTATGTTGAAGAGAACTTTATTTTCTCTCGTGTTCTGCTATTTTGATTAGCAACATACAGAAAGGCCAATGTTTTGTAGCTTTGTTTTATACCTTTCTGCTTTGCAGAAATTAGTGCTTCCATTGATGGTTTTTATTAATTTGGGAAATTTCTCAGTAAATTATCATGCTGTCTGCAAAAAAAGATTTTTTTCTTCCTCTTCATGCTTATTTTCTTTTCTCTTTCTCCATCCTGTAAGTAGATGTTCTAGAATTTTATTAAATAATAGTGGCCACAACAGAAATTTATACTCTATCCATGAGCATATTGGAAAGATTTCTATTGTTTCTTAAATAAAAATAATGCTCTCTCTTTGTTTTAGATAGAGATAATAAATTATACTAAGGAAAGGTCTATTTTCCTCCATATTCAGGCTTTTAATTCTATCTCTTTGATTTTGAGAGTGTCAATATCTATTGGGAGGAATAGTATATAATTTTGTAGATTTTCAAATGTTTTAGTTGTATTCTCAATTTGCTATTTTCTTCCATTTCTATTATGTTGACATAATTTTTTTTTAGAAATATCAAAATTTCCAAAATGACTTCTTTGGCTTCATCACAAGTTTTGTTTATTTGTTCTAATTTTTATTATTATCTTTGAGTCCATTTTTTTCCTCAAGAGCTCTAATTTCACTCCTTTTCTTTTTATTTAGCAGGTCTTCCATCCACCACTGTTGTAGTATTTATAGCCCATTCATCTTCTTTCCAACATCGTACCTGAAATCATTGCCAAGGAATCCTCTTCTGGAGTCTTATCATGTATCTCTCTCCTTAATCCATTATGTATGTGTGTGTGTGTATCTCATATCATATCAAAGATTTTCTTATGTTTCTCATTTTTTCAGTCTTTTCACTGTAGAAGCTGATGACTGATATTTTTCTGCCCCTTATGTAATACACATATCAGTGGGCATACTTACACATGCTGATTATTTTCTTGGTTCTGTAAATGTTGAAGTTACTATCAAGCTATGCCTCATTGCAGGGTCTAAGTAGGACTGAAAAGCCACTACCAGCCTTGCAAGGTTCTTAGTTCTTGGCCTGATGGGAGATAGTTGTATGGAAAGATTAGCAATAAGTTGGGAATATTAATGGACATACAGGAATATGCTTGTGAATATGCATTACCGGTTGGGGAGGGCACCACAGTCAGAGAATGATGGCTCCTGAGTAAGCCCAGTAGAGTCATTGTTGGACCAGGCACCAAGTGTAATGAGAGGGGTACTAACCTTGATGGGAACAGCATCAAACAATGATAAATGTTTTGTTAATGTATTTCCATATAATCCTTGCTTCAGAGCAAGAACCTTCATGAGCTAGTAGGCTTTTCTCCTGACTTGCCCACATTCCCAGCTCTGATCACTTGACTCAGAACACTTAGGTGCTCCATTGCGTTATCTTCTTTTTTTCCTTTTGCAAATTTTGTTAAGTGTAATTCTTTCCATTAATGTTATTTGTTTATTGTTCTTTTGATTTACCTCACCTCAGATTCTTAATGTTCTTTAGGGATTCTTACAAGAATCTGGTTTTAGCCAAAACTATTCATGCTGGCAATTTTACCAGTAGTTTATCCACTATCTTTTTATTAAATATTATGTCATTTACCAGAAATATCCATTTATAGATGTTAGATTAGCCATATATAGAAAGAATCAGAATCATATAATTGCCTGAATGTCGAGAGCCATTTTTAAAAGAAACAGTCAGATGTCCTGTAAGGGAGCATGACTTTAGTCACTATGGGAATTGCAATTTCCTGTGCTTCTGTTTAGCACTTTCTTAGTTAGAAATGGAATTTTGTTGGATAACAAGCCAGTTTTAAAACTTCAGGTTTAAATAAAGTTAGTTGAATTATTTGATGACAAAATTTCCTGCTGTGAAATACAATAGGGAATTTCTGAAAGAAGAGGGGACAGAAATATCTTTGATATGTCTCTCATCCTTAATAAACATATTCTGAGGCCGCCACCAGTAGCTGTCAGAACTGAAGGCTCTGGGTGTTGACACATCAAGTAGTGATGTTGACCTACATAAAAGAACTCTTCCTTCAAACACTTTCCAAAGGAATGCTTTCTGAAAGGAGTCAAGTGAGAGGACAGAGCAGAAAAGTAGGCCAAAGACTGGAGGCGGCCCACAGCAGAGGGGAAAGGGACAAGGAGCTAGGAGACCCAGATCTCGTTCTACTTTTGCCACCAATTAGCTGCATGACCTTTAGTAGGTCACCTCACTTTTCTAGACCTGAGGTAGGTTTTTGTTTTGTCTATAAAATTAAGACTCTGGGTCATATAATACTTTAGGCTTTTTCCAAATGTAGAATTTTATAATTCTATTTGCTTCCCCACACCTTCGATGAAGACATATAGTAGTAACAGAAGACATTTGTGAAGACAGTAGTGGGAAGCAAACCCCAAAAGGTCTCCACCATTTGCCTGATAATAGCCATATTGCTTAATCTTTAAAAAACTGAAGAGGGATATTAAATTTAATAGCTTTTCATACATTCCTTTGTTAATCACCTCTTATAGACATCTCACCCAGTCATCTACCTAAATTATCTTCTTGCCACCAGCTGAAACTTGTGGGTTACCACCTCCAGATGTAGTTCCTACAAAGCGTAATCTATTCAGCCTTGGAACTCTCATCCAATTCTGAGTTGTCCTGATTCGTGAGTAAGCACAAACTCACATCGACCACTATAGATAGTCAGCCCAAAACCATATCATGCAAACAATTCTTCACATCCCACTCAACAGTCTATCCCTCTCATCTTATGTCCTTATCATCTATCTTATTCCACACATTAACCCACCTCTTACCCTGGAACGCTGATCAAACACAATTATCACTTTTGGAAAGGCAATGTCAATTGAATTCATTATGGTCTTATAGATCATCCTCATCCATTCCCCGAACATCCTTCTCTTGCATGCATACACACTCATGTATGTATGCATGTGTGTGTATTTGTATGTATGTATGTATGTGTATGGATATATTATAAACTTTTCCTTATTTGCTCATATTCCTTGAGATCAGAGATTCTTTCCTTCATTTGTCTTAATGTCTTCAGCGCATAACAACATACCTAGTACATTCTAAGTGTCTAAAAATATTTTTTCATTCATTCTTTCATTCATTTACTCACTTATTTTTATTCACCTAGAAAAGCCCTGAAAAAAAGCAATATGCCATAGATTTATTTTGATAGGGAGGGAAAAAAGGCTGAAAATGTAGCATATTGAGCAGTCCTGATGGGATACTGCACTGAAGATCTTAGACATTCAGAGCCAGTGGGAGAATCCTAGAAGCCCATGGAAAAAGCACAGCAGTGAAAGATAAAAGTACAGAGTCTGGTAGAAATAATTCATGGCCAAGCTGGATAGGAACTAGGTAATCTGACTCTTAGTTCCTCTGTGACTGACTAGCTGCGTGACCTTGAATCAGTCTCTTATCTGACCTATGAGTTAATTACCTCATCAGTAAAATATGGGAATTGGATTAAATGATCTATAATGTCCCTTTCGTCTGTGAAATTTTGTGAATCTCTTTTATTTAGGATTAGACTTGGTAACAGAACCAATGGAGAAAACCCCATGTAATCAACCGTATGGAAATACATTCATATAGGGCAATATAGCAACTTATGGTATTTCAGGGTGTTTCTAGTTGGATGACATTGCCATGTTTTTTTTTTCTCCCAGAGCTACTCTATAGTTCTAAATATGCTACTTTTTCATAACTATACAGCTTATTTTTGTATTCCTGTTTTGCATTTCTGGCAAATTTGCTGTTGTTTCATCATTTTCAATCACACTTGACATTTCATGAACCCTTTTGGGATTTTCTTGGCACAAATAATGGAATGGTTTACCATTTCCTTCTCCAGCTCATTTTACAGACAAGAAAACCTAGTCAAATAGACTTAAATAACTTGCCCACAGTTACCCAGCTAGTAAGCGTCTGAGGCCAGATTGGAACACACATCTCTCCTTACTCCAAGCCCAAGACTTTATTCACTGAGTCACCTAGCTGTCCTTTCTGCCAATATATGTGTGTAAATTATAGAATAAAGGAGACTTGAAAGCATTTTTAAGGAGAAATAAAGTTCATGGCATCACCGGTTATGTGAAAATCAGGTTATTCATTTGGATAGATATTATATGTTCAGTAGTTGGTTAGTTAGTTTGAGAACAAAAAAAGTTAACTAGCAGTTGAAAGGGAAATCAAGAAAAGCCGCTACTAAAGTAGTGCTTGCGATGAGTCTAGAAGGCAAGCAGTAGTTCCAAGAGATGGTGGTGAGTAGGAAGACCTTCTATGCATAAGAGAAAGGCAGCTAGGTGACACAATAGATAGACAGCTTATTTTATCGACCCATGCCACAGGTCACAGAACTTTAAATATGAAATTTGGAATAAATCTGAATAGAAATAAGGATACTAATTTGTCAAGACAATTTTTTGAACACAGTCAAAAAATATCATGATGACGATGATGGTGGTAGTGCTGGCAATAATAATTGGGAGAAGTGTAAGCCTAGGATTTAGAAGATGTAGATTTTGTTATTGACTCTTGTCACCAATTCTTGATGTGAATTTTAAAAAATCACATTCCATCTCTGGAACTCAGTTCTCTCTCTCTCTCTCTCTCTCTCACTGCATGTGTGTGTGTGTGTGTGTGTGTGTGTGTGTGTGTGTGTGTGTGTGAAGGATAACAGGTAATCATATAAGCATCCTTATCATGCAATCAGAGGTTGATCGCAGAGATCATTCAGGCTTTCTAGTCCATGTTCAACAGTTGTGATTCTTATAGCCTTTTCTTGTTTGTCATTTTATTTTCTTTTATTCATGTCAATGGACCTGCTTTAGTTTCTTTTTCATATCCCTCTTATAATCATCATAGCCCTGCAGGCAATGGATATTGTGGGAATGACCTCATGGTTCTTATGTGCCATAAAAAGAACTAGAGGATCCATTCTCCACCACCCCCTTCCCCACACCATGTTTGTTGAGAATGGACAGGCACCTCCACTCACAGACAAGGACCAAAGCTGAGATCCTGCCCAGCATGCCTGGTGACAATAACCAACAGTGTTCACTTTATAGATGTGTATGCCACAGGGGGATATCACTGTTAAAAGCATTACTAGCAAGGATTTTTTTTTGCTTTAGAGGTGAGAAGATCTACATCTGTTATAGAAAAAGCAAATGAAAACCCTGAACTGCTCTTGATTCTGCTGCCTCATAACCATGACACTTCTTCATCCCATTTTCCAGGTGAAATGATGATGTGTTGGAAAACATTAAGGGTAAGGCAGTCTAATGGAATTTCAAGCCAATTGCTTATTACTTTTCATTTATATCAGACACAGTAAACTGAGTCTCAAAATCAATCACAGGGGGTTCTGAATTCCTACTGAATAAGATTTAGAGAATAGATAGGTTGCAAACGGCACTGGTGGAGGCCTAGTAAGATCACAGATCCACTGAAGTCTCTGAATGAAGTATTTATAGATGAATATATTTATAACCAGCCTCTTCATTGCCATTCACAAGGGCTTTGTCTATAAAGCTATATATGTTGTGTAAATCCAAATTCTCCATCTCCATTCATTTGTCCATACAACAAATATGAACATGGAGAAGAAAAGTTTTAGATTCAAAGAATGACAGAAGTCACTCTAGGAAATAAAAACAAATGCAATTTACAAAGAAGCTATAAGACATTGCTTTTTTTTCTTTCTGTCTTCCTTCCTTTCTTTTCTTCATTCTTTTTTCTCCTTCCTTCCACTCTTTCTTTCTCTCTCTCTTTCTCTCTCTCTCTTTCCTTCTTTCTAGCTGATACTGATAAGAACCTGGAGAATCCAAGAAGCTTTCCTAGTGTCCACACAAAAGCCCTGAGGAGTCTTGGCCAGCACCCCATACTTTCCCCATCTTTCCAAAGATTCAATAGGATCAAGGATCCAGAGCTTGACGTGACCATGGGAGAAACTCGGGGGGGGGGGTGCAATGTAGAGAACCATCTGCCTCAGGCAAACAAAAGAACTCACAAAGGGTTCTTGTTTCACTTCCAAGATTGCTTATGGTCTCTATGACTTGCTGACACTTGGTATAATGTCCTCTTGTTTTTCCTTATATTATTGTAAGTTCTTTGAAGACAGGAATTCCTCATACTATTTGTATCCTTGAGCCAAGTCCAGTGGCCTGCATAGAATAAGAACTCAACCAATAAATGTTAAGAGACTTGGAGGAAGAGGAAGAAGAAAAAAGAAAGAAAAGGCACAATACCTTTCCAGCCCTTCTCTTCACAATATCAGATGCAATGTAATTTCAGATGTAGGGGGACCTCTAGATTCTACAAAAGATTGCTATGGTGGGGACTAGAATAATAGCAAACACAGACAAAGAGCCATTTCGGTCATATTTGTGATGTAAACAAATTCTAACAGGTGATATCCCAGTGGCACAACTAAATGCTGCTGATTTGCAAGATTTTTTTTTCATAAGCATTCCATTGGGGCGAACACTCTCTTCTATTAAGAGACTAGGGTCCAGGTCCACAGGAAAAGGAAAAACAAATCTGTAGTATGTTATCTCCTCAATATTACTTGTCTAGCTTCTTCCTTTCTTGGTTCTCTTAGTGTCCCCCATCTAGGTATCAAGTCTGTGTTATATTACCTACAGAACTATATTTTAAGATCTGCTGAGAATTTCTTAACTTTCAGCTAAAATTGTCGCTAGGTATTAGTTCTGTGTCTATTTGTATTTAAACTCAATGAAAAGTAACCCCTTCCAAATCCCTAAAGACTAAAGAATAAATGATGAAACTTCTGGCAACATTTTGTATAAGATATTTGTTGGTTGGGTTAGAGTTGGAGATGGTAGAGATGACTTCATATTTATAAGGTCTGCCTGGAAAGAAATACCAGTGCTTCATATATAACCTATGTTGAATTGCTTGCCATCTCAATGAGGGAGAGGGGAGAGTAAAAGAATTTGGAACTCAAAATTTGAATAAAAGACTATTAAAGTTGTTTTTACATGTAATTGGGAAAAATGTTTAATTACAAAGATTGCAAAAGAAAGAAAAGGCAAGAAAGAACGGAAGGAAGAAAGGAAGAAGGAAGGAAGGAAGGAAGAAAGGAAGAAGGAAGGAAGGAAGGAAGGAAGGAAGGAAGGAAGGAAGGAA
>CM053626.1:49541206-49561310 GCA_028646595.1 Phalanger gymnotis
ACACATTTTAAAGTATAATCTGCATTATTGACATTTTCTCCATCACTTTCTTAAATTTAAGCAATAAAACAAGAAGTTAACACTTTGGGTTGTCTTATTTGTGGATTTTGGAGGCATAAATGCTCATCCTGAAAACATAATAATCAGTATTGCAAAGCAGCATATAGGAAGTAGCTCTAGCACTCTCCTGTCTCTAATCTACTGAAGAGCTTTTTAATTTGCTATTCATACAGGATAAGAATCAAACATTTCTTAATTGTTGGTTTGGGGCCTTAGAATTTCAGTTCATACCCTGAATCTGGAGAGATCCATCAGCCCAAGAATAAAAGACAAACCAATTCTGTCAAATTCTAATCCAGATCTGTCTCTCTCCTAATCTGGTCTCAACAAAAGAATAGGAATCAAAATGAAAGAAAACAAAAACCAAAAGCAAACAAACAAAAAACAAGGTTAGTTTATGGAAAAGAAGAGAGCAACTTTCTTTTCTTTGCTTTTTCTTTTTGTCACAGAAAACACTGTGGAAATGATTCCAAAATAAATGGTTTAAAAGAATAACATACTGGCCCATTCAAGGAATATAGAGAATTCAAATTGAAATAAAAATAAATATTGGAGAATATGTAAATTGAAATTATTGTTTTGTTTTGGTTCATTTCCTATTCTGTTAGGTCTTTCTTTTAAATCCCCCCCCCCCCTTGGTACTGACATAGGCAAGAAAGCAGGTCATTCCAACAGCAAGAAATTCCTTAAGATTATGTTTGGAAGAATATCTGTAAACTTGAATATTCTTTTTATTCAATAGGATCAGTAAATCAGCTAAATATGGAAGCTTAGAGAAGAGGATGACTTTCATGAGTAAAGTGTATAACTAAGCAAGTGTAGGTAAGTCAGGAATTTTGGCTTTCTCTTCCAGTCCTCTTATAGGCAATGTAAATTGATCTCTACTCTTGTATCATTAAACTAATCTTTAATAAATCAGAAATGGTGGAAAACTATTGAATTAATAAATAAAACTAAGAGCTTTATGAAAAAACAATAAAATTAATAAACTTTTTGTTAATTTGATTTTTAAAAAAGGAGAAAACCAAATTACCAGTATCAAAAATGAAAAGGTTGAATTCACCTCCAATGAAGAGGAAGTTGGAACAATAATTAGAAATTATTTTGCCCAATTGTATGCCCATAAATTTGACAATCTTAGTGAAATGGATCAACATCTACAAAAATATAAATTGCCCAGATTAGTGGAAGAGGAAGTAAAATACTTAAATAATACCATCAGCGAACTCCATAGGAAATAATGCCCAAGGCCAGATGGATTTACAAGCAAATTCAATCAAACATTTAAAAAACAATTAGTTTTAATACTATATAGACTATTTGGGAAAATTAGTGAAGAAGTAGTCTTACCAATTTCTTTTTTATGATACAAATATGGTACTAATTCCTAAACTTGGAAGAGCCAAATCAGAGAAAGAAAATTATAGACCAATTTCCCTAATAAATATAGATGCAAAAAATTAAATAAAATATTAGCAAGACTACTGAAACTTATCACGAGAATAACACACTTTAATTAAGTAGGATTTATGCCAGGAATGCTAGGCTGGTTCAATATTAAGGAAACTATAAGCAAAACTATGAGAAACCATATGATTATCTCAATAGATACAGAAAAAGCTTTTGACGAAATGCAACACCCATTCCTATTTAAAACACTGGAGAGTATAGGAATAAATGGAGCCTTTCCTAAAATGATAAGTAACATCTAACTAAAACCATCAGTGAGCATTATATGTAATGGGGATAAGCTAGATGCCTTTCCAATAAGATCAGGGGTGAAACAAGGATATCCATTATTGCCACTGTTATGCATTTTGTTACTAAAAATGTTAGCTTTAGCAATGAGAGGAAAATAAAATGAAGAAATTAGAATAGCCGAAGAAAAAAACTAACTTAGTACTCCTTGCAGACAATATGATGATATACTTAGAGAATCCTAAAAAAATCAAATAAAAAAACCACTTGAAATAATAAACAACTTTAGCAAAGTTGCAGGATATAAAATAATGCCACATAAATCATCTGCCTTTCTATATATTACTAACAAAGTCCAACAGTCTGAGATAGAAAGAGAAATTCCATTTAAAGTTACTGTAAACATTATAAAAAATTTGGGACTCTACCTGCCAAAACAAACCCAGGGACTATATGAACACAATTACAAAATATTTTTCACACAAATAAAGTCTGATCTAAATATTTGGAAGAACATCAATTGCTCATGGGTAAGCCAAGCTAATAAAATAAAAATGACAATTCTACCTAAATTAATTTACTTATTAAGTGCTATAACAATCAAAATACCAAAAAATTTTATAGAGCTAGAAAGCATAATATCAAAGTTCATCTGGATGAACAAAAGGTCTAGAATATCAAGGGAATTAGTGAAAAGAAATGCTAGGGAAGGTGGTCTAGTCATACCAGATCTTGAGTAGTATTATAATGCAGCTATCATCAAAACAACTTGGTATTTGCTAAGAAATAGAGGAGTAGATCAGTGGAATAGGTTAGGTACACAAGACACAGCAGTCAATGATTATAGCAATCTACTGTTTGATAAACCCAAAGACCCCAGCTCCTGGGATAAGAACTCACTGTTTGATAAAATGTCCTGAGAAAACTAGAAAATAGTATGGCAGAAACAGGGCATAGACCAATGTCTGATACTGTATACCAGAATAAAGTCCAAATGGATACATGATCTAGTTACAAAGGCTGATATTATAAACAAATTAGAGGAGTAAAGAATAGTCTATCTGTCAGATTTATGGAGAATGAAGGAATTTATAGCCAAACAAGAGATGGAGGATATCATGAAATGCAAAATGGATAATTTTGATTACAGTAAATTGCAAAGTTTTTATAAAAACAAAGCCAATGCAACCAAGATTAGGAGGGAAACAGAAAATTGGGAAAGAATTTTTATAGCTAGTGTCTCTGATAAAGGCCTCATTTCTAAACTATACAGATAACTGAGTCAAATTTTATGAGAATACAATCATTCCCCAGTTTTAAATGGTCAAAGGATATGAACAGAAAGTTTTCAGAAGAAGAGATTAAAATTGTCTATAGTCACATGAAAAAGCACTCTAAATCACTATTGATTAGAGAGATGCAAATCAAAACAACTCTGAGGTACCACATCACACCTACCAGATTAGCTAACATGACAAAATAGGAAAATGATAAATGTTGCAGAAGATGTGGGAAAGGTGGAACACAAATTCATTGCTGGTGGAGCTGTGAGCTGATCCATCCATTCTGGAGAGGAATTTGGAACTATTTCCAAAGGTCTATAAAAATGTGCATACTCTTTGACCCAGCAATAGCATTTCTAGGGCTGTGTACCAAAGAAATCACAAAAATGGGAAAAGGTCTCACATGTATAAAAGTATTTATAGCAGCTCTTTTTTTGTGGTGGCCAAGAACTGGAAATTGAAGGGATGCCCATCAATTGAGGAATGGCTGAACAAGTTGTAGTATATGAATATAATGGAATAGTATTATGCTATAAGAAATGATGAGCAGGCTGACTTTGGGAAAACCTGGAAAGACTTACATGAAGTGATGCTGAGTGAAGTGAGCAGAACCAGAAGAACATTGTACACAGTAATAGACACACTGTGGGAGGACTGATTTTGACAGACTTAGACCTTCTCAGAAATTCAAGGACCTAAAACTTTTCCAAAGGACTCATGATGGAAAATTCCATCCACATCCAGAGAAAGAACTACGGAGTCAGAATGTAGTTTGAAACAGACACTTTTCTCCTTTGTTTTGTTTTCTTTTCTTTCTCATGGTTTCTCCCATTAGTTACAATTCTTCTATGCAACATGACTATTGTGAAAATGTGCTCAATAGGAATTTATGCATAGAGCCTATATTAGATTGCATGTCATCTTTCTTATTTTTTATTTATTTTTAGTGCGTAACACTCAGTTGCACAAGTTTCCGAATTTTAAATTTTCTCCCCTTCCCTCTCCTTCCTCCCTGACCATCCCAAGATGACATTTAATCCAATGTAGGTTCTACATATACCTTCACATTAAACTTATTTTCACAATAGTCAAGTTGTAAAGAAGAATTATAACCAATAGAATGAACCATGAGAGGGAAGAAACAAAACCAAACAATAAAATTTAAAAAAGGAGTGAGAGAGAATAAATAGTTTTCGTCAATTTGCATCCATACTCTGTAATTCTTTCTCTGGATGTGGGTAGCTTTTCTTATCATGACCCTTTTGGAGCTGTCTAAGAACCTTGCATTGCTGAGAAGAGCCACGTCTATCAAAGTTAGTCATCACAAATACCGTGTGTCTGTAATCACATACAATGTCCTCCTGGTTCTGTTCCCAGCACTCATCATCAGATCATGTAAGTCTTTCCAGGTTATTATGAAGTCCATCTGCTCTTCATTTCTTATAGCACAATAGTATTCAATTACATTCATATACCACAATTTGTAGAGCCATTCCCCAATTGATGAGCATCCCCTTGATTTCCAATGCTTTGCCACCACAAAAAGACCTGCTATGAATATTTTTGTACATCCGGGTCCTTTTCCCACTTGTATGATCTCTTCAGGATACAGTCCTAGAAGTGGTATTGCTGGGTCAAAGGGTATGCACATTTTTATAGCCCTTTGGGCATAGTTCCAAATGGATTGCATGTCAGCTTGGAGAGTGAGGGGGGAGGGAGGAGAAGAAAATGTAAAATTTATGGAAACAAATGTTGAAAACTGAAAATAAATTAAATATTAAAAAAAGAAATCAGAAATAGTGCTTGTTATCAATTGGGATTGGGATGGACATTTTCCAATAGCAAAGGTTTAGAATATGAAATTAGTTTCATTTTGGATTGGAAGAAATGTGGGAGTTGCAGGCAGTATTTTCATAAAAAACAAAAATGAAAACAATTCAATTTGCTAGTTGAAGAAATAACTGAAGAAAAGAGGAAAGGGCAGCCAAGTGGCACAGTGAAAAGAGTGCCTGGCCTGGAGTCATGAAGACTCATTTTCCAGAGCTCAAATCCAGCCTCATACAGTTACTGATTGTGTGACCCTGGGCAAGTCACTTAACCCTATTTGCCTCAGTTCCTCATCTGTAAAATGAGATGAAAAAGAAAATTCCAAGAAAACTCCAAATGGGGTCATGAAGAGTTGGACATGACTGACAAACAACAACAAAAATCCACATTCCTGCTTTCTCATTTATATTAATATTTATATGGGAGTAAATAAATTGATGAGCAGGAGGAAGCAATGTAACCCAAGTCTCCAGACCATTACATGACTCAGCCCTTGAATGCCACACTACTCAGATCTTAGGCACAGGCTCCATAGCTCAGTTTCTCTGATCCTAATTTATGGAGGAGAGAGGATCTAAGTCTTGATCCCTAAAGAAGTAACAGGATCTCAAAACTTTCTAATTCTAACATCCAGAGAGATCTGAGATTTAGCCCTCAGGTGATGAGCAAAGACTCATCATAGTTGCACTGATTTCCAAAAATGAGTAATTTTTAAAAAAATCTCTTATGATGCCAGTGGAGGCCCAAGACACAAACAAAAAGAGAATAACTTTATAAGATTCACAAACAAAAATTTAAAGAAAAACAAAGCTTGTCCACAAAATCAACTAGAATTCCTAGAAAAAAATTATGCAAGAGTAAAAAAACAGTTAAATATATATTATAAATGAAATGAGAGTGATAGAGAAAAGGATTAGAAAAGGAATGAGAGCCGTGAAAGAGTGTCTTGGGAAGACAATTAAGAGTTTGAACAAGAGGTCCAAAGTCTTACTCAATAAGCATACCCCTGAATATTAGAAAGAAAAAAAAAACAAAAGTTAATAATACCATGAGACAAAAAGCATTAAAAACGAATTTAAACTACTGAAAGAATAGAGGAAAATACAAATTTTCTTATATTGAAAAAAAGATTGTCCTGGAAAACAGATCAAAAAGAAATGACCTAAGAATGGAGGTTAAAACATGTCCAAACTAATTAAAGCCTACCTTGTTTTTCTGGAAATCCCCCATTGCTGCACGTGGCGTTCTAACCAAATACTTCCACTTCTTCACTAGCCTTCTCAATGAATTTACAGCTATTCCATGAAATAATTTATTTAACAACTTCTCCAGGCTATGTCTTTCATGAGACTCCCACCCTGTTGAAATTATTTACACCTCATCCCTTCTGTCCCTCCCAAGTGTTCAGGTACTCTGGTGCTATGGGGTGTCCCAAATTGCAATTACCTTGCCTCTATTAAAGACCTTTGTACTTTGGTTGTCCTCCTTATTTCAGGTTGATGGGACACTAAAATGCCTACTCATGCTGAAGAGCAACTGTTCTAAAAGTTATAGGCTTGGAGAGTTGCCTGAGCCACTGAGAGGTTAAAAGGAATAACGTCTAGGATAGAATAGCCAGTATGTGTGAGAGGAGACACTTGAAACCAGGTATTCCTGACTTTGAATACAATCATCTCACTTTCTCCTACACTTTTTTCATTAAGTCATTAATATCTAATACTATCTCATTGTGAATTCATTTATTTCATTACTTCAGGGCTTGGCAGAGGAAAGAGGGAGTAGGTCAAAGAAAAGAAATAAATTGCATAGTAGTAAAAAAAAGAGCAAATGGTCCAGAGGACAAGTATGCCTTGAGCACTGCTGGAGTTGGGGTGAGGAGAAGGTATCCTAGATAATCAGGTAATAATGTAAAATAAATTAGTACCTAAAGGGAAGGAAGCTGGGGATTAGGGGTGGGTATAAGATGAGGTCTTTGGAAGGGCACTGAAGATAAACTTTGAATTCTTTAGTTTTGCCTAGGGCCAATTCTGACTTAATAAAGCTGAAAGATAGATAGATAGATAGATAGATAGATAGATAGATAGATAGATAGATAGATAGATAGATAGTGACAGAAAGACAGAGACAGAGAGGAGAAAGAAAAGTGACCTTGAGGCTTGATATGTTTTAATTGTTACAAATATTTTGAATAAAATTGTATAAACTTACCCAGACCTCAACAGGTTTATTCAATGTGATTTGCAAAGAAGCTGAGATTATTCCTTCTCTCTCTGTTTTCTCTCTACTTTCTTCCTTCTTCCTCTCTGCTCTAAGATAACACTGAGAAGTGACACTAGGAAAAGTTGTCTAGTGGATGAAACTTAGCTTTGGTTGGGTTCATAGAACTCATTAGAAAAAACATTCATAGGTTAACTTAAAATGAAATTGCAAAATGTTCTTTTTGAGTTTGATAGTATGAATTCAAGTAGTAGATCAACAATACCAAAACAGAGTAATTTTTAGAAGATACTGTTTGCTTATGTATTATCTATTTGCTAAGAGATCCCAAAATAAAAAAAAGAACTCCCAAGAATATTTTAGCCAAATTCCACAGCTCATAGAGAGGGAGAAAATATTGTAAACAGTTAGAAAAAAAAGTAATTTAAATTTACTGGAGCTATAGTTAGAATCACAGAAGATTTAGTAGCTCACACCTTAAAGGATTGGAGGACTTGGAATATAAGGGCAAAGGAGATAGAATTACAATGAAAAGTAACTTCTCTAACAAAATTGACTATAATCCTTCAGGGGAAAAACAGATTTACATGTATTATCCTCCAATATCAGAATTTAAAGAGTTTAACCTTATTGCATAACTTGTGATTTCTCTTTCAAGTTTACCTTTTTATGTTTCTCTTGAGTCTTGTATTCAAAAGTCAGATTTCCTATTCTTCTGTAATCTTCATCAAAAATGCTTGAAATTTTTCTTTTTCATTAAATATCCAAGTTTTTCCCCTGAAAGATTATACTGTTTTCCTGGGTAGGTTATTCTTGACTGTGTTCATAGCTTTTTTGCCTTCTGGAATTTATATTCCAAGACCTCTAATTCTTTAACATGGAAGCTGCTAAATCTTGTGTGATACAAACTGTTGGTGCATGATATTTCAGTGGTTTCTTTCTGGTCACCTGAAGTGTTTTCTCTTTGATTTTGGATCTCTGGAATTTGTTTATAATATGCCTGGAAATTTTCATTTTGGAATCTCTTTCAGGTGGTTATTGGTGGATTGTTTCAATTTCTATTTTGACCTCTGGTTCTATTATTTCTAAGCAATTTTCCTTCATAACATCTTAAAATATGATGTCTAGGCCCTTGATTCCATTATTGTTTTCAGGTAGTCAGACAGAGACTATACTGAAACTCTAGCTTCTTTGCAAATCTAGATGTGGCAATTTTAAAAAAAGATCTATAATTATTGGCTCAAGAACTTCAATATTGTACAAAAGTTATCAGAAAACACTCTATCCACTTCCCTTTTCTTATCCCATCATTCTTAATAGAAAGAAAGTATCCAATGTATAACAAATACATATGAAAACTTGTTGTTCCATCCTCAATATAGTACAAATATGTATTTCCATGTTTGGTACAAAGCATTCATAACATTAATAATTTTATAAATTTTGTAAGAACTTACAAGAAAATAAAATATTACCTGAGTAGAAAAAAATGTACCAAAATGTCATATGGCATAAAAAAGTAATTATTTTAGTCGGTAATTACTGAACAGACCACTTTAAAGTGCTATAACAAGTATACTGATTGCCTTTTTAAAAAAAATTAAAGTCTTTGATCAAGTTCTGCATTCATGATTTAGTCATGGCTCATGCTTATATTAACTGAAGCTGGGCATACTAAAACAATATGATTATTGATAATCATGTGGAAAACTACTCTCTATTTAACCTATGCTACCAGAAAAATAACATCAAGGATGATTTATATAAAAGATAAAATTTTCTAGGGGAAAAATTTCAGCTAATTATATTACTCATTAGATTGAAAACATTATCATCACTCTTGAACAGAACTGAGTATATTTTTCAAGTAAAAGAGAGATTCATATAGAAACATCATATTAATTGTTGCATTCACATAGAATATTTCAAGGTATAAAGATTCTCTGAAAAAATTGTTAGAGCTGCTTCGTCTCATGGAAACTTTCTCTAGTAATATCAATACGTCCTTTCGACTTGATTTTTTACTTAATTTTGTTTTTTCAAGTATACATAAAATTTTTAACATTTTTTTTAAATTCAGAATTTCAAATTCTTTCCCTTCCTCTCTAACCTTGGCCCTCCTTGAGAAGGAAAACAATTTGATATAGATTATACAAGTAAAGTCATGCAAAACATAGTTTTATAGTAGTAATTTTGCAAAAGAAAACAGAACCTAAAAAGGAAGTAAAAAAAGTATGCTTCAGTTTGCATTCTTATTCCATCAGTTCTTTCTCCAGAGGTAGCTAGTATATTATATCATAAGTCCTATCGAATTATCTTAGATCACTGTATTGCTGAGAATAACTAGGTCATTCACAGTTGATCTTTCTACAATATTGCTATTATTGTGTAGAATATTCTTTTGGCTCTGCACAATTCACTTTGTATCAGTACATACAAGTCTTCCCAGGTTTTTCTGAAATCATCCTGCCCATCTTTTCTTATAACACCATAGATTCCCATCACCATCATATACCAAGATTTATCTAGCCATTAAGCAATTGATGGGCATTCCCTCAGTTTTCAATTCTTTACCAACACAGAAGGTCTGATATTAATATTTTCATACATAGAGGTCCTTTTCCTTTTTTATCTCTTTATGATACCAGTCTAATAGCGGTATTACTGGTTAAAGGGCATGAACAATTCAATGGCCCATTGGGCGCAGGTCCAAACTGCTCTCCAGAATGGTTGGATCAGTTCACAACGCCACCACCAGTGCATTAGTGTCACAATTTTCCCACATCTCCTCCAACATTGGTCATACTTTTTGTCATATAAGACAATCTGAAAGGTGATGTCTTAGAGTTGTTTTAATTTGCATTTCTCTCATCAGCAGAGATTTAAAGCAGTTTTTGATATGACTATAGATAGCTTTGATTTCTTCTTCTGAAAACTGACTGTTCATATCTATTGACCATTTATCAAATGGGGAATGATTCATATTCTTATAAATTTGACTCAGTTCTCTACACACTAGAAAAATAAGTCCTTTATCAGAGAAACTTGCTGCAAATTCCCTCCCCCTCACCTCAGTTTCCTGTTTTTCTTTGAATTCTATTTGCATTGGTTGTACAAAAATTTTTTGAATTTAATGCAATCGAAATTATCCATGTAAATCCATAATGCTCTCTGTAACTTATTTGGTAATAAGTTCTTCTTTTATTCATAGATCTGACAGGCAAAATTTTCCATGCTCAATCAATTTGATATCACCCTTTGTGTCTAAATCATGTGCCTAATTTGACTTTATCTTGCTATATGGTATGAGATGGTGGCCTACACCCCGTTTCTGTCAAACTTCTTTACAATTTTCCCAACAGGTTTGTCAAACAGTGAATTCTTCTCCTAAGAGCTTGGATCTTACAATGGTCATTTAATAGTATGTATTGCATATATAATCTATTGCACCAGTCCAGCACTCTATTTCTTACCCAGTACCATTTGTTTTCATCATTACCACTTTGTAATACAGTTTGAGATCTGATACTACTAGGACATCTTCCTTCAAATATATTTTTCACTGATTTTTTTTATATTTTTGACCTTTTGTTTATCCAGATGAATTTTGTTATTATTTTTGCCCAAGTCTACAAAATAATTTTTGGTGGTCTGATAGGTATGGCACTGAATAAGTAAATTAATTTTAGTAGAATTTTGATTTTTATTATATTGGCTCAGACTACTCATTAGCAATTAATATTTCCCTAACCTTTATTTCTGTGAAAATGTGTCATAATTATGCTCATAAAGTCCCTGGGTTTGTCTTGGCATGTAGACACCCAAGTATTTTATATTGTCTGCAGTTATTTTAAATGGAATTTCTCTTTCTGCTTCTTTCTGCTGGGTTTTGATGACATTAAATAGAAATACTGATTATATATGAGTTTATTTTATTTCCTGCAACTTTGCCGAAGTCGTTAATGATTTCAACTAATTTTTAGTTGATTCTCTAGGATTCTATAAGTATAACATCATATAGTCTATAAATAGTGATGGTTGTATTTCCTCATTGCCCAATCCAATCTCTTCAATTCCTTTTTCTTCTCTTATTGCTATGGCTATAATTTCTATTACGATATTGCATAAGAGTTGTGATAATGAACAGCTTTGCTTCACTCCCAATCTTATTGGGAAGGTTTCTAGTTTATTCTTATTATAGATAATGGTTGCTGATAGTTTTAGATAGATACTACTTATCACATTAAAGAAAGCTACATTTTTCCCCATGCTTTCCAGTGTTTTTAAGAGGAATGAGTGTTTGTATTTTGTTAAAAGCCTTTTCTTAATCTATTGAGATAATCATATGATTTTTGTTGTTTTTTATTGATATGGCCAAATATGCTAACAGTTTTCTTAATATTTAACCAGCCCTGCTTTCCTGGTATCAGTCCCACCTGGTCTTGATTTATGATCTTTGTCATATATTGTTGTAATCTCCTTGTCAGTATTTTATTTAAAATTTTTGCATCAATATTCATTAGGAAAATTGATCTATCATTTTCTTTTTGTGTTTTTGATTTGCTGGCTTAAGTAGCACCATATTTGTGTCATAAAGGGAATTTGGTAGGACTTCTTCTACTATTTCTCCAAATAGTGTATATTATAGGATTAGACTTAATTGTTATTTAAGTGTTTGGCAGAATTCACTTGTGAATCCATTTGGTCCTTGGTAATTTTTGTTAGGGAGCTCACTTGTGGCTTGTTTGATATCCTTTTATTTTATAGGATTATTTAAGTATTATATTTTCTCTTCCATTAATCTGGGCAATTTACATTTTCATAAACATTCATACTTTTCACACAGATTGTTAAATTTGTTGGTATACATAATTGGGCAAAGTAGTTCCTAATTATTACTTTAATTTCATCCTCATTGGTGGTGAATTCAACTTTTTCTTTTCTGATGCTGATAATTTAGTTCCCTTTATTTTTCAAATCAATTAATAAAATGTTTATTTTATTGTTTTTAATAAAACCAGCTACTAATTTTATTTATTAGTTCAATAGTTTTGTTAATTTCAATTTTATTAATTTCTCCTTAGATTTTAAGGATTTCTAAGTTAGTGTTTAATTGGGGATTTTTTTTTTCCCTAGGTACTATTTATAGTTGGGGAAAAAGTATATTCCCCTCTTTTTCCATTATCCAGATGTGTATCATATCAAACTTTTCTAAAATTTTATTCATTTCCTTCTTTCTTATTTATTATATGGTTAGATATATCTAGTTCTGAGAGGGGAAAGTTGAGGTTCCCCCATTAGTATAATTTTACTGTTGATTTCCTCTTGTAACTCATTTAACTTTTCCTTTAGGAATTTGGATGTTATACTATTTTGTGCATGTACATTTAATATTGATGTTACTTCATTGCCTTTGATACCTTTTTAGTATGGATGGCTTGCAATTCTATATCATTAAACAGAAATCTCAAAGTGATGAAATCAGATCTTTTTGAATATTCAAGTTTCTTTATAATCTCAGTATATGAAAGATTTGGAGGACAGATTTTAAGTTTGCATATTTTTCTATTTAGTCAGAAACTTTAAAAAAGTAGAGAACCAGGGAGAAACTAAGCTGTACAGTTACTAGGAGAAGAAAGAAGACAGAGGTCTTCATCTTTTTCAATTCTTCATAGACAGGCCAGCCATAGCTAATTTATAGAATGTAGTACTACAATACTGGCTTAGAGGAGTGAATAGAAACACTTATCACATGATCAGTCATATAATTTTGTTTCAGGAAGCATATTACCGTGTATGTGTATGTTTGTGTTTGTGTTTGTGTGTGTATTCTAGGGTATTAATGATATAACACTTGAGAACTCAAATTATATTCTCTACTTTAGTTAGACAATAGTTAAAGCGTGGTAATCAGGGACAGAAGCATAAGAAAGAGTAGTCAAGAAATAAAACAATTTAACTCAGAGAAGACTCCCAGACATAGTTCTGAGAATGTTCAAGTAGATCTACTCTCTCTTACCTTCTTCTACAGCCTAAATGAGAGGAAGAGAAAAATTCTGGAACATTGGCTAAAAGGGTTGAATGAAAAGCTTTCTGTCACTGAATAATTGAGGAAGGGGTTTACTTAGCATATTAACTTCATGAGATTGACAACAGGAAGGAGGTGGCCATCTAGACAGCACCTCAACTGAAGAATAGTTGAGGCAAAGTCAGAGGTTGAAGGGAGGCTTATTTAACGTAGTCAGTAAAATAGTCGGTCAATAAACATTGAGGTGTCTACTATGTTCAAGGCATCATGCATTGTGAATACAGAAAAAAAGGCAAAAGACAACATGCTGTCAAGGGGCTCACAATATAGTGAGGAAGACAACAATCAAAGAAATATGTACAATCAACTTTATATAAAACAAATAGGAAATGATTAAGAAATGGAAGACCCTGGAATTAAGAGGGGTTAGGAAAGGCTTCCATAAATCTCCCTTGTCAATGGCAATGATATCTGAAAGACCTAGTGAATAGAAATCCAGTCCTTTTGTAGGCAACAGGCTAACTAATCATAATAATTGGATAGGATATTTTAAGTCCCGGGAAATATTCATGTAGGTATAGGAGAGGCATGATGCCTAACAAGGTGTAGCTGAGATACAATGCCAGGTGGTGAGAAGGTCCAACGTAAAGTCACATGATGACATCTACAGAGGACCCTTTGAGACTTCTGTATTAGCCACATGTCTATATCCTCCATGTGTTTCCCATACAAGTTCATTTTTCACACTGATTTTGTGCGCATTTGTGAGAGAGGGAGTTCGAGATTTAAAAGGAGACTGTTCTATTCTATTTCTTTCAAAGTCTTTCCTACTAAGCATGAAAAAAGAACTAGGTATGCCCTCTTGCTAACTGGTTAAAGTAAACATATTGGTGAGGATTCACAAGCTCTGGTTTAGGGATCATTTTAATTGAAAAACTCCTCTACCCTAAGGTAGCAAATTGTGCTTGTGTGTGTGTGTGGGGGGCAGGGGTGCACCATACTAAGTGAGAGGAGAACCCAACTACTATAAATATGATCAACAAACTGTAAATACAACAAGATAATGTATTTCCTGAAATTTTCAATCAATTGTGTGACTGAAACCTGTAGATATGGCCTGCTACAGAAAATACTTTAGGCACACCTACATACACACCTCTCTCATATTTTGGTCAGCAATTCCCTTGACATGTACGTAGACAATTTCCAATAAAGGTTTTGTAAAGATGACAAAGTAGACATATAAAGCACTAGTTCTTATTGTCTTCTCAATCACTTTTTTAAAAAGCAATATGTTTGTAATTGTTTTTGGTCGTTTTTTGTATCTTCTTGAGATACCCAATATCTCCTGATACCTTCAAGATTTGATTTTCTCCAGAACAGATTTATTCTGCATGTATTTCTTCTGGGCTAGCTTCTCCTTCCAACCTCATCATCTTTTAAAATTCATTTTATACTTCCTTAAAGAGTACATCAGGGATTGAGGTTTTAGAGTCCCACTACAGTGGTCCTACTGTCATCAATGATGCAAATTGATCATTATCAAATTGCCAAAAAAATCCTTTCTAATTCCCTCCTTGTTCTTTTTCTTCATAGGTCCATCTAAAGATGCTCTTGAGATGATGTGTTCTTTATGGCCTCTCACAACAAGCTTTCTGTGAAACCAAGACAAAACAAAAACCCTGGCTGCTTTTTTAGCTTTTCCATGTTTTATGAGGTGATATTGCTTCTATTCTTTCTCTGTCTTCCTCAGTTTTTCTTAAAAAAAAATGAATCTGTCTAAATCAGTGGTAGAATACAATGATAGAACATAGTAATAACTGTTATAAGAACTTATATTTAAATAGTACTTTAAGGTTTACAAACAGCTTTCTTCACAGGATATCAAGGCAGCTGACATCCTTAATAGATGCATGGACTCAGAGTTAAGAAAACCTTGGCCTGAATCCTTCCTCAGTTCTTCCTAGATCTTTGACCCTAGACAAATCATTCAGTTTTCTTACGACTAAAATGAGGACATTAATAGCACCTACTACACAAGGTCGTTGTGAGAATCTAGGGAGATATTATATGGAAAATGACTTTAAAGTGTGATCTACTTTTATTCATATATTGTTTTCATGCATAAAAGATGATATCATAGCTTAACAAACAAAAGGGAGGCATAGGACAGACATGTAAATAGGGGAAGAAGTCTCCAGTGCCTGAAATCTGGTCCAGGTGACTTAAGAAGACACATTATAGTCTACATGCTTCCTCTTGTTCATTTTGGACCAGCCCCAGACTCTTGGAAGCAGGCAGTTCCATCTATTTTAAGGATCCCTTAAAATTGAGGCAATACCAGACATAAGTTCCAATTCATCACAGATCTAAGAGACTCATCAGGTTTTGATATTGAATTAGTTCTTCTCAAATAAACTGTAATCTTTGTCATATCCCATGAGTGTCACTGAATTATAATGGTCCTTCAGAGCCAAATCTAATTTTGGTTGACTCATTCACTGCTGATTCCACTTCTCCAGGTGCGTACCAAATAGACTTGGTTTTTTTTTTCAGTGATTTCCTACATTGTCACCTACTATGAAAAGGTGACATATAGTTCACTTTGAAGTTGAAGTGAATGGAATTGATACCTTCCTGGCCAACAGGATTCCCACAGCAGTGAAAACTCAAGTATGACAATGAGCTATTTGAGCAGGAAGTCTTGCATCATAAACATCCTCCAACCAGTCTTTGGGGAGTTGCCTGCCATTACAGATCTTGGAAGCTATTAAAGTGCTGACAGGACCCATTAAGGGACATGCAAATGGATTTAACAAATCTTCACTCAGTTCATTTAAGGTCACAGTCTCCATGGAATACACAAGCTATAGACATCTTCTTAAAACCTACTTTTAAAAGATTTTTTTTTCAAAAAAAAATTTGATAAGTATATTCCCGGAACTTAAGTGCACATAATTTATTTGGCTTACCATGCCCTACCACCCCAGCTCCATGGAAAACATGACATAAAATAAAGCCTCAATGCATTTTGATGGAGTGACCTGGGGCTCTCTTCTTTATTGTAATATATGGATTCCAATGACCTAATCAGAGAAAGGATCTTAGCCCATTTGATTCATTCTTTGATCCTGAGCTCAGGATCTGGTATATGGCAGATGCTTGAAAAAAATGGTTATTGATGGATTGATTGATTTCCAAAAGAAATAAATGGCAAATGGAAAGATTAAGTGATTTGCCCAAGGTCACGCATGTATTAAGTATCAGAACTGGTATTCAAACTCAGGTCCTCTCACTCCAAATCGTGTACATTGAAGTATAACAAGACAACGGAAAGAGTGGCAGAGTTGTAAAGTACAAAGATCTCTCTCTATAAGTAAGATGCCTTGGGTTCTAATCCTAGCTCTGTCATGAATTTTAGGCAAATTAAATCATATATATGTATGCATGTATTTAAAGTGATCTATAAATCTAAAACGAAGGAACTCTGAAGAAGAGCAAGGTACCAGTAAAGATCTCCTGCAGAAAATGATATTTGAGCTAAGTCTTGAAGAAAGCCAAGGTTTTATTTTATTTTTTGGTGAATTTCCGGTGAGTTCTGACACCAAGACAAATTCAGCAGTCTGACAAATTAAATGTGCAACAGGGCTAGCAATCTCTTCTTTCATCTCCCCTGGAAATCTCCAGAGGGAAAGAGGCCTTCCTGATTCTATCCATAGATTTGGCCTCTATCCAGCCACTGATCCAACCATGGGCTTTGGGGGTGTCCTGTGTTGTTAGTGAAAGGTTTTAAGGACAAGTTCTTAGCAATTACTTCCGAGGATTGTTGTGAGGATCAGATGAGATAATGTTTGTAAACCTTGTATCGTAGTGCCTGGCACAGAGTAGGAGCTTAATAAAGCTTGTTCTCCTCCCTTCTATCCCTTTTCCCAGAGAAGCTGGCCAAAATGCTGACAGCTTTTTTATGTTTCTTTTTTTTAAAAAAAAAATTTGTTTGTGCTGTGTGAGTAACAATACATCACTTAAGTCATTTATTTGTTATCCTTCACCACATGTTCGGCAACATCTTTTTGTGGCCATATATTCCCTGTGTGATACTCATCACTCCACTGAAAGTCATCATTAGAAATATGTTTGAAAAGCCTTGTAAATACATGATCTAAGCTAATACAGCAACTTTATCAAGTCACTGCTGAAGTTATAATCATTATGACTGTTGCTATTATTTTGTTATCATTATGCCCATTTCTTTCAAAAAGGAAACTGAGCTTTAGAGGGGCTAAATGTGTTGGCTGAGGCCACGTCTGGTGACACACCCAGGCTTAAATCCAGGTCCTTCTGCCTCCTTGTCCAAAACACCTTCCACTCCACAGTGCTGACAACTCAGGGAATGTGGCTGTGATTTCCACCTGGAAAGTACACTAACTGAAAGAAAATCCATATCGCCAAATATTTTGACTGAACTATGATTATATTTTTAATGGCCATTCTCTCCACAGGGTTGTGGGGTAAAAAGAAAATCACCACTTTTTTTGTACACAATGAGAACCTGCCAGCCCCCTACCACCCCAAACCATTGAAATGCATTAAAAAATGTTTATGCATTATTCAGCATACTGCCCTGAATCAACTTCATAAAAGGCCACAAAAGACAAAAAAAATGTGTAACGGATATTAACACTGATCATAGACTTTATTTGTTGTCCTAATTCCATTTTACATTTACACAATAAAAAGTACATGAATATTTAATATGATGGCCCTTGTGGAGCCAAAAGGCCAATATTATTGTTATGGGAGATGAAGAGCAAATGACTCTTTGTCTTTAATGGCAGTCCCATTTTTATCTTGTTCTACCACCCTTCAGCCTTGGAATGGGCCAAAACAATAATATTTTGTTGCAAAAAGTATTTTCATCATTACACAAATTTTTATGCTTAATAAAATTTTTATTCATTTATATATATATATATACATATATATTTACACACATATATACACATATACATACAGGCATGTAACTCTTTTTTTTGAGGAAGGAAGGCAGGGCAATTGGGGTTAAGCGATTTGTCCAAAGTCACACAGTTAGTAAAGTGTGTCGAGTGTCTGAGGTAGGATTTGAACTCAGGTCTTCCTGACTCCAGGTCCAGTGCTCTACTCATTGTGCCATGTAGCTGCCCCACTATAGGACATCTCTCTCTCTCTCTCTCTCTCTCTCTCTCTCTCTCTCTCTCTCTCTCATCATCATCTATGCATATATTTATGTATCTAGCTAAGGCAAGTACATTGGGGATAGACAGATAGCAAGATAGATATATAGATAGATGAAAAAGAGAGAGAAAAAGAGAAATATATAGATATCCATTAATTTTGTTTTGCTTGTCTGGTGACCATATGTGCCATTTAATGTTTAAATAAGATTCTTGACTTTAAAAGAATATCAAAATCTTAAGTTTCTTTATATAATGTGAGAAAAGAACAGAAAAATCATAAAGAACAGTATTTCTTTAATTTCATCTTCTACATGGCCTGCTCACCCATTTTAGTTGTTTAAAACTTATTGAGTAAAATTTATTTTTGTGGTATAAATGACAAGTAAGAGCAAAGGTACAAATAACCTAAAAATGCTGGTTTCATAAAAGTACAACATTTAGTTTTGAGTCATATGATGAATGCAGTTATAGGTCAAATGCATAGTATTGGGGTGGCGGGGGGTTCCCAGGAACCAAAGGTGCGATAAACTCATAATTCGGAGTACAAACAGTAGAATCTCAGGATTGGGAGGCAATTTAGAAGTCATTTGTCCAATGCCTACAATACATATTTTTTTCAATATCCTAAAACAGTTTTAAATCTACTTGTACTTGGAAATGATCAAAAATAGGATGCTTGCCCCTCCATGAGCTAGCCCATGTAGTATAACATTTGTTACAGCCATTTTGTTACATTTTGTTACATTTAGCATCCCTAATTGCTTTAAATTTCTTTCTCATATTGATTGAAAATTGTCGTTATTTAGTTGATTAGTCATGTCTTCCTCTTTGTGATTCCATCTTGGATTTTCTTGGTAAAGATACTGGAATGGTTTTCCATTTCCCTTCCCAGCTCATTTTATAGATTAAGAAACAGAGACAAAAAGGGTTAAGTGACCTGCCCAAGGTCACACAGGTTGTGTCTGCGACTGGATTTGAATTGAAGTCCTCCTGATTCTAGGACCAGCACTCTATCCATAGTACCACCTAGCTGTCCTGGATTGAAAATTGACCCCTCTATGTTTTCTACTACTTAGTTCTAACTGCCATTTTGGAGGTCAGAGATAATAAATCTGATCCCTCTTCTATGTTACACCTCTTCAAATATTTTTGACAGCAAGCATGCGTTTGTATGTGTGTGTGTGTGTGTGTGTGTGTGTGTGTATTTGTCCCTTCTTTTCTGGGATAAACATCTAGAGTTTCATTAATTGCTTCTCATAAAGCATGGCCTTGAGCCCTTTCGTGCTTGTCTTATTTTGGACACACTCCAGTTTGTCAGCATCCTTCCTAAAATATGCTTCACATAACTGAACACAATGCTCTAGTTAATGACTGACTAGTACAGATTATGCTCCCTTGTTTTGGACTCTCGACTTCCATTAATACAGCCTAAGATCATATTAGTAATTTTGGCAGCCCTGCCACACTTGAAGACTCATATTACTCCTGTGGTCAACTGAAACCTCCAATTTCCCTCAGGAAATGATTTATATTGCTAAAATATGTATGTATGATGCATGTGCATATCCAGAATCTGTATTATACGTTTCTATACACAAGTGGACAGAAACATTGCATTTGGAACAATTTTTGAATAATCTACGAATGCTAAATTCATTATAAAGTTTGAAAGGACATGTGGTTGCAATATAATAATGCAACTAAAAGAAGGAAGACGCAGAACAGGGCCTATATTCAGAGAATGGATAGACTGAACATAAAAGGAAATGAAAAAAAAA
>CM053626.1:49561810-49578243 GCA_028646595.1 Phalanger gymnotis
GCTCCTGGGAGCTCTGTGTGGGACAGACCTTACCCAGACACCATCCAGGCTGTCCTGGGCTGGAGCCCTGATTCCCTCTGCCACTTTGTGGGTTCTGCAGCTCTAGAATTGGTTCAGAGCCATTTTTATAGGTTTTTGGAGGGACTTGGTGGGGAGCTCACACCAGTCACTGCTTCCCACCCGCCATCTTGGCTCCGCCCCCTCGTGCACCTTTCTTTTTAATATCGATAGACCCATAGCTGTAGTATGAACTGAAAAAATATAACAGGGCACATTGACATTTTATAAATGACAGGTTTTAGGGGAAGGTGTGTGACCTGACCTCCAATGATTATAATAATTATATTTCTTATCTATCCAGTGTTATTAATAGGTTTCAGTTCACAAACTTCAAGAATTGGATTTGAGGCAGTGTTGCACAAAGTCATCAGCCTCACTCTCTCTTCCAGAGTCATCAAAGTTCAATGGAAGGACAAAAGTCAAAACAATCAGAGTTTTGGGGCCTGTCTGTTACTTTCAACCTGGTTTAGCCCGTCTGGTGAGACAGTTTTACTGGAGGGGGGGCACTTTGAATGCTACAGCTTCTTGGAGCTACAGATGAATGATGGGAAAATCAGATGAACCCCAAACATGTATGAGCAGCCCTGAAAAGGGCTTGACAAGTCCTCACACCAGAGGTGCTGGTCCTTTCTGAACACCCCACAGTCCCCATATTGCAGTAGTGTGTTGCATTTTGAGGAGGACTTCAATTCGAGTATTTAATCTGTCATTTACTACCTGTGTAACATTAGACACCTCTCTAGCACTCATTTTCCTCTTCTGGAAAGTGAAATCTATTTTCTAATTGCATAGTCAAAGTAACAATGCTTAAGAGTAATTTAACCAATAACATGAAAATAGAAAAGGAAATGGGGTTTGACTAAGGTCTTTTCTAGCTCTAAATCTATGGTCTTGTATAACCAGTGCACAGATCCACAGCTAGTTTATGTCAGAAGTGGGATTTGAACACAAATCTTCCTGAATTCCAGCCCAGTGCTCTTTCTGGACATCTCTAAACCATGTTCCCGTACACCCCAGTTCTCTCCCATCACAACTCTGACCACACCTCTGAGACCCTTGACTCTGATAGGTGAGCTTTGACTTCATCTTATCTTTGTACGCCCTTACTGACCATCCCCAAACAACACTGTCACCCCTTCCAATTCTCTCTCCTCGTATGCTATTTTTACCCAATTAAAATGAAAGCTCCTTGAGGGCAAAAACTATCTTCTGTTTGTATTTGTATCTCCAGTATGTAGCACAGTGCTTGGCACATAGGAAGTATTCTATAAATGCTTTTCCACTTATTTTCTTTCATTCATCTCTACTCCTTCCATTATATCACACTGACTCCATTTGTACACCTTAAAATGTTATAAATGCCGGCTATTACCAGTATTATCACCAAAAATGGGGTGATTGGACAACATACACCCTTTATCAAGCTTCCAACTGAGGGATCTGCAGGGAAGGGCTGGGTCAATTGAATCAGTATCTCTGGCTCCTTTTTAATTTTACAAAGCCTGGCTATTCAGTTTCATCACAGTAGATGGGCATACTGGAATATACAGTTTATAATTCTAAGTCTTTGCTTGAGTTATCATAGCCTCTCTTGCTCCTCTGTGGGGCTCATCCACAACACAGTACTCAGCTTGAAGATGACACTTTACTATTCTCCACTGTGGGAGATATTCTTCACATTAAACCTTTGCCACCAACTTGCCTCAAATAAAAGCTCTCAGAACTTCAACTGACCATTTTTCTTCACTGACAAGTTTTCATTTTATGGCTTTCTCAGAACAATTTAGAAATTGATTCACAGCTAAAGAATAAATGGAATGAAGTGGGACCACAAACATACCCAAAGAGGCAGAGAACACCAAAGCGAATGTTCAGAGGTCTCTAGTATCAATTACATATGGTAAAGCCTTGTTTTTCCCTTCTCTTTTTTTAACCCTTCCATCTCTTTTTGTCTCCCTCTGTCATCCTTTTAACTTGCCTTACCATTTATGCCACTCTGACTTTCCAAAGGTAATGGTCAGACCTACTGGGATGATGTAGGTGTCACAGAGCCCAATAACATTATACATTGCTGTACTTGGACACAGACAGACTCAAGTTCCACTACAAATGCCCACATTTGCCAGATCGGACCATCAGCAAGTCACTTAACCTCGTTAGTCTCATTTTACTTATCTTTCTGGGTGGTCCTAAGGTTCAAATGAAATAATGTACTCATTAGTCAGCCAACAAGTATAAATGCTTGTTATATGTCAAGTACTGTATTAAGCACTGGGATTACTAAGAAAGCCAAAAGCATGTCCCTGCCCTCAAGGAGCTCAAAATCTAATTGAGGGAGGGGATTTAAAGTATTTCATAAATCATAAAATGCTATATAAATACAAATTATTAACCTCATTCTTCCCATGGCATGTTCTGTGGAGTTCAAATTGAAATGGTCCCAGGACAAATTGCCATTCTGTTGTTTTCTATTGTGATTAATATTTAATGGACTATTTACACAGGTGGATAAAATTATTGGTTTGTTTGTTTGTTTGTTTTGTAATTGGATAAAGGTGCTGGAATGCAACTTATTTCTCTTCCTGTTCCTGTTTTCCCTTCTTCCTCTTAACCTCACTCCTTTCTTCTTTCCATACCATAGGCTTGACTCCTCAGGAGGTGGTCTACTGCTTTATCTTCATGCTGGTTAATATGCTAGGAAAATAATCATGGCCTGTCAGATCTTCCCTTCAGGATGCTATTTTAGGGCTTCCATCGTGAGAACACGTAAAGAATCAGCCCTCTGACTGTGAAGGGTAAAAAACCTACCTTCCACTTCTCTCTCAGAATGTGCTGTCTCATGGATTATCTTATTCTGTTTTAAATAGTTAGGCCCAGACTGCCATCATGCATAGGCAACGTACATAGTGGGTAACTCAAGGGCCAGGAAGCAAATGGCATCTGTGGGACTCCATCTCACAATCCATTACTCTATGCTGGCCTTTCGACAGTCTGAAATTCTATTTGATATTTGGGGAGGGTGGGTGAGTTTAAGGATTAGAAGACTACAATAAAAAAAGAGAAACAAAGTCATCTTAGTTAATAGTTTCATCCAGGGCTAGCCATAGATAAGGCTTTTAAAGTAGGAATCGTTGGACAATAGTCTGCAATGGGTGAAGCTGGTTTTGTTTTCTGTCTGTTCTAGGATATGGCACAAAAGGAACACACATAAAGCCAAAGAGTCAGCCCCTATTCCAGTCAGGAAAAATAATGATAGCCTTTCCTTTAAGTGGTATACTGACAAATTAAAAATGCAGAGAAATGACCTCATTATATCAATCACACCACTGTGGGACTTCAGAGATGGTCTCAGAATGTAGACACTCTCATCAATATTATTTTCATCAGGACGTATGATTTTATTGTTATAAGAAACTCCCACAATGGGAACTACCTCTAGTCACAGAGATTAGAAACTTGTCTGTAATTTACAGTTACATATTTTTGCTTAGAGGACTGAGAGGTTGGTTGCAAAGCTAAGATTAGATTGGCCAGATTTGAACCTAGGTCCTCCTGACTTGAAGGCTAGATTTCTTTTTTGCTGTGTCATGCTGTCATCTACCCTTCATATTGGAAGCATAATTTTAATAATATCATTTGTGTCTTAATCCTGTGTACTACTTTTGGGCTTATACTGTCTCTCTGAGAATAAAGAACTGGTGACACATGAAGTTTCAAATGATCTAATTTAACTTGTTTTTTTAATAGTAAGACTTAAGCTCAATGCTGAAATTGGTCTTTTTTAACAAGAGAGACCCTTATTTTCATTTGTGCTGGGGTTTGCCTAGCTGCCGGCCCAAGAACAAAATCATTGATAATGAGGCTGACTCTCCGATATTCTATCTGGCTTTCTCTCAGAGTCTTGGCCAAGAAAGTTTAAAAAAGAAAAAAAAGAAAAAGAAACACTATTCCACAAACAAATACTGTGTAAGGAATTTAACTAATTCCAGATTTAGAACTTAAGCATTTAGAAAACCACACTATGTTAGGTTCAAAGTCCATTTAGATCACCCCGGCATGAAAGAGTGACAGCTTTACTTAGACCACTAAGTATATTTAAACAAAAATACCCAGGTGATTTAAATACTTGTCTTACTTTCATCAATATTATCCCTTTAACTAAAAGTGCAGGAAAGGAGCTTTCCTAAATGGTAATTTTTGGCTGACTATGCAGAATAAAAATGGTCATTGAATGAAATCATGTACATAAAAACACTTTGCAAAATAATTTGGGTGCTTCGGGATTTCATTGGTACAAGGAGTCCTCATGGATGCAAATTTCAACTTCTGCACTCCTTCTTACCCTGTTGATTGCCACCATATTTGGTGTGTGTGTGTGTGTGTGCACGCATGCATGTGAGAATCCCCAAAAGAGAATCTACACAAATGGAAGAGGAGAGGCTATATTTTCATTCCGTTAATATTTCACACCCTCCAATGTGTCACTTCATTATTTCTAACCCTGATTACATGACTGGCCTGCCCCCTTTTATAGTCTTTTGTATACACAATAATGTTTGTATAATTTCTCTCTGTTCTCATAAACAAGTAATCATTAGAAACATGCTACGGGTTATTGGTGACTAATCTTTGTCTTGCCTTTTTCTTATTTTATTTTAGTCAACTCTTCCATTATCCCCTCTGGGGACATGTTCTATTTTAACAAGTTGTCCTTTGTATCAGACCTGTGACCTGCCCCTAGAAGTATAGATGGTGTTTCTAAGGATTACAGGGCTTGTTTTAATTCTATCTTTGTATCCTCATTTGCACAGCATCTGGCACATTGTAGGTATTTTGTAAATCCCTATTAAATTGAATTTTAATCACCTCCAATTTTGATTCTTTCAAAACTAGCGTTCTATGACTTGTAGGTATGTATCACCACCCCGACGAGCAATCTCTATATTAATCAAAGGGACTTGTGAAATTGTTCTGAGCTATCTCCAAAGGATGGCAAGGATGGGTCAGTCCAGAGCAGTGTGGTATCACTGAAAGAAAGCTATAGTTTCAAATATGAACCAGCCTAATGCCTTCCACTTATGTAATTCTGAGGCCGATTACTTCATGATCAGCTAGATCGTTAGAGAACGTCTGTCTAAGAGATCCATATGGACGTGTTAATTGAAAAAGCTACTAATTTAGCTGCTTGACCCAATAACCTGGCCAGTACAGATTTGCCATTCACTTTGTTCTAACTGAATGGATGCTTAGGCCCATCTCTTTCCCATTGTTGTAGATTTCAGTAAAGAGGTTTTGATGTGCTACATATAATTAGTCCAATGCCATCTTCAAAGAGGAACATTTAGAAAAAAGAATCTTGTCTTTAATTAGGATTCCTTTTGTTTGAACTTTATGTAAGATTTGAAGAACTATAAACTCTCATATAAACGTGAAATATTTATATGAGAGTTTATAGTTTCTTCAAGTCTTACTATTTAAGCTTCTACATTACTTTGTACCTTAACAGCACAGTTGAAGAATATTATACTCAAGGTCACCCATGCTACTATAGTTTTAGTTTGAAATGCTCATTATCCATTTTGGAATTAGAGATGTTTGGATTACAGAAATCAAAACTGTAAATATACGGGTATGTCTGCAGGATACCAAACAAATATTTGGCCAGGAGGTGGGTTGGAGTGTTTGAAGGTATAAGCCAGTTCTAGACTTCCTTTGACTCAAATTTCCACCTTTGTGAAGACATGAACAAAAGAAACTGCTCTGTGCTGAGCTGGTTATCAAAAGATGGGTTCCAATCCAAGTTCTTGCTCTTACTAGCACGTGAGCTCACCTTCCAAGGCATCAGGGAGCTGGAGGAGATGTTGATCTCCAAAATTCTTTCCAGCTCTCAAATCTCCTAATTCTTTTAACTTCTGCAATGACTAAAAAAAATCTGTGTAAGGGGTTTATGTTGGCAGGACTCCTTATCGAGTCATCTGCGATCAGCCTCTCTTTTTCTTTAAAAGTGTCTACAAATGCCATGTCTTGTATTCCTCCACTGTGTTTGGTAATTATTTTAAATGCTGGGCTTCATTCGCTTAAAATGGCAAAAGCTTTTTGAGCCTATTGGCCCTCTATTTTTATGCTACTATGGAGCCTACCTCTTGGCTAATGCATATCAGGCAACGAACAGCCTCAGGCCTGAGTGCATAAAGGGAGAAAAGGTAAAGGAGTTGTAGGAAAAGCTTGGAGGCAAAGAGTGTCAAGAATCAAGAGTGTCAAATCGAGGTAGGCTTTATTTTTACTGAAGGCTAATAGCCAAGAGATTGAGGTATTCAGGGAGGACTAGCCACTCAATTGTGAAGGCTTCCCAAGCCCTTTGCAGAGTTGCTCGTCCACCTTTGGTGTTCTCCTGTCCTCCAACTCTCACCTGTGGCTGCAAGTGCATGTGCAGTGACCACACATTGGCAGAACCATCTTGGCAGATGGGCTAACCCAGGCTGAGGGTAACCAACAGGCCTCAGATTGATCAGTGAGTTAGGGGGATGTCTACCCCCAAGCGTGTGAAGGCTTCCTCCAGTGGAATGGGTAGATGAGAATAATTTGTTCCAATGGCCATAAAGGGGACTGAAGTAGGTGCTATAGAACACTAAGAGTTGGGTCAGACATGGAAGACACTAAGGTCATCCACTGCATCCCAGGGCGTTGCCGGTCATCTTGACTTTCATCTTGCCACTGGACTTCAATGACTCTGGAAGAAAGGGTGAGGCTGACTTTGTGCAACTCTACTTCACTTAAATCCAATTCACTCCAAGAGTCGAGATCATTCTGTGCTGCCATTGGTTCTTTTCAAAAATGAAGGATGAACAACAACAGCCAAGATGTCCAGAGATCATTAAGAATTCCACTCGAGAGGCAGCTAGATGGCACAGTGAGTAGAGCACTGGCTCTGGAGGCAGGAGGACCTGAGTTCAAATTTGGCTTCAGACACTTGACACACTTACTAGCTGTGTGACCTTGGGCGAGTCACTTAACCCCAATTGCCCTGCCTTCCCCCCTCAAAAAATGTAAAAAAAAAACTACTCGAAAGTGACAAGGACTCCAAGGAAATAGCTGTAAGGAGGAATTTGTTCCTCAGAACCACTTCAGTGATTGGGAGAAAGGACATGGCACAAGAAGAGTTAACCCAAAGTCCAATAATTCTGAGAGAGGAGATGGAATGTTTCCTAGAATGTCTTGTTCAAACTTGGGGGAAGATTATGGCAGGGAATGGAGAGATGAGGGAAAGTGGAAAAGAAATCCTTGAGTGGTAATGTAGTGCTGGGTAAGGGATGGTTCTACCATGTGAATTGAGCCAGTGGAGAACCACGAAGAACAAGGACATCATGCTAAAGTGCTGTTTCATAGATAAGGTACGGCTCCGTGCATGGAAGTCCTGGTCAATGTCCCAGTTGTTCTAAAATCAGGTTTCTGATTTTACTTTCTTTCATATCCTACTCCTCTTCCTTCTGTCCTAAAACTATGGTAATCATGAGCCTCACCATATACACTAATTAAGGCATCCCTCACTAATTAGGCACCGAGATTCTTTAGGAACCCACTTTTACCAATGTGAGGGGGACATGACCTAATGGCCCAGACAAAGCAACTTCTTAAAATGCTCTCCACCTGCTCCAAAGCTGCCATAGCGGTACCATGTAGACTCATCCATTTGTTACATATGCAATTTATTAAAATAGACAAAAATGCCAATTTCTTAGTATATAACAGTGTAAAGAATTCTATGCCTCAAATCTAAACAACCAGCTATTAATGTTTAATTCTCACAATTTGAAAAACCTTACTAATCTCATTTTTCTTTTGGCCTCCAGCTGAGTGATTTAAAAAAAAAAAAACTTTAATCATTAACATAGCATCAATGCTATTTGTAAGGCAATACATCCATGAAGCCAGTTACTGATTGTGCTTTAATGGCTCAGGGGTGGGATACGGGGCTATTAATGATGATGTATTCATTAAAGGTCTCCTTACACGGTAGCAAAGTCAACTCGAAGTAAATGATAAATTTCACTTTATGCCATAGATCAGATATTGTGATTCTATATTCTACTTGGTTAACTTTCTTTGGTGAGAGCCCAGCTCCACAACTGGCCTTGGTACAACAACGTTGTTTGCGGAATCGAACCCTGCGCTAATAATTTATTTTAGTGAATATAGAATACCTTCTTTCAGACTATACACACACACACATATGAAGTGCTTACATTTTTTACAAACCCACAGTTTACGTAGAGATTATTTTATGTTTAGATATCACTCGCTAACAACTGGTATTGAGCCAGGCACAAATCTACATAAACAACAGATTTTATACATTACATAGTTCATACTGCATTTTTTCTCTAAGCCAGTTATTTGTAAATCAACAAGCACTTTAATACCTAACCGTACCCTGATAGTCCTTTTTGGGGGCCAAGAAAAGCAATTGGAAAATTTAAAATGGCCTCTTATCCCTTCCCCCTCCCAAATCACATCAAGCATGTGCACTTTTGTAAACTGAGCATTCCTCTTACTGTAAATCACTACCAGATGTCAAATAGCAAAATGTTCATTACTCCCCCTAAATAATAGAGTTGATTAATGAGGCATATTTCCATTATGGAACCTAGGTCTCTGTCATGATGGAACACTACTTAGGAAGTGAAAAAAATCCATGCAGATGGGGAAATCATTCTAGCTATCACACTTCAAAGGAAAAGCAAACATTGGCATTTTGGGATAGGCTTTGGTCCTCTGAGGAGTAATAACTTCCAAATGAAACCAGTCTTTCTGCTAAAAGAAAAGGTGCCCTACATCATGGAGGTGGAAAATGAGATTAATTTCTGGCAGTCAATGGTTTATAATAGCCCAAGATGGTTTGTGTATATACATATATATTTCTCTCTCTCTCTCAATATATATGTGTATGTGTGTGTGTGTGTGTATGCATATGTTATATATAAAATGTATATTTTGATTTTGTGTAATGCATATATCACTTTTTAAAGGCAGGTCAATTTGTAAACTAACATACTTTGGGCTACTCAAGTAATTAATTATATTATACATGAAAATATTGTGCTAGTGAAAATCGAAGACAAATCTCCCCATTCTAGATGAATATGCTGTCATCTTTATGATCAGCGAAACAAAGTTCAGGCATTACTTTATAGAGGTCTTTCTCAATCTCAGTTCAGAGCATCTCAATTACTTTGTGTTTGCTTACGTATTTGTCAGCATGTTGTATCATAATCCTCCACAATTTGTGCCATAGAATATAAGCTATTTGAGGGTAGGGACTCTTTTTCTCTACTTTCTTTGTATTTTCTTTATCTATCATAGTGCCATGCACATAACACATGATTAATAAATATTTTTCAAATAGAATTGAAGTGATGGGATATGGTATAGACAAAGGAATACTAAACTTGGTGAGTTGGGACATGAGGACCTTACCTCCTTGTCTGCCAATAATTGTTGGGAGCTTGGGTAAATCATCTCAAATTGGACTGCAGCTCTCTTATCTATAAAATGGTGGTGATATGAGGAGGCTAACTATTAAAATGAAGGCAAATGAGTAGGAAAATGAGAATTAGAGATCATGCCAGGCATGCATTAGTTAAAACAACTGGACACGTGAGTTTAGAAGAGAGAAGCTTGGGGAGAGGAGTTCTAAGGAAGAGGGAAGACTTGATAGTAGTTTTCAAGTTTTTAAAGTTCTTTCTTAGGAAAGATCTGTGGGATTTGACCATTTTCTGCTTGTCCCCAGAAAAAAAGAATAAGGCCCATGGGGGAAGATGTGCCAGGCAGATTTAGCATGTTTTATGTAAGGAAAATTCTCAATACCGTAGTAGTCTGAAAATGAAATGGGCTCCCTTGCTTGCTGTAGTGAGCTCCCTGTCACTTTAAGTTTCTGAGGAAAAGTTGCATGACTCCTTCTTGTGTTTGTTAGAGAGAAGCTCCTTAGCCAATTACGAGTTGAAATAAATGACACTGTAAGTGCTTTCCAATTCTGAGATTCGGTGACTAGAGCTTCTAATCAAGTATTAGAACAAGAAGGGCCATAGGACAATTGCAACAGGCTTTGAGGGGATGGGTTGAGCCAGGTGGTTGGTTTTGTATCCTTCCCTCCATTCTGTCACCCTGACCTGGCACTAAAATGTTGCCCTGATTTTCTTCTTGAGAAATAAGTTTTGGCTCTTTGTCTTCAGGGCCCTCGAATTTCAACATTCTGCAAAACCGCAAGGAACAACACAGCTTCAATTTTTAGTCTGCAGCTTGTTCACCTCCATATTCTGCTATACATTCTGAAGCCTCGGTAATGGGATGCCTTTCTTTCTACACAAAGTATGTGTCACACCACTCAGTCAGTAAGTGAGTCAATAAATTTATTTTTATTACCTTATTATTATTAATTAACATTTTATATTATTAACACTTATTATTTGTCAGGTTCTGTGCAAAGTACAAAAGGCAAAAAGATACATCCTCCTCTTGAGGAATTCACAATCTAATGGGGGAGATGACATGTAAACAATTATGTACAGACAAGCTACATTCAGGATAAATTGGAAATTTGGAAATGATCAAGAGAGGGCAGACACGTTCATGGAGAAAAGGAAGGGCTTCTACAGAAAGTGGAGTTCCAATTGAGACTGAAAAGAAGCCAAGGAAGCTAGGAAGCAAAGATATGAAAGAGAGGATTCCAGGGATGAGGGATAGCCATTGAAAATGCCCAGAGATGGGGACATGCTGTTCTTGTTTCTATTTTTGTTGTTCTTGTAACTGTGGCACATTCTTCATTCTCAAATAGGACCAGTCGCACCACAAATGTGATGTCTCGATGTCTTGACTTGCCCATAAATTGGATTTAAGTGAGGCAGAGCTGTACAAAATCGTCAGTGTCATTTTCGCCTTCGGAGCCATAAAAGTTTATTATTAGAAGAGGAGCAAGGACATCAATGACACTGGACCAAAGAGTACGGGGTGGAGGGTAAGGTGTAATATGACTCAAAAGGTATGTGTGTGTGGTGGGGGACAGATTATGAAGGGTTTTGAAGTACAAACAGATGATTTTTATACTTCATCCTGGAGATGATAAGAAGCCACTGGAGGTTATTGAGTAGAGGGGTGGCATCAGATGTACACTTTAGAACCATTACTTTTACAGATGAACGGAAGATGTTGTGGGGAGAAACTGGTGGCAACGAGATCGAGCAGCAGGTTATTGCAATAGTCCAGCTGTGAGATGATATCATGTGTCAGGATGGTGGCAATGTCAGAGAAGAGAAAGGAGTATACTGGAGACAAGTTATAAAGGTGAAATTTATAAGCCTTACTTAGCAACAGATTGGGTATGGGAGATGAGAGTAAGGAGGATGACACCTAAGTTGCTAGCCATGGGGCTGAGAAAATATTGGTACCTGTCTTGGTGTAATATAGCAATGATGGCTGTTCAAGTATTTGAAGCACCCACCTAAACCACTCCCAGATAATCATCCATAGTTTTTTTTTTTAAATCACCCATGACATCATAGGTATTGGCTTCAAAGATCTCAGAGGCAAACTTCCATTTGCACTCTATCTTGTATGTATGCAGTTGTCTCTCTGTCACCTCTCCATTAGAAAGCAGAGTCCTTGAGATCAGAGATCGCATTTTTTGCCTTTCTTTTATCCTCAGTGTTTAGCACATAGTAGACACTAAATAAAGGCTTAATGACTGATTGAATCTACTATGATCTCTTAATTTTATAGATTCAGAAATTGAACTCCAAGGAGTTTAAATGGCATGCTTAAGATTTCACTTGTGGTACTCATGGAGAGTGGGATTTGACCCCATGTTCTTTGACACTTTAGCCAATTCTCTTTACATTCTACCATCCTATATTACGTTTTGCTGAAACATTGCTTTATTCTATTGAGGTACCACAATCATTCTAGTCACCCAGGTTTGCAACTTTGGAGTTATCTTTAACCCTTCCATTTTCCCTTTCTCATATATAATAGGTCACCAAGTCTTATTGGCTTTTTCTCCACAACAACTTGATCCCTTCTCTCTACAGACATAGCTACTCCACTAGTTCCAGCCTTCAGCACCTCTTACCTAGATTATTTTGATAGCCTTTATGTTGACATTCCTATTTCCAGTCTCTCCCTTTCTCCAAATCACCTTCCAAATAGTTGTCAAAATAATGTCCTCAGGGCACAGCTCTGACGTCATCACTCCAATGTTCAAAAATCTCCAGTGGCTCCCTATTGACTCTAGGATAGAAATGTTTCATGATTAAGGCCCTCCCCTGTCTGATCCCAACTTTGCAGGTTTATTTCATACTACAGAGACAACAAGATGGGCCAGTGGATAGAGCATTGTGCCTAGCATCAAGAAAACCTGAGTTTAAATCCAGCCTCAGATTCTTGGTTGCTGTGTGACCTCAGTCAAGTCACTTCACCTCTGCCTGCCCCAGTTTTAACTGGAACCTGGAGACAGTAGTAAGAGTATATACCTTACAGGGTTGTTTTGAAGATTAAGTGAGATAATATTTGTAACCTGTTAAATACTTTAGGTGCATAGTAGGCACTTGATAAATATGTCTTCCCCTCTCCTACTCCTTTTCACAGACTTGAAGTTTCAGACAAACTGAATTTCTGGCTGTTTCCTGAGCTCTGACATTACAACTCTCACCTCCCTGAATTACAAAAACAGTCCCCTATTCCTAGAATGCATTCTCTCAATTTCTTTTCTGAGACTCTTCATCTTCCTTCAAAACTGAGCCCCAGTACCATGTTCTCATTCTTGCCTGCTCTGCCTTTTCAGAACTTTGAGGTACATACCCAACAGAGAACAAACTCCCCTTAATGGCCCTTTCGATTTACATCTTTGTAATTCTAGCACCTCACTCAGTGCCTGCTAGGCTTGAGTGCTTAAAAATGGTTTAAAAAAACAAGATGGTTGTTGAATTAAACTGAACAGTATGGTTTTGAGTTCCCCTCATCATCTCCGTCATCCTCTTCTGGACATAATCCAGCTTATTAATGTCATTCTTCAGAATTCATCCACCTGTGACCAGGCTTTTGCATGGAATACTTCCCTCGAATATTTTATTACCCAAATGGGAACTAAAGTGAAAAAAATGTTCAACGTGGTCACTTGCATACATAATACACACACTAGAACAACATTGTGCAAATGGTCTTTTATTGTTGCCAAAATACCACCTCAGTGACTGTGGGTATGTGCCCCTAGAGTAGGATTCTCTTTGGCTGGAACATAGGATGATGCAGTCGGAGAATTTAGATAAATAAATAATTTTCCTAAGCAGAGTTAAAAGAGGGCAGAGCTTTCTTTGGCCTTCTCCTATCAATATTTACTCCGTGACTCCCAAGTAAAAGCAGCCGCAAGGAAAGCACCAAATTTGGCCTCAGAAGAAGATTACACATTGAAGTTTTAGGCCACTCCATGAATGAATGAATGAAACCCATTAAACCCATACTATGTGCAAAGCACTGAGGATGCTAATAGACAATCCCTGCTTTGAAGGATCTCATGTTCTAACAGGGCAGATACCAAGTCCAAAAATTTCAGCTTCAAGTCAGATGGAAAAGTTCCACGTTCCTTTGGGTGTTGTGCTAAAGCCTATGGTAATACCTCTTCTTTAAGGACATTTCAATCCATAAAATGGTATCAGTTTCTGAAGTTGAGCCATTTAATGGTGCCAACAACTTTGGGAACAAAAACTTTCTTTTTTGGGTCTTCGATAGATGTCTATTGCCCATTTAAGGATGATTGGCTGTATCTACATGTTTGCTTCCCAGGATGTCAGCAAACCGGGGCTTGGAGCATTACTGCTTCAAAGGCTCTTGGGTTTCAGTGCTGGTCTACCTCCACTAGGGTCCAAGGGAAGACCTTAGTCAAAGTGGTGTTATTAGTTTGACTTGCCTGATATGTGCTATCCTCTGTCTTTCTCTCAGAGCTCACTGTTATGTAGGTGATAGCTGATTGGCAGTTGGGAAGGATCGATGGCCTCTTCTCTACAGTAGCTACCTCCACAGACAATGACTGAGAAGACTGGGATGATTGCAAGGCTGTCTGGTAGTAGGGGGTAAGAGGTTGTGCCCATCTATCTTTTGGTGGCAGTTGGTCAGCCCTGCTGGTGATGATGAAGAAAGTTGAGTCTTTCTCCTTAATGATCTCTCCCTCAATAAAGGCTTCAGGGAAGCAGGTCTGGGCTTTTTGTGGATACTGTTATTCCCAAGGCTCTTGGGTTCAAAGTCTTGGTTTGGTTCCATCAGAGACCAAGGAAAGATAATTTCCAAGTTGATTTTAGTGGTTCAATTTGTCTGGCTCATGCTGCCACTTGAGTCTCCTTCACAGTGCCCGCAGGTTCATCTGGGCTCGAATGCCTGTGATATCCATCCATCTGTGGGCCAGTTAACTTAAAATCCAACAGACTGGTTTCACAGCATCCAGGCTCCTGGCAATTCATCCTTTAAACTCTGACCAAAAATGACCTAGGCACTCGGGGGGACCAATGTCTACCTCTGAGCATAACTTCTACCAGCTCATCCTTGCAGGTTTTGGGGTGAATGGGGACTTCTCAGAACAGTGTAATAAACAAGGGGCTGTTAGAGTCCTGGCTGCCATGATGCTCTCACTTTTGTCATGTTGCCGCATACCCACTCTGCCTCCCTAGACACTGCTTTCTGTGACCCAAACATTTCTCCCTCAGTTACTTTCCGACTATTGCCTGAGCAATACCCAGGCTGTCCATGCTTCTGCCTGTAGGCTATGGTTTCACATTACTGTTACTGTTCTGGTGGGTGGATGCTACCTAGACTGTTCTCTACACTGTCTAGGCTCTCCTTTTCACAGTGGGTTGCTACTATCACTTATTCCTGGGCTTCTTTCTCTGCATTTTCTGAACTCCAAAAGACTACAGGTATATGGTATAGTACCTAGAGTTTTGGATTTGGAATCTAGAAGATCTGAATTCATATCTTGCCTTCAATGCTGATTATCTGCATGGCCATAGGCTAATCACTTAACTTTCCAGATTTCCATTTACTATATATTCTTGAATAAATTGATTTAGTCACTATTCACCAATTTGTGGCAGTTTTTGTGGACTAAAATTTGGCAGGAAGGAAACAAGCCTCCATAGTTATAAACTTAGAGGTGTTCCTTCCTTTTTAAGGAACAGCAACCAGGAGCATAGCTTGAATCTAAAAAAAACCCAATATTCCTTAGACTGACAATATGTAGGGAGGCAAGTACATATAATTCTATACTGTTATTCTCTTTCTAAGGTGAACAGAGTGGTCTGCCTAGTGGTCCCTCTCTGGATCTCCTTCAGGGGATATAAAAGTCTTGAATAAGGGTGGTCAAGATTCCTGAGATATCCTTCCCTTTGACTGCATTTAGACAAACCCACGTGGACAAACACATTACAGGGAAAACACACATTACATTAGAAATAAAGCTAATCGATTAAGAACTAGCAGGCAGTCATGTTGATTTTCAGAAATCTCTAAATATTGTGAGATCATAGTGTGTCTTAGGAGATAGCAGTATCAAAAAAAAAAACAAACAAAAAACACCCCAAACAGAAAATAAAACAAAAAAAGTTTGAGTTCAAGCTGGTTTGGAGAGCCCATGCTTCTTTGGAGCCATAGTGTTTCATATAGTTCATTTGTGATAACACTTACCCTAATGGCTAACTATGACAGTAGCTAGGCCTTGGTTGTTGGATTGTATTTAGTTGGTCAAGATTTACCTCTACTGAGGCCAATGATAAGCCTTGTGATCCTTTAGGGCATTCAGGTTCCTTGTCCTACTGGCCTTCCTTCCCTGGTCTGTTCCTGTGCTTCTGCCCTTTTTCCTTAGTGAACTTCATTATAAATCATTCAATTACTAAGAGTCAGATTTTAGTTCAATATAAAAAAACAAGTTGTTAACAAATAGAGCAGTGTATCAGGAAGTTAGAGTATCGGTATCAGGAAGTGGTAGGTATTCCCTTGCAGAAGGCCTTAAAAGAAAGATGGAAAGAACATTTGTTTATGATATTATATAGGGCATTTCTGTTCATCTACAGGTTGGAAAGAAGGGACCTTTGAGGTCTCTTTCAGTCCAAAGATTCTTTGATTCTATGAACTCTAGCCAAAAGATTAAATGGCCTAGTTAGCCCAGCAAAAAGAAATCCTGGAGGGCCCAGAAAAAAATTGGGGGCCATTGATGCTTAGCCTACTTTTCTAACCAGTGATCCTGAAAGCTTCTCCATATGCTATGGGTGAAGACATCTATTTACGACAGTCATTTTATTTGTTTTTAAAAGAATTTATGCCACAAAATTCCCTAAAAA
>CM053626.1:49578343-49601773 GCA_028646595.1 Phalanger gymnotis
CATGGCCCCAAATTGAGTATTGGAACTGTGCTAATTCTTTTTAATTGCTGAGCCACACAATGTAACTTATTAATTCATTCTAAGGCAATTTAAAGAAATGGATACACTTTGGTGGGTGTCTAACACACTTTCTTCTCAACCTCTAGGGCTGAACTCAATCATTTATTTCATTTATCAAGTCAAAGAGGATTAAAAGTAACCCATTCACATCAGTTATTGAACCCTGAAGTGTCCAATCCTCTTCTGCCAGGTGAGGGAAAAATCCTACACTTAATGTAGATAGGTAAGTATCAAGTAAACCAGTCACTGTCATTTTTATATACTAAAATTGCTTATGGCCTGTGCATGGTTGAACACCACTGAAAGGCATGAGAGGGGTTTGATGAGACACTCACTACTGACAAGTTCTGTTAGTGATTAAAAGAGTTTGTTAGTTTAACGTTGGTTCTTCATGAGCAATAGTTACCCATTTTCTGCATCTTTTGTTTTCCTTTCACATAGAAATAGAACAGCCATAATGCAATGGCAACAGGCCATGACCTTTCTGATACATTCCATGTGCACTCCATTCATCACACTCTAGGGCTGGGATTCGACAGCACTTCTGTGCAGTTTGAATAAGGATCCAATGTGAGTGAGGGCTAGTTAATAAGCCATCCCCCAGAGGGTCCCCAACTGCTAAGAGATGGCATCTCTCTGGGGATTTGGACCCTAAGCAATTCTGGTTCAAATAGAGCCTAAAATGCTCACAGTTTTCATAGAAGCGTATCTTTGGACATGACATCAATTCTTAGGGTAAAGATATGAAAAATGTTATACACCGAGGTTTAGAGTAAACCCATCAAGACGACATCAGATGGGTTAGAATCTATAAGGTTCTATCCACTTCTTACCCCTGTCAATTCAGGGACTAGCTTAGCTTCAGTGAAGACTTAGGGGGAGAAAATCAGTCTAATGTTTGATTGGGCTAGAATTCAAAATGATTTACCTTCTAGTGCCATCAAAATTGAAAAACATAATTCTGATAGCAAACCTGTTAAAGATGAAAATATGAAAATATAAAAGTTTTGAGAATACAAATTATATTATTGGTATTCAAAAGTAGCTAGGTAATAGTGAATAAATAATTGTATTTTGATCTCATTCTTCTTTTGAATTTGTGTCTTTATGGGCACACCAGTTAGAGCAGCTAAGCATTTGGTAGTTTAATGGAACCCATATTCTCCATTCTAAGATGGGAGATGGTATGGTCCAAAGGGGAAAAAAAAAACAGAAAACAAAAGTCTGGATTTTCAGTCAAGGGACCTGAATTTGCATTCTGGCTCTGCCATTTACTACCCGTATGACCTTGGGCAAGTCACTTAACCTTTTTGAGACTCAGTTTTCTCCTTTGTGAGGTGACCTCTGTGAGATTTTGAAGCTCTAGATCTACAGTCTTACAGGAGTCTAAAAACCTGGATTCCAGTCTTGGTTCTCTAATTTAATAGGAAGGTTTACTCACTGAAATTCAGATTCCTAATTTATAAAATGAGGCTAATTGTGCCTACCCTGTTTAAGGCATAGTGTTATGATGATTCAAATTGCAATGCACTATACAAATATAAAATGTGTTATAGCTTCCTGAGTCACTTAATCTCTCTAAAAGAACTTTATAGTACTACTCATTCACAGACACATATACACAGAATTATGTAGAGGCATAACATTAAACATCATATTAAAATTGTCCTTTTCTTTGTTTTATTGAATATGTACAGAGGCTAAAGTCATTTGAGAAACAAGACTTTATTACATTATAAATGTGATACCTAAAGCAGGCAAGTGCATATGCTTGCATACATGCATGTATTCACATGTATGCAAATACATGTGACAATAGATATAACACAATAAATTGATGAAATAAATGAATAATATACTTGCATTCCATAAATACATTTATATGCAATATAAAATATATATAATATACAAATACAATAGCAATGTAATTTTGTAAATCTACACGAATATATAAAACAGCATTAATGTCTTATTATAAACCTATGTGTATTTCTATACATATTGGTAAGCCAAAATAGCTTAAAATTACTTTTAGACTTTGGGGAAACCCTGTTTAGGTAAAATAACAATAAATTCTTGTTATAAACATATTTATTGATATTAAATAGGCCATGATGGTTTATTGTTATTACATATGTGTCATAGGTAAATATATACATATACTAGATATATAAACGTATAAGAAATTAGTGCTATATACATATATCTGTACCAACATATGTACAGAATACATAAAGCATAACTATTTATTATAAGAATTGTTGCTACTATAACAATCCACACAAGAATATGTGTATATGTATGTGCATATGTACGTGAATATACTTTTGTCTATAATAACAATATTTTCTTATTTCTCAAATAATTTTAACCTTGATGATAGTCTATATTACAAAGAAATAACAGTTTTTATTGTGACATTTGATGTTTTCCCTCTACATAATTCCCATCAGGTCTTGACTAAAAAAGACTAATAAAAGGAAGCAGTACATAGATAATTGAGAATGATAAATGTTCTTAAAGTCACATATATTTGGCTTTGGGATGTGTTTTTGTAATAGCATTTGAATATGGGGACATATGATGCCAGTGACATTTACATTACTTCAAATAATATAATGCAATAACTAACTGAGGTGACATGTAATAGATTCCTCTTGTTTCAGTCATTCCCTGTCCTCCCAAATGTGCCTAAATATAGGCTGGTATTACATAGTATCACCCTTCAGACAGATAATTCTAGGTTTGCTATCTTCTTGGATAACCCCCTTAATATTTTATCCAGAGTTAGGTAACTAATTAGATGGCAATGTGGTGTGGGTAAAACAAGAATTAGGTGAGAAAGTAGTCACCTCAGAAAGAATGATGATGTTGTAGGAAAAAAATGCTGAATTTGGAGTCAAAAGACCTGAGATCAAATCCTAACTTTCTACCTATATGAAACCTGGTAAATTGTTTATTCTGTCTGAACCTTAACCCCCTCACATCTATAAAATATAGGCATCCTATTGGAAGATTCCTGAGGTTCTATACTTCTGAATACTTCATTTTCAAAATAACTCTCTTAGCACCTGCTAAATTCCAGAGACTAGTTAGCAAAATAAAGTTAAATGACATTGCAAACAATGAAGTATGTAAGTTGTGTAATCACTATGAAGTTGACCACAAGCAAGACTGACCACAAATTATCTAGAGTTTGGATAACCAGCAGATAATGGAGAATTAACTACTTGTACTGCTTTTATATTAAGAAGGTTACTGAAGTTATAAAAAAAAAACAAACAAACTATGTTTTTAAAATAACAGGTATAGTCCCCAGAAGAAGAAAAATAGATTGGATATTTGATAGTCCTCCAGGAAAATCATGAACATCTCCTGGGATGTGGTTGCTTTATGTTGATAAATCTTTCATAATACATGTTAAATTTTTGTCTAATTATATTCCTTCACAGTACACATAGGAGAAACAGCATTAAAAATGTTTCAGAACTTTTATAAGTAAGACCATTTACAGTTTATTGTTTCCTCTCAGCATTTAACAGAGATACTTTTACTTTAATTCATATATTTCTTAGCTTTAATCCTAAAATCTTAGAAAAGAAATGCATGTATTCAAAGAATGGAACCACATGATGGAAACCCTGGAGATCATACTCTATTTTGTAATCGATTTTTTTTTAAATTAGCACAAATGAAATGGATCAGGAAGGCGAAAGCACTTGCCTAGATGATCACTTTCCAATTGTTTATGTATTAGTGATTGTCCTTCTCTTTGACAACCATGAAAAATGGTTTTACCGCCCTCTGTTCTATCCCTTCTATTTATCCACCTTTATCACTCCATTCTTTTGATAGCTATTCACCTCTTAAATCCTCATCCTATTTGATGCTGCTCACTCAATACCCTCACACTAAATTTCATTCTAAACCCAGTACATGAACAGAAATTCACTGCTAGAACTCAATACCTGAATGTTTTAGTTGCTCAAGGTACATAATTGGCCAGAACTATGGTTCCTGCTCTCAAGGAGCTATTATTTACTCTTATACATGAAACACAAATAATTACATTTTGCCAACAAACGATAATCAATAAATCAGTAGGCTCTTGAGCTCCTAAGTGTGAGTATTTATTTTGGCAGAGCAGATTGAATCATTTGCGTTACTTATGATTTTATACAATTCTCATCCATGTCTTCCATTTATTCTACACAAATTATCGACTGACTAGTATAGCCCAGGCATTAGCAAGTTTCTGGAAATAAAATGACAAAAAACAAACAGTCCTCAATCTCAAGGAGTTTGCATTCTCAAGGAGTTTGTATTCTCTTGGAATGTCTTTCCATGATTTCTGCAGAGAGAATAAACAGAAGTACAAGATATATTCCTCTGGTTCTTTTTAATATTTTGAGGATGCTAATGCAACATTTTGGCTATCTACCTGTTATTCCAGGCCCTCTTACTATGTGAGTAGCCCCTATCCCTTTTTTAGTAAAAGGTGCAATTAATGATATATTTAATTATACTTCTGGTGAGGAAGTCACTGTTGACAATTTTCTGTGGTCTATTACACTCATCATGTCTCATACTTTGCCCTTTGAGTCATTTCCCATTGTGATTCCTCTGAGATCCTGGTGTTTCATGATTGAAAACCATAGAACATCACTGAGATAATAATGATGCTACAGAGATAGTTGTTTGTATCAATTCCGACATTGGAAACATTGAAAGCACTGAACAGTTGACTAAATGTGATTCATTTCAGTTGTTTCCTCATTTTATTCAGCAATGGTACTAACACTTAAGTTTATCATTCCTTTGATTGTATTTCTAAATTGTCAACACTGACCTAGATCAAATATATGCAAAATATATAGTAAATAATTAAGCATTATTTAAATGTTGGCTACCTTTATATACAGAAAAATGTTTATATTGATATAAATATATTTTAACTTTTTTATTAGTAGATGCTGTGCTGAGTGGTAGGAATTCAGACAAAAATTAAATAGCCCCTGCTCTCAAGGAGCTTATATTCAATTGGGGGAGTAGAACATACATGCATATAAGTATGCACAAGATATATATGAAATAAATGGAAGCTAAATTTTCAGTGGTAAGGTTGTACAGCTGGATGGAGAAACAAGAGCCTCCTATAGAATGTAGTGTTTGATGTCAGCTTTGAAGGAGACTAGGAATTCTAAAGAAGGATGTGAGGAGGCAGTATATTCCAGCTATGGGGAGCAGCCTTACAAAGACACAGAGACCCAAGATGGGGTGTTATGCATGTGAAACTCCAAGAAACCAGAAGTGATGACAGGTAGAAAGAGAACAAAGAGAGACTAGTGTTATGAAGACCCGGGAAGGAACACATGTCCAGGGGGTGAAGCTGGTCATCAGGATCAAATGCAAAGAGAGGTCAAGAAGAATAAGAATTGAGAAAAGATAAAAGGATTTGATAATTACGAGGCTGTTGATAAATTTAGAGGGAGCAGTTTCAGTTCATTGCTAAGATCAAAAGCCAGATTGTATAGAGTTTAGAACAGAGAGAGATGAGAGGAAGTAAAAGCATTGAGAGTAGTCAGTGTGTGCATGTAAACCTATAAACCAATCTAATAAGTCCATGGACTTCCTATTCGACTGCATGGGAGGTAGTTTAGTGGAAAGAGCACATTACTTAGAATCACATTTTGGTTATGGCTTTGTCACATCTCTGTGACATCTGATAAATCACAATCTCTCTAGCCAACAGTATCTCTATTTATAAAAGGAAGAGGTTTAGTTATTTGATCTCAAAGATTCTTTCTGGGCTTTTTGATTCTACAAATTCCCTCCTCCCTTTTCTGCATGTTACTCAAGTCCCATCTTCTTTGAGGATTCTATGCTAGGGCTACTCAGGGTCACCATATTATCATGTTTTTTTTTCCCATTTTGTGCCAGGAATTGTCTTCTCACCCCCATCCCTAGGGCTGTGATGGTTATTGAATTGACTTCTTTTAACTTTTAGGTTTTCCTAATTTGAATCAGTTCTATAGATTTCATCATCTGCTCTGAATTCTTCTTCATGTAACTGTGAAGATAATTCCAAGTACAAGGCCATTGTGTGCAAATCCAGGAAAGTGAGAATGGTGGCAAACCTGAGAACTTTACCGTTTACATTTATTGATATTTTAAGTTAACAGCAGACAAGTAACCCATTGAAATGAGGACATTTTATCAGTTTGAGTTCTGTTTAAGGGATTGCTGGAAGAGAGGGAAAAAATTATAAAAAGAATATAATAGGTCCCTTTCATTACCTGCTTATTTTTAGATACATCAAAGGATGATTGCCAGTATTTAGTGATTGCAATTCCAGATTTTCTTCTATTAATTTGTCAGGGTACTGCTAGCTATCTGCATATTTCTATTGAAACCACATAAATCATAAAGCAATAGACAGGGAGAGTTGGAAGGGATGTTATGGTTCATCTAATCCAATGCATTCCTGTCACACATAAGTAACCTGATGTCCAGAGGGGTGTCAACATGATTTGCCCAGGGTCCCATAGCTTGTTAGAGGTAAAGCCAAGGATAAACCTAGCAACAACAACAACAAAATAGCTCAAGAGACCAAACATTACGGATGATATTTTTTGTTGTCCAGTTGTTTTCAGTCATGTCTGACTCTGTGACCTCATTTCGGATTTTCTCAGCAAAGATACTGGTATGGTTTGCCATTTCCTTCTCCAGCTCATTTTAAAGATGAGGAACTGAGGCAAAAAGGGTTAAGTGACTTGTCACGGAGTTAAGTAAGTATCTCAAGCTAGATTTGAACCCAGGAAGAAGCATCTTCCTGACTACAGGTCTAGCCTTTCTCCTGACTCTAGCCACTGCACCACCTAGTTCCTCACTGACAGTAATAACAATGTACTAATTTTAAAGATCCCAGGTAATTATAAAAGGGTACTTTTGTAGGGCAATGGAGGGTAGTGACAAAAAAACAAATTAAATCACCTTGTGGAAAACATTCTGGAAACCACTGAATCGCCCTATTCTGATGACTGTGTGAGACCACTGACTATATAGTAGGATACCTAAGAAGACTTGGTACAGGAAACGTCGTGAGGTCTACAGACTGTCTTTTGGACCTCTGCTCCTTCTGATGTGTTTCAGGAAGCCCACTTCTTTTACTCATGTAGGTTCATGTAAATTTGCCACCATATTTTAAAACAAATAAAGAGATAAAATAAAATATAAGTACATTTGTATTTCCCCATCCCACTCCCCAACCCCCACACAGAGGCAACATGGCAAATTCGAAGTCTAGAAATACTGGGTTCAAGTCCCACCACTGACTCAATTGTCTATGTGACCATGGACAAGTTCCCCCACCCCTCAGTGCACCAGGAGACATTCTAAGAAAACATGTTGAAGAACATTTGCTGATGCCCACTGGAAAGGAAATCTCTTCACTAGAAACTCCCTACACCAATCAAATCAATTTTGTCCCCCTCCAAAGTATTTGTACTCCAAAACTCAGCTTTATCTATGACCTCACTGACATAGTTATTTTGCCCTATCTCCACCTGGTCACAACCCATCCATCCATCCCTGCCTTTCTTCTTGGATTCTTCTCCATATCCTACCATAAGTTAGACATAGGTTGTACACCCGAAGTGGACTGCCCTTCCCCACTCTAAACATCATGAAGACACCAATGTAACACACGCTTGTCAACTAATCATCATTTTGTCTATCTTCTAACTTGCTTATGCATTTCTTTACACAATTTCTCCTTCATAATTTTTTTTTGGTTTAAAAGGTATTGCCATATGCAAAGTACATACATGTGTTTTTTTTCAAGTATTTTATTCGGTTTTTTTTGATGATTCTCATTTTCAGTTCTTTGAGGACTATAGTGTTCCATGTCTTACATATATAAAACACTGTAAAAAATGTTGTTATAGAAAAAAAAAGATGAGCCTTTCATTGCGGTAGTAGCTATTGTCCATTCAAAACAACAAACAATCCTACAATTTCCCCAAAAGTAATCCTGCTCACTTTCCTTCTAAAATTCAAATCTGAATAAGCCTACAACTCCCATATATCCTCTTGCTCAGTTAGGCTCACTATCTTTGAAGTTTCTCTCTCTATCTCCATCTTCTCTGTCTCTTCAAACACACAGATGTGTGTTTAGACATGCATAAATATAGATATATATCACTATGTACATGTATGTACATATATGTCTATAGAAATACTATATATGCACATATACACACATATAGATATAGATCAGAAACATACATTGAAAAGCTAGCAATATGACAAGGCTGATGGCTTTTGGGCTACTCTTCAGCTAGTAGTCCTGTGTAGCCAAGCCAGAATCCAATTTACCTATTATTGAAGGGGCAGTCAATTTTAAATCAGTTGTATCCTAAGGACAGATACTACAAAAGCCAGTAACTTCCGGCCAACTGGTTTCATTGGACAATTTGGGTCTGGCTTTTTCTAGTGGTCTTAGAAGCTATGGTTATACCTAATCAGTCTTTACAAACAGCGTACTTTAGCTGTTTGTTAATCTATATCACATGATAAATGGTTAATATATTAGGATGGCATCACTCATTTTAATGAATCAAGCAAGGTTTAATCACAGGAACAGCTACGTATTCCAAATGTCTCTTGGAGGTTAGCAGCTTTAAACTACATTCAATTGAAGTGAATTCTTCATTACCCATACTGATAAGGGGATCAATGATATGGATATTCTAAAGTCATAGGTATTTGCTGCAAAATGATCTATGTGTTTTTGTTCTCTTTGCACTAAATTTGCATTCCTAATGTAATTTACATTACATTATTCTCTTTATAGGTTATTAGAGAGATAGATGATACAGACAGAAACTTTATTAAGCACTTTCTACATGCCAGATAATGCTGTGCCACTAAATGCTGAGGATAAGAAAACGAGAGTTCTTACTTTAAAGGAGCATATATTCTAGTAGGGGAAGACAAAACATAAAGTGGAACAGGAAAGGAGAGCAATGAAGAAGAGTAGAGAGTGATCAGAAAACAAAGCAAGCAGTATGGCCAGGGCTCCACAACATATGATGATCCTGGGTAGGTTACTCATCGTTCTTTGAGGACCTCTGAAAATTCAGTCATCCCTGAGCAAAGCAGCTAGCACAGATGTAGAGAACAACTGAGAGTAAGTATTCACTGAGAACCTGAGGTTAACACTAAGACATAATTCAATAGTGGGGAAAAACCATTTTTTTCAGAAACTGTGAGATGGATAATCCACAGAGAAATCATTTTGAAAAATTAAACATTGAGTGATATTAACTTCATTCTTCAACATATTCACTATCACAATGATTCCCAGTTTATATCAAAACCCTTTAATACCTTTCTACCTTGCATAATTCATGTTCATGCCTTTCTATAAATCCTTTTGCATAAGAAATTTATATAGGCTGTCCATCTCTTACTTTTCATTCTTACTCAAGCCCATCCCACTATCCATTCTATCTATAAGTGCCTTTGAAGATAGATATATGCTACTTCTTATGAGCAAGTCACCATTGATACATTTTCCAACCTACTTAGAAACATCATGAGTATTGCCAGGTTCTCTTAGATCACATTACCAATTTGATTCTTCTGATATCACATTGTTCCATGATTCATAGTCATCACTGGGAGAAAAATGGTATTAAAATTTTTGAGTGGGAAAGGTAAACGTTTGATATCATTACAAATACCATTTTGCCCAGATGTGTTTCGGCCTTATCTCATTCAATCGTGGGATCAGCTCTTTATCTATCTCTCCATCTATCTGTGTGTATACAGTATATATTGACGTAGGTATACATACATACATACATACATACATACATACATATATATATGTATATATATACACATGTTATCTTTCCCTACAGGCACATACACACATATGTGTGTGAATTCACACAAATGTACTATAACAATAGGCTGTTGAATTTAATATCATAATTTGATCAATAGGAATTTTTCATCCACTTTAGCTTTCTCTTTTATATGATTTAGTTGATCTCTTTTGATTGAATTCCTAAACAGTGTATAGGGGGAACCAAATTAAATTTAAAAAAATATGGAATATGTTCCATAATATTTTTTTTCATTTATAGGTACCATGATGGACTTGTATAGTCCTGAGACAGAATATATGCAGTGAATTTATATGGAGCAAGGGACCAAAATATTTCTATACATCATTGAGGAAAGGTTGAAGAAGTTTATAGCAGTTATATCTTTCTTAGCAGACACAGTCTCAAAATACTAGTGGCTTGTAGCTAAATGTGGATGGAAGCATTCATTTTTGGAGGAACAGTGGGTGAGCCCCTACACTTTAATCAATACACTTTTTAATGACACATTCAGAAATGGGCGAGAGAGCGCCAGAGCTAGAGATTTTCAAGTTCAGACCATAAAGATGCAGACATAGACTCATATCTGAAATGAGCACATTTTTTTTTTTACTTCTCAAAGTTACTGGGGTAGCATAGGGTATGTTTTTGTTTCCTGCTCCTCCAAGCAAAGCAGAGAATTGGGTAGAAACCTTTCAATAGATAAAATAGGTAAAATAAATGCAAATAAGGTTTTAAAAATCATTCTTTTTGTTTAGTGTTTCAGAATTTTATTTTGTGCATTTTTTCTCATTACCATATTGATTTTTAAGAAAATTATATTTCACAATTTGCAATGTACCCACATACTTTGGTGAGGAGGACAATTAGTAATCTTTTCTAAGTACTTTTGATATTTTCTAAGTCAGGATATTATAAAGGCAAATGATTATAATAATTATCATTATCTATGCTTGATTTAACTTACGTGGAACATAATTTTATAAATCCATAGTCTCTCAAGGCATTAAGCAAATTCTTAAAAAATCAAGTCGAAGAAAAACATTTTCATTCCCATAGAAGAGAGGAAAAACCAATGCAACAATACATTATGTTTTAGCGCCTCTATATTTGACTACATTGTTAATCCCTCCTTAAAAAAGAGAGAAATCGAGTTTCTTCTACGAGCAAGGAATCCAATGAAAACTGTCAATTATAGGTGGGTCTTACTTTTAATATATAAAATGTACTTCAGGACAGCTATGTATGAACTGAATTTTTAAAAGTCAAATTATATTTTAAATGCACTAAGGCCACTGGAAATATAAAGCAGTTAATGGTTATTCTTTTTGTAAAGCAAATCATCATTTGATATAGTAATTAATTTTTTTCTTCAAAAATTTTTGTACTAGGTTTTCTTAAAGCAAGGCAACATGAGCTTTGAAAATTAATTCATTTATTCAATAAGCATTTATTATGCTTATACTTAATATGTACTCAGTACTCTGCTAGGTCTCAGAATACAAAGTAAAAAATAAAAGGTCCCTTTCCTCAACAAACCTCTATTCTGGTGTTGAGGCAGGGGGTGTTTTCAGTATAAAACGCATACAAAAATGAATGCAATGTCATTTGGGAAGAGGGCAAGGAGTCTGATAAGGAAAACAGATACTATAGTAAAACCGTCTAGGGACTAGAGGCTCTAAGTTGCAAGGAAGGTGGATATTTTGGGACCTAGAAATGTATATTATTGACTTCACTGACTCTTTACCCCTATGTTTTGCTGAAATGTTTAATGAGACTCTCTTCTATATTGGAGCCTTGGCGTCATCTGGCTTTGAACCCATACTCCAAATGAGGGACTCACTGATTAGCACCAGGACTTCTGGATTAAATGAATTCATTTCTCCTGGGTCAGTCTCATTTTGTTAAAACACACACACACACACACACACACATACACACACACATCACAAAATGGGATGTATTTTAACAATAGTGAATATTTGAGAATATCAAAAAAATTCACAGAAGTTCAAATTGGAAAGATAATTCAAATGGCATTCCAACATACTTGGACAAGTGGTCCAGTCTTTGCTTGAAGACCTCCAATATGAAAGAATCTGTCACATCCTGAGACCTTCCATTCTAATTTTTAATAGCTCAAATATCTAGGAAGTTTTTTTATTTATATCAAGCCTAAATATGCCTCTTTTGGAATTTCCATCTATTACTCTTAATTCTGGGAAGATGCTTCTAGACAATTCATTACTGGAGCACCAGTGGTGACTCTGGCACTTAGAGCAATTCCCAGAGCATAGTGGGCACTTAATAAATGCTCTTTTTTAAGACCATTTCCATGCAATGACGATATAATTCAATATAACCAAAATATTTGGTCAATTTAATTGGAAGTTGCTGAAAAAACAAATTCTTGAATGAATCTAGCTGGTTGTCTGATTATATAGCCCTGAGAACAGCAGGGATACCTCCCTACCTCCTTTATATGTCATTAAGGAGACTCACAGCATCATAGATTTAAAGCTTCCAGGGACTTCCTTATGTTTTAGAGCCAGACAAATGGGAGTGACTTGCCCAAGGTCGAAACATAATAAGTAGCTGCACTTAGATCCAAATACAGGACCTCTTCTTCCAAATCCTGTACATCTGTCCATTGTGCCAGCTTGCCTCCATTAACAGTCACAGTGAATTGGACTGTCTTGATCTTTTGGCCCCACCATCATGGAGAAATGGCTTGTGATTAAGGACCTTACGAGGTAGCAGGCTCAAACTTCTCCTACACAATGTCACTTGTATAGCCTCATTTTTACATAAAAGACCTGAAAAGTAGCAGGCAGATGTAGAAAGCGACCTTATTCTTAGCACATAGAGGTAGCTTTATGATATAAGCTTGAAAGCTCTGCATTCCCTTCATTTCTTTGGCCCTCCTTTTATCCCTTTTAAGATGGTCTATCCTGACCTCTTACACAAAGAAAAGGCCTGTCCAGTGTCTCCAGGAAATTAGGGTAAGGTCATATAGGAATGTCTAAATACTTGCTTTACACAAAGCTCCTTTTATATCTTCCTAAAAGCCACAGACTACCAAAAGTAGATTGTGGACAGGACCACTCAAAGCTAAACAGCTTAGAGGGAAGGATTTGGGGTGACCTTTCCCAGTCCTTTATCAGTATACTCTATGGATTTGCAGAGATTTCAAACTAAGACCATGATCCTTGTGCAAGACATGGCTTAAAAGTATACCTTCCCATGTACTTTTTTTCATCTTCAGCATTTCCAGAGATTATCTAGATTCCCAGAGTCATGCAAGATAATTACTGAAAAATTTCCCAGCAGTTTAGACTCAGTGGTACTGTTTCTAAAGTTATTAAACTGGGTAACTTCCAATGACTTATAGTCAGTTGCCAGGACAAAACTCCCTAGGTTGAGTCTCAATGAAATCTAAGTATAACTTCAGATGCTACTGATTAAGATACTTGGGAGCCAGCAGGACCATGTGCTTAGCACATTACCTGGCCCATAGTAGGCTCTCAAAAATGTTTATTGATAGATTGATTACACACGCACACGCACACGCACACGCACACACACACACACGTCTTATTAGGAAAAGAAATGGTTTCATTAATTTTATTTGTTTATACACTGGATCTGCCAGTCTCTCCCAAGTTTTAAGTGTGTGCCAGCCACTCACAAACTTAATCCCAATACAGATCCACACAGAAGCTTTAACCTCCTATATTTTTCTGACCTGGCTTGATTCATCCCTCTTTAGGTGACCTGATGGTTCTGATCCCCAGAGTCTCATCGTATTGGGGTTGGCTTTAATGTAGAAGTCATGGGATCCATCAGCCTCAGTCTCTCCATTAGCAGGGACTTCAGGTATACCCTACCACATCCAGCTTATTTCATAGCTTCTCCCATCTTGAGCTGGAAGGGACCTAAGAAGCCACCTATTTAAGTTCAGTTTCATTATTTTATAGTTGAGGAAACTGGGGCCCAGGGAGGATGAGTGACTTGTCCAGGGTCACACACCTAGCAAGTGTCTGAAGTAAGGCTTGCACCCAGATCTTTCAGACACCAAGGCTGGTAAGAGCTCTTTCCATTATACAATCCTGTCTCTTTGAAGAGCAATGAATAAAAGAGAGATAATTTTGTGTATTTAAAAGATGTATTTATGCCTCACTTTGAAATCCTATTTTGAAATAACAATTGAATTCAATCAACATTTATTAAGTACCACTTACAGATAAGGCACAAAGTCTGTATGAAATAGTCCCTGCCCACAAGGAGTTTAAATTTAAACTCTGGTGGGGATGGGTGGTGGGTGAGACTCAAAGAAATATACAAGGAAGTAAATAAAAATGATTACTAAAATAATACACATTAATTTGAAGAGGGAAAGAATGCTAACAACAACTTCGTGACCTTGGGAAAATTACTTCTTTCCAGAAAATGAAGTAGCCACAATTTATCTTTTCCAAGGGATCCCCATCACCACTGATAGCATGTGTTTATAATAACTATGTTGTACTCAAATACCTCCATAAAGGAGCTAATCGGAAATCTCTTTGAAGCATTTTTGATATTTTCAAAGGTAAGATTTTTAAAATATTCCAATGTTTTGTTGGACTTTATTATAGGGACCAATTGCTTCTAGGAGAAGATTTTCATCCACCCAGTTAATTTTTTCTTTCTTTCTTTTCTTTTCTTTTTCAAATATACCTCATTCTACTAAGGACTAACTTACCCAGAGTTCTTTAGCAGGATAACAGACTTGCAAATTTGGGAACTTTTGACTTTAGCAGTAGAATTTTTCAATGGTATTTAGTAAATAAATCACATAACACAGATTTTTTTCTTTGAAAAGGAGATGTATGCAAGAAAAAAATCAAATTGTCAAAAAAATTAAATATGGTGAATTGCCAAGAAGAAAGAAATATAGTAATTATCAAAACATACTGTGCGCAGTTATATACTAGTAAAATTAAAAATCTAAAAGAGATAGTTATTACCCATAAAATGAAAGTAAATTAATACAACATGAAATAGAGAGATTAAATAAACCAATTTCAGAAAATAAAGTTGAAAAAGCCATAAAGGTGAAACAAAATTTTTAAAAAATCTAGCCCAGAAAGATTTAAAGATATATTCTACCAAACAATCAAAAAATAATTAAAATCTGTGTGACACAAATAGTCAAAAATTGAAAAAGAAAATACTATCAAATTCATTCTATGAGACAAATATGGTCTTAATTCCCAATCCAGAGGAAGAGGACTACAATTCAATGTTACTAATAAATATTGATGAAAACTTATAAATACAACATAGCAAAAAAACTTTAGCCAAATACTCACTATGACCAATATAGTTTTATAACATAGATGCAGCAATTGCTCAATATTAAGAAAACAATTAACCCATAATCATTATGGAAACAAAAGCAACCAGAATCACATGATTGTATCAATAACAGAACTAGACTTCTACAAAGCACAGTACTCTTTTATGCTGAAAATAGAGGTTTATATTTATTGATCAGCATAACAATTAGATGTGTATTCATGACTTTGGTTAAATTTTAGTCTAAAATCAAACAAGCTTATCATTATTTATAGGGCTTCCTTTTATTATTGTGTTTGTACAGAAAAATGCAATTGAGAAAATAAAACTTGAAAAAAATCACTGTTTAACTGTGCCTTGCCTTGATAAAATTCAATATAAGAAAAATACATGAAAATGACAATTTGGGAAGTCATTAATTGAATTACTTAGTTGTTCTTTGGAGTGGATATTGAATTTTAATACAAAAACCTTAATAAGCATTTTCATGAAATCATAATGCACTATAGCAAGGCTCAGAAGCCACTCCAGGCTGAAAAAGTTACTAACCTCTAAACAGTATGGCTACACAAAGAAACTATCCCTGCTTTCCAGTTTTGTATTCCCTCCACTCTTCATGTCAGTTTTATAATCAGTAATCTCAATATTTCACCTTGATTCCTGCGTCATACTTCATTAACAGCTGGCTCTAAATTATTGTAGCTAAAATGGTCTAGTAACAATGTCCCTGATCACCCATCTCTGACCACTGATACTTGTTCCATGGGCTATCTTAGAAGGTACCAGTTGAAAACTTCTTCCCATTCCCCCAGGGTCGGAAGTGGAGCTGTGAAAGATATCTTGACTCATCTTCACAAGTCATTTCTCCAACATATTTAAATTGCCCCAAGTAACCTTCCTCAATGAGGACTTTTATCATAACTTCAATGTGAACCCCAGGGATATGCTATTAAGCATCTGAAAACCCACAAGCTTTTTTTTCCAGATCGTAACCAAACAATATACTTAGCAAGTAGGCTGCCAACTAGTCTGTCTACTTAAAAACTATGTACAATTTTCATAGATCATAGAATTAAGAGCTAGGAACATGTGAAGATCAACCAGTTAGTCCTTTCATTTAAAAGATGATGATTTGTCCAAAGTCACAGAGTGAGTAAATGACTGAACTGAGGTACAAATGCCAATCCTCTGAATAGAAATCCAATATGGGTTTGACATTCCTACTGTGCCCTGAGTCCTTCCACTAAGACCAAAAGGGGCTGCTTGCACTGCCTTCAGAAAGGCAGATTCTATAAACAGAACACATACATAACAAGTGCTATTAAGCACTTTATTTATTTATTAAAATAATCATTGGTTGATTGGTAATTGATTTTAATGAGGATATTAATTCAAATTTCCAAATAAACTCAAGAAATATAGGCATGCAGGTCCTGTTTTATTTGTAGTATGTGTAAGTGGGAGAGAGAGACAGAGAGAGACAGACAAAGAGAGACAGAGACAAGGAGAGAGAGGTGGGAGAGAGACAGAGACACAGAAAGACACAGAGACAGACAAAGAGAGAGAGACAAAGAGAGACAGAGACAAGAAGAGAGAGAAAGAGAAGCGAGAGAGAGAGAGGAGTGTGTGTGTGTGTGTGTGTGTGTGAGAGAGAGAGAGAGAGAGAGAGAGAGAGAGAGAGAGAGAGAAATTTCTACTGCCCTATTCTTCAAGAGAGCTGCCACCTTCGTCCACTGGTGTTCAGGGGTTGTTATAGGAGATGGTAAAAATTTAGACAAAATTTTAAAAGCCGGTTTTACATCTGGCAATTATACAACTGGTTTATTGGATCAAATACAAAACTCATGCGAATGCAGCTAATTCTGGGTATTGCATTTGGTAATGTATTTTGTACATTTTATTCACATTTAAAAGCTCATATCTGGGCATGTCACTTTTAAATAAGCTCAGTGGGCTTTATAAACATTACTGCACCAGTGCACCAAGCTGCCAAATGAGTATTTTGACAATTTAACTACAATACATCTGGTCATGAATCTAAAAGAACTTTTAAACACACACATACACACTTATACACACATGCACACCATGAGTCTAGTGCCTTTATTGGCAAGGACAAGGTAGAAGCATTTGTAGGAGGGACTGGTTTGATTATCAACAGTTGTTTCCCTGCATTTTTCCCTGTGTATAGTACCATGGAGTGCATTAAAATTCACAACCTTGCACTAAGGTATATTACTGTAACCCAAGATAACAAAGCTTCATCTATAAAGAGGGCCAGAAGGTCCTTATTAGAGAATCATTCCTGAACTGCCTACAAAGAAAAAAAAAACATTGGCTCTGAAGAAGCTCTAGGGTTAGGCATGGACTAGTGGAAAGAGAACTCTTTGTGTGTTACCAAGGGCTTAGCTGTCGTAGTGATCTCCTTCACTGGGGAGAAACTGATCTGCCAGAATCACTGAGAAATGATGTGCTTTTTTATGAAGGAATTGATAGGAATATATCATATCTTTTAAAGCATTTTGATACAAACCCTTAGAAATCTGCTTTATGCCCTCTGACATTTAATATTGAAAAATTGTCTCTTTTCTAGATTGTAGAACCTTCATTCTTTTCATTCTTCAGATTTCTTTTTAGTAGAGAGAATGGCTGGGCTGATTGTTGCTCTGACTTAAGGAAATGGTACCTTGGCCCCACCACAGATTGGCACGTGAGGAAGCCCAGTGACCATTTCACTGAGAACCATCCATGTAGATAAGAGAAACCTTAATGATCACTAAAGTGATTAGCACTGTCAGTATGAATCTTCTCTAAGTTGGTTTCTAGACTGGCCCATTGCTTTGGCCAGGTACATTCTCAAACGCAATCTATAATTCCATGATACTCTTTTGTATTTCTCTTTGTTCTATCTGTATAGAAGTCTTTTATCCTTTGATGCATCAAAAAGAAGTAGAAAAGTGGGTGAAAATTTTTATAAAGTTAATTTGGTAAAGATTCAGACTTTGTAGAATGCCAGGAAAGTGGCTTGGCTTCAGACTTCAGTGAGAAATTTGCCTTTGGTGCCAGCCATGGAAGACTTTTGATAATGGATAATGAGTATTAATGAGTCAATCTTTTTAGCTCCTCTCTACTTGTTTATTTTTTGGAGGGAGGGGCAGAATTGAATTATAGAAAATGAAAGCTGGAAGAAAACAAAGAAGTCATGTAATCAAAACTTTTCATTTAATTTGTAAGCAAACTGGTGATCACACAATCAAAATGAGCTGTCCAAGGACATTCAGTGTTTTACTGTCAGGGCTAGAACCACAGGTAAGTCCTTAACTTATGGGAATACTGAATCACCAAAAGTGGTCACATTATTTAAATTTCCATTAAATATTTGCATTGGACTGGAAGCATTTATTATCTAATATGTAGAATACTGAATAATGTTAATTCAAATAATATGACTATTTCACAGGATTCAATATTCATACTAATGGAGACCAGGCTGTATTACCTGGGGTCTCCTTATTCCTAGTCCTTTGTTCTTTCTATTACATTATACCAGTCTATTATGTAATCGTGGAATTATAGACATAAAGTTGGAAGAGATATTAGAAACTATCTAGTCCAACCTCTCCATTTTCCAGATAAAGAAAATGAGGCCCTGAAAGGCAAGGTGACATGGTCAATGTCACAGAGATAGTAATAACTAAGATTCAAACCCAAGTCTTTTGGTTCCAGATTTTATATGCTTTTGACTGTTAAGCATCATACTGGTATAGACTTGATCATTAGCAAGTAAAGTTGCTTGTAAGTACTACCAGATATGTTGGAAGATATCACCAAACTTCAAAGTATCCAGGGTCTAGTCCCTAGGGTACCTTTGATTATCTTGAAAATGCGTATTGGATACATACACATTTAGGCCTTGTTCTATAGCCTCTACAAAGTGGAAGAGTGTTGTGAGAGGAGTTGTTATTGTCATAGGCTAGCCTTGGAATCCACATGACTCGATAAAACAGATGGATCCAGATGACCCCGGATATTCAAATCTGCTATGGGGGAGTCCCAGAGAGGTTGAAATGAAGTGGTACTTTTGAATCAAAAAGACCTTGGCCAACTAGAATACTTGGATGCATCTAATAAGATGAAATTTCACAGGCAGAAATATAAATCCTTACACTAATGTTAAAAAAATATCAGCTTTACAAGTACAGACTTGTGTTGTTAGACATAGATAGCATGTGGGTTTTGGTTCTTGGTTTTTGAAGGGAATTTCATGCTTAATACAGGTCAAAGGTGTAATGTGGCAGACAGAGAGCTACCAGGGTCTTGGACCATTATAAAGAGAGCTACAGTTTCCAAGAATAAGGAAGTAATAGTTCTACTTTGATATTCCCACCTTGTTCTTATCGTTTCTGGGGTATTGTGGTCAGTTCTAGGAACCAAAGTTTAGGAATGATGTTGATAATGAGGAGAGTACCCTGGTAGGGGACAACCAGGTTAGGGAAGGCCCTTGAGGTCATGCCTAATGAGAATAGGCTCAGTGGATATGTGATGACTATCTTCAAGTATTTGAAGGTCTGACTTATGGAGGGGGAATTAGACTTATTTTGCCTAGCCTCATAGGAAAAAATTGAAAGCAGTGAATGCTTGAAAAGAGGCAAATTTGAGATTTAAGAGTAAGGAATAATAGCAAAAGGCCTATCACAAAGAGGAATTGGTTGCATTGGGAGATTGTGGAGTTTCCCTCATCAGAAGTTTTCATGCACAGGCTGAATGATCACTCATCTAATATATTAGAGCAGGAATTCCTTTCTGAATATGGATTAGATTATATGGTTGCTGAGGTCCTTTGTGACTCTAAAATTCTATGACTCTGGACCAGTTGAGACTCCATAGTGAGTTCCAGAATCACTTCCTTGTGTATTCACCATCACCACTCCATTTTAATACTTTGGGTTTGGAGCTACCTATGCTCAAAGGACATCATCTAAAATGGCTATAAACAACCTAGAATGACTCTTGATGACCAAATCAAGGGAAGATAATGCTTGTAGAGCAAAGTTTTGAAATATAGGTCAGGGGACATTTGCAATCTGACGGCATTGAATGGAACTTGTGTCAATTTTTGTAGGGTGATTTGAGGCCTTGGAATTTGGAATATCACTGATCACAGTGAAAAAGCATAATAGGCAAAATACAAATGGGGGTATCGTTTAGATAATACTTTTTTAAAAATCTGGTTACATGGATAAAGTATTCCTTCTCACTGGCATAGATCACCAGGCCTTTATGTCTTAGTAGACAACACTTCACAAGCTGTAGAATGATAGGACTAGGTGGTAGTTCATACACGCACACACACACGCACACACACACACACACACACACACACACACAAAAACAAAAAAAAACTTCAAGGACATTATTCATCAGGAACGTGCTAAGAATTCTGAAACATTAAAAACCCACTGTGATCTAAGACTTTTATTAGCATAAGCATAAGTAAAAATGAGCATAAATATAATCAAAATTAGAAATAAAAATCCATCAACTGGTGATCAATTTTGTCTTAAATGGTTTCTCTAAAGATATCTAGATTGGTTCTCAGAAAGAAGACATAGGGCTTATTGACATGCCTCTATTTGAAGCCTGACCTACCATAGTTCAAACTATGAAAGCATAGACTTTTGGAAAAATCTAAGGACTCCTAAATTCACTGATTTATCTTGAGAGGGAGAAATTTAAGTGAGTTACTGTTAATCACATTAGTTACCAATTAATTTTTTAAGATTCCCCATTCAGTTTGATGACATAATATGGCACGAACCTTTTTTAGAGATATCCGAAGGCTATCACCCCATGACAGCATGAGCATACTCAATAGCACCTTTCTGAGAAGACACAGGAAACTACTGATGAGTAACTGACTGGGCCACAGAGTGCCTGATTCTTGTTGGAGGAGATGCCCCTTTCTATGATGAGCTGTGGGATTACCTTGAAATACTTTCAGAATGCTAGCTATAGTTTTAGAATTCCGTTTCACCTTCCCCAGCTCAAAATCAGAAGAGTATATAAGAAGATGGACTTTTCTCAGTTCACGGTATGTGAGCACTTGCAATACTAAGAGATTTCCTGTCTAGAGTGAGAGGGTACCATCCTTAAAGATAACTACAAATTTGATAATTTCCTAATGGAACAGTTTGGGGATTTGACCTTCTAGAGAGAAAAAGAGATTTCCTGAAGTAGCATGCGTGCTATTTGGAGAAAAAGACCATTCACATAGTTCTTGAGTAGCATCTTATTTGGAGTGCAAAGCCAGTGAATTATTCAAACAGTATAGGGGACTACTTATTTATTAGTCCCAGAGCATGTCAACTTCCTGAAGGAATCTTAAGTATCTTGTTGTTCAGTTGTGTCCAACTCTCCTTGACTTCATTTGGCATTTTCTTGGCAAAGATACTGGAGTGGCTTGCCATTTCCTTCTCTAACTCATTTTACAGATGAAGAAACTGAGGCAAACATGGTTAAGTGGCTTGTCTAGGGTGACCCAGTTAATTAGTGTCTGAGGCCAAATTTGAACTCAGGAAGATGAGTCTTTCTGACTGAGCCAGGCATTCTATCCACTGTACAGCTTAGTTGCCCAAATTATAGGGAATCACTATGAGTCTGGCATTATATAGTACCCTAATCCACTCCACTCGCAAATCAAGACATTACTCTCATGATGCTGTCAACACTCTTTGAGAAAAAAGGACAAACCACTCCAACAGTGAGACCTGTGAGAGGGCTAGAGACTCACCAGAAAGTCAATGGCTTACCAGATAACAAAGCCAAGTTCACTTCTGTTTTGATGGGAGTAGATGGGCTTTACTTAAGGTATTATGATGTGGTCAATATAATGCTGGCCTAGGAGGCAGGAAAATTCATACTGATTATATGACACAATAATTCACTCAAACTCTCCACAACCAGCCAAATCTTTGAGACTATAAGATGCACAAGAATAACTGATTGGCATTGACAAAAAGAATTTTCTTGCCAGGAGATTCCAGTGCCAATAAGAACACAGGTTAAAAAAAGCTTTTTTGTAGCTCTTTATGAGATCATGTAAATTCTTTTCACCTCCTCCATTTTCTCTGGGGTAAATAAAGCCATGTAAATCATTTGCAATGCTACTTTGGTAGGGAGACTGGACTAGATGGGAGTTGACAGGAAAAAAAAGACTTCAAGGTCAATATAAATTAGGAATGTTCTAAGAATTCTTAGACTCTAAAAACTACTGTGATCTAAGACTTTATCCATACTATAGTATGCTGAAAGAGACAAGTGATGGGACCACCTTGCTCTGGTGGGACCATTTTAGGAGTAGCTTGTGTATTTCTGGCCACATTTTAGAGTTGGATGACTGAAATGATAAGAAGATTAAAACCTTTAATTTGAAGATCATTTAAAGGAAGAAAGAGTGTTTAAACTGAAAAAAACACTGGGGTGTGTTTTGGAGTGGAGGGAGAGTATGGAAAATTCAAGAAACATCAGTGTTCTGCTTAAATATTGGGTAGCATTTTCTCAGTATCAAATTCTTGCCAGGTACTCAAAGCCTTGCTAGATGGTCATCTGGGATAACCATTAAAAAAGAACAGCAATGGGGGCAGAGCCAAGATGGCAGCTGGAAAGCAGGGACTAGCATGAGCTCCCTGCCAGATCCCTCCAAAAACCTATAAAAATGGCTCTGAACCAATTCTAGAACTGCAGAACCCACAAAATAGCATAGGGAAGCAGGGCTCTAGCTCAGGACAGCCTGGAAGGTCTCTGAGTAAGGTCTACCCCACATGGAGCTGGGAGTGGAGGGGAGAGGAGCTGAGCAGAGCAGAGCAGAGCCCAGCATGGGTGGCATGGACTGACCAGACCGGGACCCGGGCAGAGCATGCCCTAGAGCCCTGAATCAGTGAGCTGCAGTAGTTACCAGACTTCTCAACCCACAAACACCAAGGACAACAGAGTAGGTTAGTGGGAGAAGCTGCTGGGGATGGGGATAAGTTTGTGGTTAGGCCACCGCCTTGGGGGCAGCAGAGGTGGGGCAGCTACAGAACTACAGCTGCAGTTGCTTCTGGGCCCAGGCCTACCTGGTGGGAGGAATTAAGTGGTG
>CM053626.1:49602273-49627945 GCA_028646595.1 Phalanger gymnotis
AATTTTTAAGGTGGTATTTTCTTCAGTGGTCTTTTGGACAACTTTTTCAATTTGGCTAATTCTGCCTTCCAAGGCATTCTTCTCCTCATTGGCTTTTTGGACCTCCTTTGACATTTGGGTTAGTCTATTCTTTAGGGTGCTATTTTCCTCCTATTTTGGGGGGTGTCCTTTAGCAAGCCATTGACTTGTTTTTCATGGTTTTCTTGTATCACTCTCATTTCTCTTCCCAAGGTTTCCTTTACTTCTCTTACTTGCTTTTCCAAATCTTTTTTGAGCTCTTCCATGGCCTGAGACCAATTCATATTTTTCTTGGAGACTTTTGTATAAAATAGGCTCTTTGACTTTGTTGACTTCTTAGAGCTGTGTGTTTTTATCTCTTTGTCACCAAAAAAAGAGTCTAGAGTTTGAGTTTGAGCCTGAATTTGAGTTTGAGTTCATTTTCACTGCTTGTTCATGTTCCCAGCCAACTATTTGACCCTTTAGCTTTTTGTCAGGATATGGTTGCTTGTAGAGTAGAGTACTTTGTCCGAAGCTTTAGGGTCCAAGTGCTGCCGTTTTCAGAGCTACTTCTATTCCACTATTACCCCAGGCTCTGTCCCAGCAGCACTCCTCCCCACCCCTAAGAACTGCCAACCAGGATCACAATACAGATCCATGTGGGGCCCACTTAGTGCTCCTTGAACTCCTGGTCTGATCCGCTGCTAGATTCCTCCCACCATGTGAAACAGGACTCTGGAAGCAGCTGATGCTGGAGCTCTGGAAGAGACCTCAGGAGCTTCCTGCTGCTGCCACCACCACCACCATACCACCTCCACCACCCTCAGGGCTGGTGATCAGACTTCTCTGAACTCGTTCCCACAGTTTCCCTCTAACCTGCTCTTTGGCGCTTGTGGGTTGAGAAGCCTGGTAACTGCCACGGCTCATTGATTCATGGCCCCAAAGCCTGTTCTGGCTGGCTGACTCTGGGTCTGGTCTGTGCTTGCATGGCCCATGCTGAGCTGTGCTCTGCTCCCAGCACAGTGAAATAGACCCTTCCCAGCAACCATCTAGGCTCTCCTGGGCTGGAGACCTGTTTACCTCTGCTATTTTGTGGGTTCTAAAGCTCTCTAATTTGTTCAGAGCCATTTTTAAAAGTGTTTGGAGGGATTTGGGGGAGAGCTTAAGCAAGTCCCTGCTTTCCAGCTGCCATCTTGGCTCTGCCCCCCAAGGCAGGCCTCTCTTAATGTAGCTTAACATCAAATTCACTTTTTTGGATGCCATGTCATTTATATTGAAGCTGCAATCCACTGAGGCAGAAATGTCAATCTCAAATATAAATGGGCCATTAATCTGCATGTAAGGATCCCTGTCAGTTGCATTTTGACTCAATTTTCTATGATATATTATACATTTTTACTTTGTTTGTTAAATATTTCCCAATTGCATCTCAATCAGGGTCAAGGCTCTAAAGCATTGAAAACTGCAGATCTTCTTCAGCAAAAGTATTGCTTAGCCATTATTTTCCTATCTAATCTCTGTGAAGTTCATTATTTACAAGTGAGTGTAAGAACATGTAAATTTGTCTTTATTTAATTTCATCATAATCTATGTAGCTAGATGCTCTCTCCAGTCATGATCTGTTTGGAGTCTGACTGCCACCCAGTAGAGAGCTATTTCTTCTAGTTTTGTGTCATTTGCAAATTTAATAGTCATAATAATAGCTAACATTTATATAACACTGTGCCAAGAACGGAACTAAACACGTAGTGCTATATAAATAGATATTTAATTTTCATATTCAAATAAATATATAGTATAATAATATATAAATTGTGCTACGAATATAAATATATAAGCAAAACTATCTCATTTGATCCTCACAACCCTGGGAGGTGATATTATTTCCATTTTACAGATAGGATGGTTACTGAGGCAAACAGAGGTTAAGTGATTTGCCCATGGTCACATAGCTAGTAAATATCTGAGATCAGATTTGAATTCAGGCCTTCCTGACTCTAGGCCCAGTGCTCTAACCACTTAACACCCACCTGCTTCAAATTTGAGAATTGTGCATTCTCTTCCTCTCTATAAAGCATTGATTGAAATGTTAAACAGGTTAGTGCCAAGCGCAGAACCCTGGGCTACTCCACTGGAAACTTCTCACCATGTTGATGTTGAATCATTAATAACTACTCATTAACTCCAGCAACCCTACCAGGTCTAGATCTATTAAACAATACAGCTGTCTCCTTCAAATCTCTCCATCTTCTCCATAAGAACATGAGAGTCTATCAAAATCTCTTCTAAAATCTAGGTAAACTATATCCATAATGCTCATGTCATCTACTAGAACAGTAATCCATTTTGATTTACAGTAGCAGATGTGTTCCAGCTGATGAATGACTCATCCTCAGTAGGTGTTATGGATTAAGGAAGCCTCTTCCTTGGGGAACAGAAGGGGGAAGTCTTAAGATATTGGAGCAAAATGGAGAGAATGTTTGAAACTTTGCCAAGCTCTTGTTGGGATTTCTTTGGATTATTTTCCATTCTCTTTGAGGTCAAGAGAAAAACATTCGATTGACACAGGAGCTCTGCCAAATTTACCCAGTCTTCACCAAGGTTAGTGCTTTTTGGGCTCTTTTCAGCATGTCAATTTATCCTTGAGATTTCAGTTAAAAAAGAAAAAAAAATTTATGGCATAATGAGGTAAATTAATGCACTGCAGATGTATCCTTAAATGTGTCTCTGTGATATACATAGTATTTTAGTTTTTATTCACTTAGCAAAGCATTTATCCTATTATCATATAATCACTTCCAGCCTAAATAAAGAGTTTAAGGATTAATGTGCAATAAATCCTACCTTTTAGCAGCTTTATTACTGTATCGGTTATTAATTTAAATTTGTGTCATTTTTAGTTAACAAGAAAGATAGTGAAAAGATTTGTTTGTGTTAGATTATATTGAATATCCTGTATATTAGGGTATTTAACATCACATGAGCAAGCTGTGGTTCTATTATTATAGCACTAGACATTCTTATGGTGCTTTTAATCCTGAAGCATCCAAAAGGGCTCTAAAAACTATAAATACAAGGGAATCATTTAATTTGAAAGTGGAAATGTGGTCTAGCAGATAGGCCGCTGAGTCTTGGGAGCTATGGAAGTCCTGGGAGTCAAGGCTTAGTCTTAACCAATTTGCTATTTCCTTAGTCCCTGGCATATCCAGAAGTGTGCTGGAGATAAATGAGATTATATCTACCAAGTACTTTGAGCTCAATTGAAGGAAGACTTTAAATGCGTACCAAGTAGATCCACCTTTTTTTTTCCTTTTGTGGCAGGAAATCTACTTCTTAGGGTCAGATTAGAGAAGAGTCTTTTCAACACTTTTTCTAGTATTTCCCTTTTGTCTTTGGAGGAAAAAAAAATGGAGCAGGTTGGCCTACCACAGGACTTCTAAAATTTTATAGATAATTTATTGAGTACTCATTATATGCAAAGCATTGCTAGATATTGAGGGGAAAATGCTAGGCTACATTTTTTAAAAGAAGCAGCTTAGAATATAGTAGTATCAATAAGATATGCAATTTAGAACTAATTCAGGGATAAATACATAAATGAGTTCTAAGAGGAGGAAGAGGTCACTACTGACTATAGGAATTAGAGAAGGTTTCATAGAATAAGTGCCATTTAACTTAGACCTTGAAGAATGATGTTGTAATCTAAGGAGAAAAGAAAACTTTTATTCTTACGTAGTTTTCCTCTTTTGCACATCCTTTACGGGCATCCATTCACTGCCCATGTACCCTTCTTCCATCTAATTCCCACTTCCCTCCACCTTGTTCCTTCTCTAGATCCCAATACCTTTTTCTCTAATTGGGAAACTTCTGTACTTTGAGGATTCCAGACTCGAAATTTCCAGCTTCCCAACCGATTGGTAGTTTGTTGTCTGTGACTTTAGGGGTGGGAAACCAATTCAATCAACTTAAGAGGCCTGCCCTCCCTAAAACAAAACAAAATCAAATAAAACACGAAGCATGTCTAATATCTGAGCCGCCACAATCCTGAGCTGATTCTAGAGGAGCAGTGATCTGAGCCATCTACTCTGATCTCAGAACTGCTCTAAGCCATGGATTCACAACTCCTAGACCATCAGGGACTTTCATTCCCCATCATTGCTTGAAAAACATTGTACCAGAAGTTTTCGGAAATATGTTTTCCCCAACCCTTTCCAGTTCCGTTTTGTCTCCAGTGCAATGGGATCATTGAGTTACCCAAATATGTTTCCTTTGCTCTGCTCACCTTCCAGTGTTTGTGTGGTCTCCAGTCAAACCACATCACCTTTGTCGCAGGTCCACATGGAACCTAAATCCTTCACTGTTGGGTGTATTCCAAGGCTCTGTCCCGTGTCCTCTTCTCTCATTCTCTTGGTGCCCTAGCTCCCATGGGTTTAATAAGGATTTTATAGAGATGAATTCCAGTCATATGATTAGCCTCAGTTTCTCTTCATGAGTCCTACCCTCATATAATCAATTAATTATTTGACATTGCCAAACTAGGTATCTTGTACGCATCCCAAACTCAACATGTCCAAAACTGACATTATATTTTCCCCCTAACCCACCCTTCTTCCATACCTAACAATTTCTGTCTTCCATGAGGCACAATGGGTAGGTAAGGAGCTGAACCTGAATTCAAATCCAGCATCAGCCACTTACTAGCTATGCGACCCTGGGACAAGTTACTTCACTTCAATTTTCCTGTTTCTTCATCTATAAAATGAGAATAATAATGGCACCTATGTCCCAGGGCAAACCTTAAATCACTATATAAATGATAGCTAGTATCATTCTTTTGGGAGTACCACTATCCTTCCAGCCACTTGGGTTTTTAATCCCGCTATTGACCCTTATTAGTTAGAAAGGGCAAATTAATTCACCTCGATGAGGCTGAGATACCTAATTAATAATACATGCTGTACCTACCACAAAGGATTGCCAAGAGTCACAAAAGAGTTACTATATGCAAGTATCTTTGCAAACATTAAAGCATATAGTATATAAATTATATAAATATGCAACATTTATAAATGTCATATTACATAAGTTATATAAATGTCACATTATTATCTATCCTTTAAGGCTCGATCCAAAGGTCATCTCTTCAAGAAAACCTTTTCCTGAACCACTCAAGTTGGCCATTCTCTTACACTTTATTCCGTAGCTCTGCTCTAATTCAATTATCCTTGGTATTATGTATTTTAGTTATCAGTATCAGTGTCTCATTCCCTTACTGGATTGGAAGTTCCTTGAGGACCGAGACCTTATCTTATCTAAATGTTGTATTTCCTCCAAGGTCTAGTGCTATGACCCCTCGGTAGTAAGCACTTAATAATTGTGTGTGTGTTTGTGTGTGTGTGTGTGTGTGTGTGTGTGTGTTGTATTATATTTCAAAGGAGCGATGAAAGAAAGTCTCAGAGGAAGGTTCATTTTATATTTTTTCAAACCCACAACTCTACCCTGGATTCTGAAATCACCAACCTTTGTGAAATTGGTGGCTCAGCAAAATGACGGCCCTCCAACCGGCACACATTTGAAGCTGAGTCAGGTCCAGACATAAAGTAACATTGATCTTTTTCCCACTTAAACTTTTCGGATGTGAGGAGAAAGTTCATCCCATAATCATGGTTTAACACGATAGTCCAGGGCGACTCATGATTTTCAGCATTTGCAAAACTAACAGAAAAACACTGCAGGGGCTGGTCTCAAAGCTACAGAGCAAAGTAAATACTAGGTTGTAATCTAATTAGCAAATGATAATACAGGCCAATGAAAAACAGGCCACATACGCCAGGGTCTCCAATTCCCTTTGGTGATCAATGATTGATTGCTTAGAGACAGGAAACAGATAGGGGAAGGCAGTTTCTTGCCTTTGACCTAAAACATAGATCATTGTTTCTAACACGAGCAAGATCATGTTTGTTAGAAAAGAGGACAAAAGATAGAGAAGGAAAAAAGGGAAAAATGGATTTCTTCCAGTTGGTTTTCATTTCACATTGAAGAGTGCAGAAATCCTCATTCTATTATCACCCACTGAAAATATTAACCTTCTTTCAAGAAGAATATTGTAGCTTATCTCCAGGTTAGCCACAGGGTGCTAATAGTTTTGGTCACAATAGTCCAGAAGTCTAGCTAATAAAGTGCACAGCAACATCTACATTGATGATGAAATCTTGGCTTCAACAAGTATTGAAATAAACAAACAAACAAATAAATGAACGAATGAATGAAACTATCAGACATAGGCTCATAGGAGTTATATCTGGAAGGGAGCTTAGCTATAATTTGATCCAACCCTCTTATTTTACAGATTAAAAAATAGAAACAGAAAAAAATGACTTGTCCAAATTTGTACTGTTAATGAGCAGTAGTCAGGATTTGAATCAAGTTCCTTTTACTCCAGATCTGGTGACCTTGCTGCCACACTCATACAGACAGGAAACAATTAGAGTCTTTTTCCAGTAAAAGAAAATTGCTAAAGCCCCTTATTATCCATCAGGACTATTGGAGTAGTCTCCATTTGTTTGGTTTTTTTTTTTGCCTCCACTCTTATGCCTCTCTAATCCACATTTTATATATTCTTTCTAAAGGACAAGCCTGGTTGTATCTCTTTGTTCAAAAGTCTTCATTGATTCCCTATTGGCTCTACATAAAATATAAATTCCCCAGCCTGCCATGTAAGGCCTTCGATAATTGGTCTCTAGCTTGCCTTTCTGGCCTTATTCACAAACATTATTCCTTATCACATCTTCCAGCCAAATTGGTCCACTAGCTATTCCCTGTACTCAACGGCACACCTTCTATTTTGGTAAGTTTACATATGTTGTTCCCCCATTTTCTTTGGTTAGTATCATTCGGGCCAGTTGCTGTCTTTTCTATGGTGCTTTCTCTGACTTGTGTGCCTCTCTCCTCAGCTTGTTGGTAATATCTCCCCCTTCTGATAATCTTATAATTATTTATCTATGCACATGGTGCATGCCCTTAGAATAGCATAAGCTCTTTTAGGGACTTATATATAGGGCTTGGTTCTCAGGCCCTAGCAGCAGCAGCAGTAGTAGAACCTTAATTGAATACCTGGTTAGATAAAGATTATTTCGGACCCTTGTGCTAGCCCTAGGAGCAGTAGTGGGTGCCCTTTGGCAACTCCATTGCTCCTAAGACAGTACTAGTTTGCATTTCCAGGGCAGAAACGAGTGCCCCTGGTGGGTTAAAAAGGAGAAGGGGCTTTACCTGGCTTAAGGTAAAGACCAGAAGAGCAGTGACCACACCTCTTCCAAGATCACACCATCTTAGAAGGACGGAAAACTTCCATGGCTTCAGATTTAGCTGTGAAACAACAGGGCAAAAAAAAGCTTGAAGCCTGGGAGAGAGCCTTGACCCCCACCCTCTAGGTGTTCGAGCCCAACTCTAACAGAAAGTTCAAAATCAAGAAACAGGCTGGAGCAAAGAGCAACAATAAGGATCTGGCTATAAAAACTAACAAATAATAAAAAAGCTAAAAATGATAATAAACTCAAAACAAAAACTTAGAAGATGATGGTATGAAAAAAGTTCCAAGAACTCTTAGAAGAATTAAAGACATTTTTTAAAACAGCCAAAAATGATTTTAAAAATCAAAAACAAAGTGGAAGTGGAAAAATTGTGTAAAGAAATGAGAGCAGTGCAAGAACATTATGAAAAGAGAATTAATCTCTGGGAGTAAAAAAAAGGAGGGGGATAAAAATACTGAAGAAAAGGACTCCTTAAAAACCAGAATTAGCCAAATGGAAAAAAAGAAATTTAAAAAGAAACTCAACGAAATAAATCCTTAAAAATTAGAATTGGGCAAGTGGAAGCTAATGATCCCAGGAGATATCAAAAAAAAACCCAATAAAACAAAGTCAAAGGAATGAAAAAAAAATAGAAAAAAAATGTGAAACATTCATTGAAAACACAACTGACCTGAAAAATAGAGAAGATACAATTTAACAATTTTAGGACTGCCTAAAAGTTGTGATCCAGAAAAGAGCTTAAATATCACATTTTAGGAAATTATAAAGGAAAGTTGTCCCAACATCTTTAGAACCAGAGAGTAAAATCCAAATTAAAAGAATCCACTGATCATGCCCTGAAAAAGATCCTAAACTTAAAACTCCTAGAAATATTATAGTCACATTTTAGGGCTCCCAAGTAAAGGAGAAACTATTGCAAGCAATCAGAAAAAAGAAACAAACAAAACACTCAAATACCATAGGGTCAAAGTCAGTATCATACAAGATTTGGCAGCTACCATGTTAAAGGCTTGGAATACGACATTCTGGAATGCAAAGAAATTAGAATTACAACCAAGAATAACCGACCCAGTAATATTGGATATTATCCTACAGGGGAAAAATGGATATTTAATGAAATAGAGGGCTTTCAAACATGCCTGATGAAAAGAACAAGGCTGAATTGAAATTTTGACATTCAAATACAAGACTCAAGAGAGGCATAGAAAGGTAAATATGAGTGAGAAATCATGAGGAATTTAATAATGTTAAAATGTCTATATTCCCAAATGAGAAAATGATACATGCAACCCCCAAGAACTTTATCATCATTAGGGAAGTTAGAATAAATGTGCTTAGAGAGGAGGCATGGGTGTAGGTCTACTATGTTGGCACGATCTCAAAAGAAAATTGGAAGGCTAAAAAAGGGGGGATATACTAACAGAAGGGGGTAATTCTCCTAGAATGGAGAAAACTATCTCATATAAAAGAGGCACTGGAGGGAGGGTTTTTATAATTCAGGGGAAATTGGAAGGAGAACAGGCAATGCTTGAACCTCACTCTCATCTGAACTGGTTCCAAAAAGGAAGAAAAAAATAGGTAGATAGATAGATAGATAGATAGATAGATAGATAGATATACAGATGGACAGATACACACAAACACTCAACTAAGCATAGAAATCTATGTTTCACCCAATGGGGAAGAAGGAGGGGAAGGGAATAAGAAGGAGGTAATAAGAGGAGGCCAGATTAAAGAAGATAGCCATCAGAAGCAATATAAATCTAAAATAGCATTCAGACGTCCCCTGTCTTTTTATGGTCTCCAAGAGCATAACTAATAAGGACTTCAAAGATTACAATGATTGGCAAATAAATTCTACTATCAAAATTGGTCAGGATAAAAGTCCAGGTCAGTATTCAGGGAATTTGAGATACTAGATAGACCTCAATTGCAGTTACTTTAGGGGTTAACTCCTGGATCAGGCCCCATAAATTCACAATGTTTTTTTCTTCAAAACATACAGACCAAGCAAGATCTTCTTATAGTTCTACCTATTCATTTACTAAATTCCAGTGTGGCTGAATTGACACCTTTCACCATGTTATAAAGGCACTAAGAATGAGTTGGGGCAAGTAGATGGCAGGAAACCTTAATTCAAATCCAGCTACAAACACTAGCTGTGTGATCCTAGGAGAGTCACTTAGCCTTGTTTGCCTCAGTTTCCTCATCAATAAAATGAGCTGGAGAAGGAAATGGACACTCTGGTGTCTTTGCCAAGAAAATTCCAAATGGAATTACAAAGACTCAGACATGACTGAAAATGTCTGAAAAACAAAAACAGCCAACGAATGTGTCTTATAATAGACTACATGTCTGTGGGCTAAGGACTAGACTAGGTAAGTGCAATGAACCTTAGCACCAGAAAGTTGGCCCCTTGATTTGGTTGGGGGGGACAGCTTCACATTGCCCTGATAAAAATGCTTAGTGGAATAATAAAGAGTGCTGGGCCTAGAGTCAGGAAGATCTGAGTTCAAATGTGACCCCAGACATTTATTAGCTGTGTGATCCTTGACAAGTCATAACCTCTATTTGCCTCAATTTCATTATCTGTCAAATGAGAATAATAATAACTTCCCAGGGGTGTTGTGCAGAACAAACAAGATAATTGTAAAGCACTTAGCAGTACCAGTGACTGGCACACAGTAGGTGCTATATCATTGTTAGCTATTGTTATTATGATTATTAGTCCTACACAGCTCCCTCCTCCTGCAATGATGGTGGCAGAATGACAGAAAAGGAGACAGAGAGACTCTCACAGTGCTATATGAAGTGACATGGAGAGAATCACCATGCCACAGAAAATTAAGAATTGATCACAATATCTTCCAGGGAGCTCTCACTAGCTTTCCCAAATATCTGTCAAGCAACACTTTGATTTTGTCACTTAAGAAATGAGCTCTTCAGCAACAGATAGTCATTATGACACACATTTTATTAGGGTGGTGCTCACCAGGAGACTGAAAAGAAGCCCAAGAGACAGGATTATTCTTTCCCCTCTCCAGTATTCAGATGAAGGAATGGAGTTTTGGGAGGTTGAAAGTGCATCGAGTTAAATAAATTGTACAAATACGGATATATGCATATATATGTGTAGAAATACACATAATATTAGATCCATATAGTTCCATATGTGTATATAATCTATATCTCTATTCATCTCCCTCATTTATATCAATCTCTATCTCCTCTCTCATCTTCCTTCATAGTCTCCTTTCTTCTCTCCTCTCCATGTTCCTGCCCATTCCAGGTTTAGGAACACAGTTCCCCAACACAATCTGGAAAATCCATAATTTTTTTGGTTCTCCCTTTGTATGAAAGAAGACTGATTTTTTAAAATTTTTCTTCTTATGGAATGTTTACAGTTATTACAAAATTTGATTTCAGTATTTGGTCATAGGCTATGTGTCTGTCTTCTGTTGGCCATTGGGTATTTGCAGCTTCCACAAGATTCCCCAAAAATTGCCATTTATTTTGTTATGTTAACTTGTGATATATCGAAACTGTGATGGGGAAAGTAACAATGTGTAAGGGATAACTGTACTCTGTGATTCTAGCACTTGAAGGATGCCCTTATAAAGAAATACCATTGAATGGGATCTATGATTAAGAGTTATAAAACCAGATTCAAATCTTGGCTCTGATATGTACCTTTGGAGTCTTTTAAAATTATGTATGTACACATATATAAGTGTGTGTATATGTATACATATATATACATGAACACACACATATATATGTTTATATATATAAATACATAAATAAATACATATTTTTAATTGCTAAGCATTTATCCAGGTATGCTGGTAAAGGTTTAATACTTGTTTTTCTGGAAAATAAATGATAAAAGACACACTTTTGTGTTTTATCTATATTATTAATGTTTTCTCTATCACTTTCTTAAGTCTAAACAATCAACAAAACAATAAACTCAGTTCGAATTTTTGGTCTTTGCCAATTTTCAAGGTGTAAATACTAATCCTGAAAACTTAACGATTGATTCCCTAGAGCCATTTTGAGTTGACTTTAGTATGTCATTGATATAAACAAATGGCTCTCCAAAGAACTACTACAAAGTACTAATATTAATAAACATTGAAGAAATGCCCCAAACAATTAATAATAAAAGAATTACAAATTAAAGGAAATTCAAGACTTCATTGATACCCACAAAGTTGATAAAAATGACAAAAGGTGGGAACTGGGAATATTGACAGAGCTGTGGAAAGGCAAGTACATTGATACACTGCTATGGGAGCTATGAATTGGTCCAATCATTAGGGAGAACAATATGGCACTAAGCTAAGAAATTGACCACAGTATCCATACACTTGGGCTCAAACTCCCACTTCTGGGCATCTATCCCGAGCAGGTCAAAGCTAAAAGGAAGAAGTCCCAAACCAAACAAAATAATTATAACAGCACATTTTGTAACAGCAAAGAATTGGAAACAAAGTAGTTGACCATAGACTGGGGAATGGTAAAACCAATTGTGGTGCATGAATAAAATGGCATTGTCCTTCCCAGTAAAAAGCAATAGACATAATGAGTATAGTGAACCAGGGGAAAACATATGAACTGATGTGAAATGAAATAAGTAGAACAAAGAATTATATTCTTGATGACTACAACAATGTCAATGGAAAAACAGTAACAAAAGAATTGTCAACCTATTATTCTTTAATTATAATGATCAAACTTGACCCCAAAGAAGAAATATAAGAAGGCACCTCCCTATTTCTTTAGATGAAGAACTAGGGGAATGGAGCACTGACTGCAGTATTGGATTTTTCCAATACATTGTTTCAATTTGCTAAACTCCTTTTTTCTTCTTATTTTATTCTTCATTAAAACAGACTGTTCTACAAAAGGGAGAAGTGTGGGCTATACAAAGTAGTTGATATAAAATATCAATAAAATAAGAATAAGTAAAATGAAAGGCTTGGACTGTATCAATATCCACATCCCTTTTGCTTCTAACATCCTATGATTATATTCCAATAGAATATAAGCCCCTCAAAGACGAAGACTGGAATATTTCTGGTTTTGAATTCTAGCACTTAGCACAGTGACTTGTACATAGTTACACATTTAAAAATGTTTGTTGAAGGGGTTAAATTATATGATTCCCTTAGACTTTTTTCTCCTCTATAATTCTATGATTCAAGGTATAGGACACATTTATTTCCTTCCAGTTTGTGATTTTTATCACAGGCATGACCTTTCCCTCTTTGCTTTTTATTTTTCCTCTTATCTCATGTTGTCTATTCATTGTCTTTATTCTACCCTCCCACTTACGCTGTATTTGTGGATTATTTCATATACTTATCCTTCCCATACACAAACTAAGGTGCATGGTAGGAGCTATTAACAAATAAAGCAAATAATCGCATACTTATCAGAATTGCAAACAAGATAAGCCTTAGAGGACGGCTAATGAATTGGATGGTAAAATCATTTGATGGGCTGGAATGATGGACCCAATTTAATCACATGAAATTTAATAGGGATATGCATAAATCCACTGAGTTCAAGAGATCAGCCACATTGGTCTGAGATGGAAGAGACAGAACTAAACAGTTTAGGTGATTTTAGACACCTGGACATTTAGTCAGCTGAAAGTTTATGTCTTTCTGCCTTGGCTGGGACTATTCCTTTGCATTAAACTGAGTATAACTCTTGGAATGCCCTCCTTCCTCTTCATCACCTATTAAACTTCTTCTTACCCTTTGAAACTTATCCCAAATGCCACATCTGCTGGAAAACTTCTCTGATTTTCCTTGGTCAATAATTTGTTCCACCCTCAAACCTCACATAGCACTTTGTTTTATGCTTCTCTAATGCGCTTAGAGGCAACGCCATCACTTCCTACAATACTAATAACTGGCACTCTTATAGAGCTTGCAAAATGCTTTACAAATAACACCTTATTTGATCCTCACAACAACCCTGGAAGGTAGGTGCTGTTATTTTTACAGATGAGGAAACTGAGGATGATTGTCTTGCCCAAGGTCACACAACTATTGAGTATTTGAGGATATATTTGAAGTCAGGTCTTTTTCATTCAAGGCCCAGTATTCTGTCCAACGAGCCATTTAGCTGCCTCTGAGAAAGGATGTGGGGAAATTCAGCCAAAGAACAGGATAATTTCCTTTAATATTTGAAGGACTGTCATATGGAGGAGAGATTATATTTTGTTTTGTTGCCATTGTTTGTTGTGGTTTTGTTTGTTTTCGTCCTTTGAGGGCAGAACCAAGACTAATTCAATGATTGTTTATTAAACACCTAGTCTTTGCAAGGTAGCTTTTTAGGTATCAGAGATACAAAGACAGCAATATAAAATGGAAAACAGGCCATTTCCTCAAGATCCTCAAAATCTACTGAGTGATACAGCATGGTAAATAGGTCAATAACCAATGGATAATGTGATGAGGAAGAAAGATGGAGCAGGAAATGCTTTCTCTAATGTTGACACCTGAGCTCCCCTGTGAATGAGAGCTAATAATAATGATTGGTATTTATATAGTGCTTTAAGGTCTGCAAAGCATTTTACCTACATTAACTTAAAAGATCCTTGCAGCAACACTGTGAGCTAGGGGCTTTTATTGCCTGCATTTGATAGATGAGAAAACTGAGGCACAGAGAATGTAAGTGATTTGCTCAGGGTCACACAGCTAACAAGTATCTGAAGGAAGTACTTTGAAGGAAGCTAAGAATTATATTGGACCTATATGAGGAGAAAGGCCAATCTAGTCTTTGGGCTCCCCAAGGTTGCAAAGATGGGATATGGACTTATAAACAATGATGTCTCTAAATAAGATTCATTTGGCAGGAATAGAGAGCATGTTTAAAGGAGAAATGTGACCTAAGCCTATAACTTCCTGCAGAGGAAGGTTATAGAATAATTGATTTCCCTTTGATGTAAGGAAACATTTTCTAAAAATTTGAACTGTCTGAAAGTAAAATTGGTAGCCTTAGAAGGTAGTGATTTCTTGGTCTCTTGTGGATGTCGTGACTGGGCAGGATGATCATTTATTGGGAACATTGTAAATGGGATTCTTGTTCAGTTATAGGTTAGACTGGATGACTTGTAAAGTCTCTTTATATTCTGAAATTCTATGATACTATGGAGCTATTAAAATAGAACCCAAAGGATATGTTTATATTGCCTTGGCTCTAAGCATCGCTCTCCCAACCCTCTCTGATTACCAGATCAGGTTACCAAAGCAAGGCTACCCCTTGCAATTCCTCTCATCGTTCTTAGGGTAGGTCTGAGGGATTGGGAGACTTTTTTCCAGTGTTAGTGTTCATGAGCTCCCACTGTGTTTCCTTCAATAGTAATAACAGTCGATATCTTTCCAGTATAATTTGGACTATTTGGCCTCTCTCCATATCAATTAACAAATAACCTTTAAAAGAATTTTCACTGAGAATATATGGCAAAAAACAAAGGGAAACCATCTTTAAAAAAGGGGAGAGTGGGCACAAACTTAAGAAATCAATTCTTTCAAACAACTCCTGACTAAATTCACCTCAGTATGTGGGTTAGCCAAAGTGACAGTGGCTCTCTGGATTGTAGAATATGTTTTCTTGACTTCCAGGTTCCCTGCTGTTCCAGAACTAGCAGTATATTCCTCAAGGCTGGCTCCTTACAGGGTCCAGCTACTAGATCTAACTGCATGCTGTTAGGGACTCCAATTGCTGGTTCTCTAGTGGATCCTCTGACTTTGAATTTCACAAGGTCAGAATTTGGTCTGTTCTATCGTTGATACTCATTCACCTAAGATGAGGAAAAAATACAAATGGAGGCAAAAACAGACATGGTATTGCATGTACATAGACACATTATGGTCTCTGGGGGGATAAAGATAGCTGAAGTAGCACTTGCTGCTTCTGCTACCTGTCCCTCAAGCTGGAGGCTCACAGTTTTTATTTTTCCTCCTCATTTGAAAACCATCAGAGAGGAGAAGTAGGTTCTATCTGTTTGATCCTTCTGCATGGCCACTGAGTTCTGACTCAGTAACTGATTAAAAAGATTTTCATCATCTATAGTGATGTAATCCAACAGGAATCAATTGAAGCAGGTGTGTCTATGAAGTATGGAGGTGAAGGTCCTTCCGTAGCTCATTTCCAGAATCAAGCTCACCAAGTTTTCATATATGTTGGTACCAGAAAGAGTATGTCACACATGGTCTAAGGACTGGATGCTCATTGGCTAGTCCCACTTCTAGAGTTGTACTTGAAATATAATCAGATATAAATTGTACATGTAAAACTATAAAATTTGAGAATTAATATTTTAAATACTAATCATATGTAAATTATAAATCAAAAAATACAAAATGTAAGAAGAACTTTTTATTTTTAAAGGGGACAGCTACTAGGCATTTACCACAAAAAAGTTAAAATATTCACAGAAGCACTTGTAGTGGTAGTAAAATAATAATATAACAGCTTTAAACAAAGTAGATGCCTATTTATTGGGGAATGGTCAAATAAAATACAATACCTATTTTATAATTGAATATTACAGTATGATAAGAAATTATGTGCATAAGGAATTCAGAGAAATATGAGATGGTATGAACTGATGCAGAGCAAAATAAGCAAAAATAAGAAAACAACAAATAATTACCCAAACATTAAAAATAGTCAATCAATAAACACTTTTAAACATCTTTTGTGTCTCAAGCTCTGTGCTAGAATATTTTAAATCATTAAAAAAAACTCAAAAGCAGTTGGACCCAGAATCATTGGAATGACCAATATTTGTGCTAGAAATCAGATGATAAAATATACTTCACTTCTTTTTGTTAGAGAGTAGAAGATTCTATGGGCTAGCTGTCATGTTGTCAGACACAATTTTGTCACTTTTGCTGAAGGACCATTTTGATGGGAGAGGGCCATATTGGGAAGTGACTTGAGTGAGAGACAAAATGAAAACAAATATATTTTGAAGTAAAAAAAGAAGTCTAAAACTAGAAAGAGAAAAAGTGGGACTTGGGAACATAGGGATTATCAATGACAACAGATTATCAATTAACAGATGTTCAAAATCTTGTGCTAAGGAAATGTAGTGCTGTGTGGAAAAACCTAGGAGGTGGTGTCAAATCTGCCTTGGGCAACTCATTTACCTTAGTTTCTTTATTTAATAAAAAATCCAAAGGATCTGACTTGATGGCCACTAAGTCTATTCATAGCTGTACATGGATAATCTTACATATAAAGTACTATGGGGAATACTGAAAAATACATGGAGCCTGTCTTTAAGGAGTTATGTTATAGTTGGGGAGACCTGTCATACACGCATGAAAAGTTACATAATAATATGAAGTACAACTTATGGTTCCATACAGAAACTCAACAAGCATGAGAACACAGTTCATGACTTATTGCTAAATGAGGAGTACCAATGATGATTTGAAGAGACTTGGAGAAGGCAAAAATCAATGCAGACTGCTCTGGAAAGGTCTCATGAAAAAGGAAGAATTTTGGTTGGGTTCCAAGGAATAAGAGACAAGAAAAGTTAGTGGGAAAAGTGCTGGAGTTGAAATGAAGAAACTGGAGTTTTCATCTTGGATCCATCATTCATTCTTCATACTCCATTAGACAATTCACTTAAACTATCTGTGCCTCTATTTCCTTATCTTCGAGATAAGGAAAGATATACTAATATTCGTGCCACCTGACATGATTGTTGTAAAGGACATAATGTGTAAAAGTTAAAGTACTATATACAAATTACTATTGTTCTTATTTGAACGAAGAAGGGATAACTATGAAAAAGAAATGAGAGTATAGGAAACTATAAAACCTACTCAGAGGTCAGAAAGGAGATTAGTTGTATTGGCATCAAGAATGTCAGAATAGGGGCAGGTAGATGGCACAGTGAGTAGAACACTGGCTCAGGAGTCAGGAGGACCTGAGTCCAAATCCAGCCTCAAACACTTCACAGGTTTACTAGCTGTGTGACCTTGGGCAAGTCACTTAACCCCAATTGCCCTGCTTTCCCCCTTCTGAAAAAAAGAATGCCAGAATGTCAACAGCTACAGATGCATGGAAAAGTAGGTTGGAACCAGATTACAGAGCATCTATAATTTGCAAAGTAAGAATGAGCCATGGGGCAGCTAGATAGTACAATAGACAGAATGCCAGGCCTGTATTCAGGAAGATTCATCTTCCTGACTTCACATCTGGCCTCACATACTTATTAGGTAAATGATCCTGGACAAGCGACTTAACCTTGTTTGCCTCAGTTTCCACATCTGTAAAATGAGCAGGAGAAGAAAATGGCAAACTACTCCAGTGTCTTTCCTAAGAAAACCCCAAATGGGGTCATAGTCAGAAATAACTGAAATGACAAAACAGCAACAAGAATGAAGCATACAAATGTACAAGGGGCCAAGACTAAACCTGTGGATCTGCCAACAATTGGGGGATGGAGGGAGAAAAAGGAAACAGTGTCAGAGAAACAAAGAATGATTAGAGTGATGAGAGCAAATAATTTAGCCTCCTGTAGGACAAGGGACAGAGACTCTCAAGGTAGGGGAGGCACTGAATAATGTCCAATAATACATGTAGAAAGGTCAAGGATAACCCTTCAATTGCAAAATAAATTTGATACATGGAGAAAGTGATGATTGGATAATCATTTGATTGAGGAATTAGGATGTCTGAGAGTACAATACCAGAAAAATGAAAGGGACAGGAACCAGGTTATGTCATAGTGAAATGGGGTAATGCAACAATATATACAAACCCCCTTTTTAGATATGATCATAGATTTCAAGTTGTAAGGGACCTTAGAGATCTTATAGACCAATTCCCTCATTTTCCAGATGAAAACACTGAGGCCCAGAGAGATTAAGTGAGGTCACATGGGTAGTAACTGATGGAGGTAAGATTTGAAACCAGGTCCCCTCCCACACCAATGTTTTGGCTATAAAAGGAAAGAAATAAAATGATACCTACAAACAGAAATCAGTCAATAAGCATTTATTAGGCACCTACTATATTCTAGGCTCTGGGATAAATATTGACTACACGAAGAAAGGAAAAAGATCGTCCTGATCTCAAAGAGTTCACCATCTAATGGGACAGACAACATGAAAACAATTATGTACAAGGAAGACTCATGAGTTTTTCAAGATAGAAAACACATCACAGCATGTGTGAAGATCAGAGAAACAAGGTAGAGGGAAGGGAGACTGAAAACTAACAATGATGGAGAGAGAAGAGCAAAGTTTCTAAAGTAAGTGGGAAAATAGAGGATCGAGGGGCATAGAAAAGGACAAGCATGGCAAAAAAAAAAGGGTGAGAGGGGAATCATTTTCTCTGCAACAGTAAGAATGAATCAACAGGCATTCTTTATCTCATCCAAAGTTAATTTAACTTGTTTTCTAAGGGAATAGAAATAAGTCAAGTATGTCAGTGACCAAATCGGCTCCACTTCACAGAAGCAGATTTGATTGCTCAGCAGTTGGCCATTCAGTTACCATGCTATCACCAATTTACCCCCAAAACACATGATCCAGTGGCCACAGCCGGCCTCTGTCTTTGTAAATCCCTCCAGCATTCTGTAAGACAACCCCATCGTGGCTGCTAGCTATTAGGACTACACACTGACTTTCAGATTTACAGCTGTGTGCTGCTTGTCATTTCCAGATGTGGTTTTACCAAGACAGTCGCTCAGGAAACATTGTGAGAAGCAGCAGGTTTCCAGTAAAACATGCCCATAAACACTATGATTTCTGGTGGAAAAAAAAAGTTTATACCCAGATGCTTTTGAAAAATACAGTCTGTTTTTTGTTCATGTTTACCCTGAAGGTTTTGAGTAGATCTACAGGTTTTTTTCTTTATTTCTTTTTTTTCCTTCTTAACATTAGAATGACACATCTTAGCTCAATTTATGGAGAGAACCCACTAACATCCTATAAATGAGGAGAATCAAGTTATATGTTCTAGCGAGTCTGTGTTTTCCCTGTTGTTTTGTTTATAGAACTAATCATGTGACCATTTAGAAAAAAATTTAAAATGCACACACACAATAATAATAGAAATCCAGGATGATTCATAAAATTAAAAAAAAATCTGTATCTATCTCATTTTTTTGTCTGAGGAGTATATGAAATGGCTAAGTAGAAATTGAAAGTTAGGTTGTAGGAAGAGAGTGTAAGGGTGGAACATGTTTTGTACTTCCTATTTAAAATGCTAGCCAGGCTTTTCATATAGCAGAGGTCTGTGTGATCGCAGGGACCTGTTTTGGCAGGGAATACTAGTGAATATGGGTGTGGGTGGCAATTTCTCAATGCCTAAACTGGGTCCAACCTTGTTTTCGGCAGTGGCCATCCCTGTAGGACAAATGGAATGGAGAATCAGAAATCTCAGGATTGGCTCTTATCAAAGTTGTGAATTTGGTTGAAAATTCATTGTCACCCTCCCAGATTTTATTCCAGATCTGACATGAATTCCCATGTAACCTTGGGCAAGTAATTCCTCTATAGGCAAGTTTTCTCAAATGTAAAATGTTTCTTGGACTCTGCTCACCAAGATCTCTTCCAGCTTGGTCTTGCTGAGCCTTCGATTCAGTGCTTCTTCTCCCAGACCTACTTGCTGCCATTCCTCTGGTGGTCAGTGTCCTGACACTGCCCTCTGGCTGTCCATATGGTACCATTACAGCCCTTTGTTCAGGCTTGTCCCATATTTCAGACACTGCATCTTGGACCACTGCCAGTCATCTTGGCTTTTGTCTTGCAACTGGACTCCAGTGACTCTGGAGGAGAAGCTGATGACTTTGTGCAGGTCTCCGTTACTTAAATCCAATTTACACACAAGTCAAGACATCACCCTTGTTGGTCTTCTTCAAGAATAAAAGATGAACAGCAATGACAATTGGGGTTAAGTGACTTGCCCAAGGTCACACAGCTAGTATGTCAAATGTCTGAAGTCAGATTTGAACTCAGGTCCTCCTGACTCCAGGGCTGGTGCTCTACTCACTGCGCCACTTAGCTGCCCCAACTCAAACTCTAACTACCCTTCTATCCTCCCCTCAAACTTGTCAGGACTTTGTTTCTTTTTTTTGGCTCTCTGAAACTTAACTAGTTCTCCTGGGAAAAAAAAGTCTTAAAAATTAAATCACTCTAAAATGTGACAATTGATTGCTGGGTTATCATTTAAAACAAATATACGTTTCAATAAGGGCAGCTTTGAAGGCCAAAGCTTTAAAGGAATGATTTTATAATGCTGGAATTTAAAGCCTGTGGTGAAAATAACTTTGGGCAAAGAATGAATGTCCATGGAAGCACCTAAAATCATATTGATTTCATGTGCTTGTTAAACCTGATGCTAGCTGATTGTAATGAGCAGATTATCCTCTTGGGGAATCCCCTGGTTCCCTTGGCTACTATATCCCTCCACAAGCTTATGGTCGTGATCTGATGTAACAGCACGCCTTATCATGAAGATTGAGGACAGTCTCCAAAACCACTGAAGGATTTAGGAGCTACTGTCTCTAGAAATTTGACGATTCTCTGAATAAGGTAACCTTGTTCCCATTTGCTGTGGCTAGGAACAAGTAGGATTGAAACCATAAACCTCATGACCACTGGTCATCAAGTTACAAGCATCCCCATTGTACCTGGTTGCCTCCAAGAGCACCTTTGCTTTTCTGGAGCATATCCCAAACAGGCACCAGATAATATGCCTTCCCTTCTCCACTCCCTTTCCTTCCATCTGGATTAAAGGCTCATTCTCTCTCTCTCTCTCTCTCTCTCTCTCTCCTTTTCTCTTTCTTTTTATCTATCTATTTTTTGTTATTGTTCAGTCTCAGTCATTTTGGTCACATCTTGATAGCAGTGGCCTTGTAGCATAGAGGGGAGTTGTCCGTCCACGAATATATCCTGGGGTTCTATATATGTGCTGTTACAACATGTATGCTTTACATGTATTTATTCTCCTCATTGATGCTACGTGCAATTATAGGTCAATTTGTTCCAAGATGATAGGGAAATCCTTCATTGCTACTTTTCTTAACTATGTTATTTAATTAAATGCCTTTGTTTTGGGGGAAAATGTTTTGCCTAATCACTTCCTACCCTCTCCACTTGCCTTCCGTTTGAAACGATCTTCCAATAAAAAAGTTCATAGCTTATATACACAATATTACTTGCATTTTTGTTTCCCTTATTAGAATATAAGCTTCTTGAGGGCAGGGGCTGCATGTTTGCCTTTCTTTGTATCCCTAGCACTTAGAACAGTTCCTAAAACATAAGTGCTTAATTAATGCTTGTTCACTGATTTATTCCTTGGATGGATTGATGCTTCATGACATTTTCTCCACTTCCTTGACCTTAGTGAGGTGCTTCAAGTCTAACACACCTTAAAACTAGATTCCTGTTCCTGTGAAGATGAAAACAAAGCACAAACAATCCCACCAAATCCAATGCATTTTTCTCCATTTAAAAAACTTGCTTTTATAGCTGAGCAGGACATTTTCATGCAATTTTACCTGCATAACGGATAGGTATCCCCTCCCTGGAAGCGTCTCCAAAGATGTCTCACAGAGAAATCAGCAACAGATAGATGTTATACATAATTGTTTTTTCTCTGGATTTTTGAGAGACACTCAGGATGAAATGGGCCTACAGGCTATTTGCTAGCAATGATGGTGCTACACATTCTTCAGAGAAAATTGTTTCTTTATGTTGAGACTCCTTCTCACTAACCAGCAATCCCAAAGCAATCTTAACAAATAGCAAATTGTAAAAAAAAATGATTTTGATTTCCTCTCTACTACTAGAAGGATGGTCATGGTTCTTGTAACTGTAAGCCCTGCTTTGGGGATATAGCTAAGAAGGGCTTTCTCCCTCATGCCAAACTAATTTAATAAGAAGCATTATTAGAAGGAATTCTATTTGCATTTCATAAGCCTCTAAAACAAAGTGGTGCAAATAAATTGACCAGAGTTGACAGTTATTATGGAGAATTATTGGCCTCTGGATTGAAAAATGATTGACAGTGATGTATGATATTCATAGTCACAGGCTTAAGGCACCTGCTAATAGTAAACTTCACAAACCCAAGAGAAATATTTGCTCATTTGCTTACCCATCTATTTCTAAGTTGATTCTTTGTTTGAGAATCATTCTTTGCTTCCCACTCTTATATTACAACTTTCCTACATATACTTCACTGTATCATTTAATGTGGTTATTCTCTCCATTGATACAGATAGCACCTACTTCTGTATGTGTTCTATTTTTTTAGTTGATGGATTTTTAATACCACATTCATTTTCCAATATAGGGAAATATAGGTTTCATGAACTTGTTTATTCTTGTTCAGTTGTGGGCAACTCTTTGTGATTCCATTTGGGGTTTTCTTTGCAAAGATACTAGAGTGGTTTACAATTTCCTTCTTCATCTCATTTTACAGATGAAGAAACTGAGGCTGACAGAGTTAATGACTTGCCCAAGGTCATACAATAAGGATCTAAGGCCAGATTTAAGCTCAGGAAGACTCATCTTTCTGACTCCAATCTTGGAATTCTATCCACTGAACCACCTAGCTACCACTATGATCTTGTTAGCCTTCCCTTATAGCAAAGATTGAAATAGCAAAAGAATAAAAAACCAGTTCAACAAAACCAACTAATATATTTATCATAGCATTCTACTCCCATGGACCACTCCCATCCCAACCTCTGCAATGAAAAGAGGAAGATGAATTTCTTTCAGTTTTCTCCGGGACCAAGTTTTATCATTCTAATTACCCAGTGTTCAATTTTGTTTTGTTATTTTCCCACTAGTATTACTGTAGCTAGTTAATATTTTGTTTTCCTTCTGTTTATTCTTCATGAATTAATTTATATCTTCCAATTTTTCTTGAATTTCTCTTAATTGTCATTCCATATGGCACAATTATGTGGCATTATATTCATTTACCATAATTTGTTTGAGGATTCCATAATCAATATTTCCTTTTAGTAATTTGTTATCATAAAAAAGTGTTTTATGATTATTTTTGTAGATATGGGACCTTTCAGTCATGAGATATTTGGGTCAAAGCATATTGACATTTTTGGTCTCCTCCCTCTCTGCTTCCCCAAAGATTAATTCCAAATTGTTTTTCAGAATGTTTGGGTCAATTTAATGCTCCCGTAGTCAATTAGCATACCTGTCTTCCTACAGCTCATATAGTATTTTCCTGTCTTGTCATCTTAATGTGTTTGCTACATGTGAGGTGAAACATCAATATTTTAAAAATTCATATACTCAGTTATTTGGAGCAATCGCTAGCATTAATGGTAAGCAATTTAATTTCTGAGAAGTATTTTCATGTATGTATATATACATACAATACATAGACATAATTATTAATGGTAATATATCTGTTTTAATTCATTATATAGCTTGAATAACAGATCCCTATCTGTGATATTTGTTGTAAAGCTTTCTCCCCAATTAATATTTTAATTTTTTATCCTAAATGTATTGTTTTTTATATGCAAAGACATTTCAAATTCTTGCAATATAAAATTTCTCTTTCATTTATTTTTATTTCTATCTCCTACTTGGTTAAAAATTCTCCTTCTAGTCATATTTGTGGAAGATATCTCCATCCGTTTTCCTGAAATTTGTTTTTCTTTAATAATTTGAACTTTCATATTTTAAAAATAGATTATATTGATTTTTGGTTTTGTATCACCCAGATTCTTCCCTTTCTAAGACCCTCCCACTTCACCTTCTCAGAAAGGAATAATTTACAGATAATTGAGGGATGAGGAAACTTCTAGCAAACCTGGCAAAAAAAAATTGAAAAAAAAATCTGCTTTTATATGTAATGCTCAATACTCCACTTTTTTAAAAGAGCATGGGGTGGTATCTTCTCATATCTCTTCTTTGGAGCTTAACTCATTCTTTAGGCTCAAACAGTAGTCATTGTCAATTGTTTTGTAGTTGTTTTCCTCTTTATATTGTTTCAGTCTTTATGTGCATTGTTTTCCTGGCTCTTCTTTCTCCACTTTGTATCAGTTCATAAACATCTTTTCATGTTTCTCCATTTTCAACATGTTTTTCATTTCTTAGAAAATAGTAATATTCCATTACACTTATATGTTTTACACAATTTGTTTAGACATCCTCCAATTGATGAATAGCCATTTTGTTTCTTTTCTTTGCACAAAAAGTGCTGCTATAAATATTTTGGTGTATCCACAGCCTAACTACCTTGGGGAATATGCCTAGCAGTGGATTATATTGATCAAAAGACATTTTGAACACTTTATATGCTTTCCAGAATGATTATTTTTGCAACCATAATGCATTAGTGTGTCTGCCTTTCCACAATCTCTCCAATGTGGACTCTTTGAATTTGTTGTCACCTTTGCTAATTCACAAGGAGTGAGGTGAAAACTTGGGGTTACTTTGATTTACATTTCTCTTATTATTAGCAACTTGGAGCATTAGTTCATATAATTATTAATATTTTGCAATTCTTTTGAGAACTTTATGACTATATCCTTTGACAGTTTCTCTATTAGGGAACAGATTTTGGTCTTAGGGATTTCTAATTGTCTATATATCTTAGAAATCTAATCATTATCAGAAATATTTATTAAAAATATCTTTCTCATTCAACCTCTTCTCTTCATACCTGAGATACATTTTAGCACAAAACCTTATTCAGTTTCATGGAATCAAAATCATCTATTCTATCTTTTGTAACTGTTTCTGTCCCTTCTTTGGTTAAGACTTCATCCCTAACTATAGTCGTGAAATTCATGGGATTTGCTTATCTTCTGGTTTTTTTTTTAATGATATGACCTTTAAATTTCAGGTCATGCATTCACTTTGAGTTTATTGTATAATATAGTCTAGGATAAGAATCTAAGCCAAATTTCTGCCAGACTGCTTTCTAGTTTTCCCAGAAGTTCTCAAGTAGAGAGGTCTCTGCTAAGTAGTTTATGTTTTCAGGTCTATCCAACACTTGTTTAAATCAATTGTTTGCTATCCTTTCTTGTCTAATCTGTTCCATTGATGTAGATTTAATTGTTAATTAGATTTAGATTTAATTAACATTTAGATAAATTAGATATATTTAGATAAATTAGATTTAGATTTAATTGTTAAACCAATATCAAATAAATTTGATGTTTATTATTATCAATCACCAGTACTATCAAATTTTGATAATTCCTACTTAGATATATTTTGAAATTCCTTTTCATCTTAACTTTTTTCATTATTTTACTCAATATTCTAGAGCCTTTGTCCAAATGAATTTTGTTATTATTTTAATATCATTTTGTAAAGTAGTCCTTTAGTAGT
>CM053626.1:49628445-49655559 GCA_028646595.1 Phalanger gymnotis
TAATCCTTTTGGTCCTTTTCTTGTCCCATTCATTATCCTTGTTTCATCTTCATCTTATCCATTGTTTTGACCGATTCCTTTTTTCCTTTGAATATTAACTAAACACAACAAAGAACACATTTCATTATTTAGTCTTCTCTTGACAATTGTAAAAATGTAATTTTCTCAAGATTCATTTTGGGAAATTTCCAAATCAAAGGCACGCCTCTGATTTTTCCTTCTTCGAGAATATCGCAAAAGTCTTTGTAACCGTAAGTCTCTTTTTTGATGATTATGCTCAGCTTTACAGGATGTACTTTTTTGGCAGTTAAGTTCGTTTTGAATATACTATTCTATTCTTTTGAATACGCAACTTCATCTCTTCTCTGTTTTTTAAAGATATAGAAGTGATCCTACATTATTCGAATTATGTTCCTTCATAGATTTTAGTCTGTAAAGTATATTGTTAGTTAATAAAATTGTGGAATATAATCGATATATATTTTGGATATTTGAGCATGGGTTTATCTCTTGTGGTAAACTGTGTATTAAATCAATCAATATTTGTTTTTTTTTATTCAGATGTTCTGTCTTATTTGCATATAGGCAAAATATGATTACAGAATAGCAGGAAGATTTTTACATTTTCAATGTTTTAAAAAATATAATCTTTATTTACCTCTTTGAATCCTATTTACAAAGTTAGCTCCTTTGTCTTTCATAGAATGTGTGTTATTTTAATGTTGTTACCTTTTGCTTTCATTCTGATATTCTTCCACTTCTAATTTTTACATTCCAAATTTATCATTCAGTTTTCCAGAGCTTCTATTTATTTGGAGGTATTCCACATCATAATTACTACTTTTTTCTACCTTTATGATTGTCTCACAATTCTGAATTGAGAACTCCAATTTCTAACTTAATTTTATTCCTTGTATTATCTTTCAAAAGTCTTTCAAATTTTGGCTTTTGAAATATTAGACATTTGTTGATATTTTCCATGATATATGTGGAGTCCATGAGATTCTCATTTTCATCAGAAAGCATTTTCATCTTGAGAAAGTATTTGTGCTGACTGTATGCAACATATGGTACAGTGTAGACCTAAGTGTATTGAAGGTGAGGATGTTGAATGGAAGCAGTAGGTATATGAATTCTCATTTTTTTTAAAAAAATGGTTCTTATCTCATGCAGTATTTCTATCTTCTAATTTTGTTGTTTCAACTTCAGTTACTCGAAGTGGCTATCAGAATGGATAATTTGTATTTTTTCAACAATTAGTTTTTCTTATATGCATTGTTAACATATTTCTAAGGAATAAATGTGGATTTCAGTGAAAAAAGGTGTCGTATTCAAGGCCTTGAAGCAGTCAATATAATATCAAGAGAGAAGTTTCCGAAGTATCTCACCATCTATCTGTAGAGAACCCTCTTTTGTAGAGACCTTGTACAAGCTTCTTTGATTAGAATGGTAAACTTCTTTAATGAGCATGAAGGTCATTGAGCAGCCCGACCTCTGTGGTTCTACATGTAAAAAAATCTTTTTTAATATTAATATAATGATATCTAGCATTTATATAATGCTTTGACTTTTGCAAATAACTATACAAGGACTGTCTTGATTTTGTACTGACATTAAACCTGGGTTTATGAATTAGGTGCTATTATTATGCCCATTTTACAGATAAGGAAACTGGGGCAGATAGAAGTTACTTTTCTTTCCAGAGATTTATAGCAAATAAGTATCTGAGACTGTATTTGAAGTTGAGACTTCCTGACTCCAAGTCTAGCACTTTATTATACCACCTAGATACTTCATCATCTTAACAGAGAGACAGGGACAAAGAGACAGGAGAAACAGAGAGAGAGAGAGAGAGAGAGAGAGAGAGAGAGAGAGAGAGAGAGAGAGAGAGAGAGAGAGAGAACAAAGGGTGTGTGTATATATGGAGAGAGATCAATGTAATTTACTTGCTTTATTTTCATGTGTTAAAGTTATTACATCACACAGGAGAGGCATAATAAAGCATCCAAGTGAGTGGTTAGGTCACCCTAATGAATACAAATAAAATCTCTCCTTCTCCTAAAGAGGTGGAGCATTTTATTAACTAGCATTTGGAGAGTGTGACTATTTTTATGTCTCTGTTTTTATGGAATCTATTTTTCCTGGGAGACAGTGGAGCAGCAGAATGGATTCTTGTCTGATGTTGCTTTACCTCAAATCAGAATCCTTCATTGATGTATTGTAGAGAATAGAAATCATAAGTTAATTGTTCACTTCATCCAGTACATTTGTGTTTCCACACACTTTATAAAAGTGCTTTTCTCTCTGGGTTTTTAAATAACAATAACAGTGTCAATAGCTACTAGTAATAATCTTATCCTGCTATAATTATTCAATTTTTATGATATGTAAGCATCATATTTTTATGGAGTTGCATCCGTTTTCATAGACTGTGTATATTGCATCTTAGTTATGTGTGTATTTCTGAGTACAAATATACCTAAGCCACTTTGTGCTGCTCAGATACAAGGTGATAGCCTTTTACTAGAGGAAGATTCCATTTTCACAGAATGGGTCAATTTGTACAAATGGGTTTTCAGGAAAATTGGAAATCTACTATTAACTATGAGAATATTTGAAAATCTATTTTACTTAAATAGCGTGAGATAAAACATCCAACATACCTAACTCTTTTTGTTCTAATTAGCCAATTATAAAACAAAAGTCTAATTGGAACAATATAAAGCTTTTCACAGATTCAGAAGACGAAGAGAACTCAAACCTCATTTTGTTCAACTCCAAGAGCTTACCAATGAGGAAAATGAGGCCCAGAGCAGCTATATAACTTAACAAAGGTTGAATAGATCCTAAGTAGCAGTTGGGATTCCCATTCCCATTTTCTGAGTCTCAGTTCAGTTTTCCTTCTCTACCATGATTCACAAGCATGATTTAAAATCTTCCACCTTGCTCCTTCTTTTTCCATCTATTTAATGTATTTATGATGGCATTCTACAAAAATGAGACTTCTATGAATTATCTAAACCATTAAGAATGATATCTGAGTACATATCAACCCGTGATATGCATAGGCATGTATAACATGGAATGTCCTTATAAAATCATGCTTCCAGTTATAAGCAAAATGAAAGGATGTTGGAACAACTATAATCATCTCCCCAACTTTCTAGACCTCATACTCTTTTAGAATCCAAAAAAATGGGATTAAACCCTCAAATTCATTCTTCAGTCCTCATGCTTTTTTTGTTCTTTTCCCCTTTCTCAAAGACAAAGGTTGATCTTTCTTGTCTGTGTAACATGGCGATATCCCGGCTGATCGATCACACTGGCTTTTGTTGCCTAGTTTTCTAGCTTGCTTTGGTAGTGTAACATTTCATTGGACACTGAATTATTTTGATTCACCATGGCACTGCTTTTCTGAAACTATCTGTAGATGGACATAGGTCAAGGGGAAGGAAAATTAAGGGTCACCTTCAGTTTGTACACTGTAGCATTTTCATTTTCTATACAGCTGACGACATTCAGGCTCCCTGTTGGGTAGACTTTTTTTCTTGTCTATTATTTTCAGAGGAGAGACTGCATATGACAGTCTCAGAATCCTACCAGCCTGAACACAGATGGTAAAGATTATTCCACACTGAGACTTGACCTTCAAAAGCCTGTAGTTTCTTTTCAAGGTTCCTCTTTTGACAATTCAACTGGCTTTTTTCTGAATTTTGCTGCTGAAATTTACTTGGTTTATTGGTAGGGCTCTTCTCTGATGGTCCTTACTAAGAACATGCAACACAGAGGGTTAGCTTAATTTTTTTAGTAATATTCAAAGAAGGTCACAGACCCAGGTACTAACCTAATTATTTCTCATTTATTACTGCTGTGATCTACTGGCAACTTCACTCTTGGAGAGAGTTTAGTCAGTAGTAATTGCTGAAACTAGTAAAACGGTACCTGGAATAATGAATTTCAGCCAGCTGCCTGAGCTAAATATTGAGTTGAAACTAAAGGAGAAGAAAGTAGAGGAGAGAAAGTAGCAGGGTCTAACATATAACAGGAAAGGGAATGTTTTATGAGCTGATTGTAAATAGCATAATAAACCTAGAAAGATAACCTATATTTTTATTTGTGATGAAGAACAAAGCTAAAACAATATCATACAGTAACCTCACAAGAAATGGTGGATTCAGGTGGAAAATTTATGAAATTGAAAAATACTATGTGGGAGCAAAAAAATTAATATATATTATGGATGAATGCAGGAAAGAGATTGTGATATAAATATTATCCTTGTCACAGAGCTTATGTAACAGGACCATTAACATGGCAAGCTAGACCCATCTAATGCAACTTTATAATGACCCACATGCAACAACTGGAATTGTTTTCCTTCTAAAAACCCAAGGGAGATATGTGGGTTTCTCTAATAATTATTGGGAGTTATGATGTGAACTCTCTGATGGAAAGTTTAGTCTTGTTGGGTTTCTTAGTTGAGACTGTAGTTAATCTGCTCCATACTCCATACTTCAAACAGTGATCTAATCATTATAATAATATCTTGATGCCATAAAATGTTGAAATGTGGTGTTAAATCACCATCTGCATTCCTTTATTTCACTGAAATAAATTATAGCTCTACCAAAGATTTGGGATAAAAATTACAGATTTAATATGGCAGTTAAAATTTTTGGTATAATTTTAGAATGCCATAGAATTAGACTTTTGATCTCAAGTAAGCAGGTGATAAAAATGCCATGTAAGATTTGCTTGTGTTTTACAATTTCATTAAAAAAGGCTTTACTTTTCAGACAAAATATGAGAAAAAAACTAATTAAAATGGAGGCTTTCAGTAATTTTACATTTGCGGTGTCACATACTGATTTTTTTTGTTTATTTTTATAAGACAATATCAGTGGGAAAGAATAAAGTAGACTTGCAGCTTCTGAAATGAATTTTCAAGGAGCTATCAGTGGTGGTTTCCAATCAAAGCAACCTAAGCCAAACCATGGGGAGGGACACTGTTCAGCAGTGATAGAGGAAGGGTGTCCAAAAGGAGAGGAGGTGACTTAAGTCCCTAAGAAATCATATAAGCACTCCTAAACTGTCCCTGTCCTCCATGATTAGGGCGCATGTTTCTTTTTGGCCTCTTTCCTTTGAGATTGCCCTCAACATCCATTTTAATCTTATATCAGCATTCACACTCCAAATTTGATTCCAATTATATTTTTTTTAAAAAAAATTAATAGAGCACACAGAGAGGTTTTTCCCTGAGTTCTGCAATTTCTGGGAATAGCCCCAGGCTCAATATTCACTGTTGTAGCCCTAAATGTAGAAAGGGATGCTTGCTTAGGAGGAATCTATCAATTCAGAGAATGCCATAATTAACAGTAATAATAGTAGCTACCATTTTTATATCACTTTAAGATTTGCAAAGTACTTAACAGATATTGAATCATTTGATAGAGGTAGAAAGGGCCTTAGGGATCAGCTAATTCAAAGTCTTCATTGTAGAAATAAGGAAAATGTCTGAAAAAGAAGAAACGGTTAATCTCAGGTAATGCTGTTAGTGGCAGAAGAATGATCAGAACACAATTATCCTGACTCCCAGTCAGCATGGCCTACTGTGAAGTATTTTTTTCCCTGTGAAATAAGGGCTAGAAATCACATAAACCCTGTAGATTTTCAGCTTTCTTACTTCAAAAACAAACAGACATATGATTGCATGTTATTGTTTCTTGCATATTTGGATTTTTAAATGCTTTATTGAGTTCTTTTTTTAAAATCAGAGTTTTATCTGTTTTACTCCATTCCTATCAAAGTAATCCTTCTAAAACAATCTACAAAAAACAGTTAACAGCGACTAAACCTGATACCACAGGAAATATTCTGTACCCACAAATGCCACTTCTTCAACAAAAAGTGGGGGTGTGTGGTTTATGGTTCCTCATATTTTATCTTGGGACAAGAGTTATCATTATAATTACTCAGCTTTGTGTTTTATTTTGCTGTTCTTTTCATTTTGCTATCTTAATCATTGTATATTTTATTCTGGGTCTGCTTCCTTCACATTGTCTCAGTTCCTAATGTGAGATCAGATGAGATAACGAATGTAAATTACTTAGCAAACTTTAAAGCACTATATAAATGTGAGCTCCTATTTTGTCCATGTTGTTCCGAATTTCTCTTATTTGTCATTTTCGATCATGCAATCATATTCCATTGCATTCACAGACCATAATTCATTCAGTAATTCCCATACCAATGGACACCAACATTGTTTCTAGTTTTTAGCTAATAAAGTTCTGCTATGAATATATATCTATGTGTGTATGTGTATATATAATATACATATACATACATATATTCCTATATATGCGTATGTGTATATATGTGTGTGTGTAAATATGTTTGTGTATGTGTGTATGTATATGTAGATAGATAGATAGATAGATAGATAGATAGATAGATAGATAGATAGACAGACAGATAGATAGACAGACAGAGACAGACAGATAGATAAACAACTTTTCTGTCTTTGATGACTTTATAAAACACCTGGTAATGGTTTCTCTGGCTAAAGGTTTTTAACAAAGAAGTCACTTTATTGTATTTCTCAAAGAATTATAAATTGCTCTCTAATTCCCATCTCAATAATATTTTAGTGGGCCTATTCTCCTGAAGTTTCTTCAATATTGATTTTCCCTTTTTTAAAATCATTTTTTTTTACCAATTTACTCAGTATGACATAAAACTTAGAGGTTTTTACACTTACATTTTTTGTATTATGAATGATAAGTAAATATTTCATGTAGTTCTTAATAAATATCAATTATTTTTTTTTAAAAATGAAACATTTTGACCTTTTATATTAGAGAATGGCTCTTCATCTTATACAATTGGGTTAATTATATAACTGGGGGGTCGAAGCAGAGAGATGACTGGACATATCAAAGATCTGACCTTTGTGAGAAATAATTGATATAAAGATTTTTTTTTCCTTAGCTTAAGTAGGAAAGGAAGAAAGGTAACTTAGGAAGAAAGGAAACTTAGTTTCTTATCTTATCTGTTCTGACTTTATGTAGACTTTTAAAAAAATATGTAGCATATATTAAATATTTCATCTTTTAAGATCAATCTTAACCCTTATTCGGTTTAGAATCCATCCCTTTCCTCATTTCCACCCTTTCTTCACACTCAATATTTATGAAAAACCTATCTATTCTATTATGATTGTAAATGAAGTTATCTCATAATTTTAAATTATGTAATCATCTTTTCAGTCACTCAATAAACATTTATTATGTGCCTACTATGTCCTAGATACTAGCTAAGCACTGGTGATACAAAGAATGGCAACAAAAGAATCTCTGCTCTTGAGAAGTTCACAGTCTAATGGGGGAGACAGCAGGAGCACAATTATGTTTACACGAGCTCTAGCCAATGTTGATTGGAGATAATAAATCAAGGGAAGGTATTAGAATTATGGAGGATGAGGAAAGGCTCCTCAAAGAAGACAAGATTTTTGCTATGACTTGAAGAAAGCCAGGGAAACCAATAGGAGGAAGATCACTCCTCTATCAAGGGATACCCAGTGAAAAATTCCCTGTGTCTAGAGATGAAGTGACATTGACGAATATGAAGGATACCAATTCCACTGGATTCCCAGGGCACTTTGTGGGGAATGAGGTGTAAGAAGATAGAAAGTGTAGGAAAGGGCCAGCTTGTTGGCTTTGAATGCCAGAAAATTTTCTATTTGATCTTGAAGATGACAGGGAGCCACTGGAGTTTATTGAGGAGGAAGGTGAAATGATCAGATCTTTGCTTTAGGAAGATTAATTTGATGGCTGAGTGGAGGATGGATTGGAGTGAGAAGAGAGATGAGATGAGGAGACTCACCAGCAGACTATTGCAATAGTTCACATATAAGATGACATTTGAGACCAGAGTGGTATTAGTGTCAGAGGACAGAAGGAAGCACATGTGGGAGATTTTACAAAGATAAAATCAAATACTTTGCCAACATACTAGAGATGAGGTCAGGTTGGGGGGAGAGAATATGGAGTCAGGGATGACACCAAGGTACTGAGCCATGAAAACTTGAAAGAGGCTGGTGCCTTCAACAGTAGTAGAGAAGCTTGGAAGGGGAGGGGAGTCTGGGGAAAAAATGTTGGACAAGTTTTTGGACAGTTGAGTTTAAAATGTCTCTGGGACATCCAATTTGAGATGCCATTGACAGTTAAAGATGCCAGTTTGGAAGTTAGGAGATGTTATGTAAGTGAGTATCTGAGAATATGTATAAGTGATCTGAGAGGGGGAGCTAGGTAGCTCAGTGAGTAGAGCACCAGCCTTGGAATCGAGGGCCTGAGTTCAAATCCAGCCTCATAAACTTGATACACTTACTAGTTGTGTGATCTTGGGCAGGTCACTTAATTCCAATTGCCCTGCCTTCCCCCTCCAAAAAAAAAACAAAATAAAATAAGTGATCTGAGAATTATTATCATAGATATGATGATTATAACCATAGGAGCTGATTAGATGAGGAAGTGAAATAGTATAGAGTGTAAGAGACAAAGCTCTGAGGGATATACACAGTGTGACTCTTGTGATACACAGGATGAGATGCTTCTCTAAATCTATACTCTATCAAAATGCTTTTCAGTCTTACAAAAAATATATTTTTGAATACTCATTATGCCAGGAATTTGTGTTTTGGGCTATTAAATAAATATCACTTATTCAAAGTATGATTTATTCAAAAACTTGCAAAATTATTTTTTAATTATTTACTGATTTTTTCTATTAATCTTCTATTAAAATTTGTAAAAAGAATAACTTAGATGATAATTGTTTTATAATGTAGTTTTAGGTCTATGTATACCCCTTTTACTTTTTTTCCATCATTTCCTTTGAGGTTCTAGACCATTTATTTTTCCCATTTAATTTTGTTATTACTTTGTCTATGTATTAAGTAACCCCTTCACAGTTGGATTAAAGTTACAATTGTATTTTAACTATTAGTAGTAGTAGTATATTGGAATATTAAAACCATGAGAAATTAATACCCTTCTAGTTGTTCAACTTTCTAAATTCTTTAGACTATTTTTTTAAAAATCAGTCAACAGAAACAATAAATAAAGTCAAAAGAATGAAAAATAGAAGAAAATTTGAACTATCTCACTGGAAATAACAGCTGACCTGGAAAACAGATCAAGTAAAGATAATTTAAGGATTATTGGACTACCTGAAGTCCATGATCAAAAAAGAGCCTATGTATCATATTTCAAAAAAAAATGTCAAGGAAAACTGTCCCAGTATCGTAGATCCAAAGGATAAAATCTAAATAGAAAGAATCCACTAATCACTTCCTGAAAGAGATTCCAAAATGAAAACTCCCAGGAATATCATAGCCAAATGCTAGAACTCTCAGGTCAATGAGAAAATATCACAAGCAGCCGGAAAGAAACAATTTAAATATCATAGAGCTGCAGTCATGATCACACACAATTTACCAGCTTCCACATTAAAGGAACAGAGGTTTTGGATTATGATACTTCAGAAGGCAAAGGAGCTAGGTTTGCAACCAAGAATCACCTACCCACAAAATTGAGTTTCAGGGGGAAAAATGGACTTTAATGACATAGAGGAGTTTCAAGCATTCCTGATAAAAAGACCAGAGCTCAGTAGAAAAACTGATATTTGAACACTAGAATCAAGGGAAGCATAAAAAGGTAAACATAAAAGAGAATTCAAAAGAGATTCAGCAAAGTTAAACTGTTTATATTCCTCTTTGGGAACATGATGCGTGTAACTACTAAAGACTTTATCATTATTGGGGCACTGAGAAAAAGTCTACATAACCAGAGGGCCTGGGTATTAATTGATTATGTTAGGATGAGCTCAAAAAAGGAAGAGGTGTGAAAAAGAGATGGACTGGAAGAAGGGGGAAGAGAGAGGAAGAAAAGGGGGAATTTTCTCATGTAAAAGAGGCATATAATGAAGAGTTTTTAGAGTGGAGTCTCTAAATCCCAAAGAGATGAAAGAAAAAGGAAAAGCACCTAGATGTACAAAAATTTTCATATCAGTTGTTTTTTTTTTTTTGTGGAGGCAAAGAATTGGAAATGGAAGGGTATTTATCAATTGAGCAGTGGCTGGACAATTTGTGGCACATGATTCTAATGGGGTACTGCTGTGCTATAGGGAATGTTAAACCCAGAAAAACCTATCTTAACTGATGCAAATAAAATGAGCAGAAGCAGATCATTGTATACAATAACAGCCATATTTTCGTGATGATCAAAAGCAAAAGATTGAGCTACTCTGATCAACACAATAATTAAGACAATTCCAAAGGATTTATGATAAAAAAAATTCTATCCACCTCCAGAGAGAGAACTGATTAATTATGAGTCCAAACTGAAGAATATTTTTTCTTGTTTTTTAGTGACAGCTAATGTGGAAATATGTTTTGCATGATTTCACATATATAATCAATATCATATTGCTTTTTTCCTCAGTTGGTCGGTGGGAGGAGGGAGAGAATTTGGAACTCAAAAATGTGAGAAGATTGCACATAAAACTGCAAATCTATTATGTACAGCTCACTTTTCCTTTTAAATATATAATAAAATTATCATGTAAATTTTTTTTAATTTTTCCTTCCCTCCCCACCACTGTAGAGATGGCTACCATTAGACACAAGTATGTCTATCTGTGTATATATGAATATTTACATACATACATACATACACACACAGATACATATATACATAAAATCATTCTATGTATACTTCTATTTGTCAGTTCTGTTATCTGGATGCAGATAGTGTCTGCATAGGTCCTTTGTAGTTAATTCAGATATTTATAATAGTCAAAATGACTTATTCGCTCAACGTTATTCTTAAAGCAATATTGCTGTTATTGTATACAACATTCTCTTATTTCTGCTCATTTTGCTCTTCATTATTTCATACAAGTCTGTTCATGTTTTTCTAAGTTCGATGAGCAGATCATTTCTCATGGTACAGTAGTATTCCATCACAATCACACACCGTAACTTTCTAGCCATTCCCCAATTGATGGGCATCTCTGCAATTTCCAGGTCTTTTGCCACCACAAAAAAGAATTGCCATAAATATTTTAGAACATATAGGGTCTTTTCCTTTCTCTTTAATCATCTTTGGAAGTAGTGGTATTTCTGGGTCAAAGGATATGAGTAGTTCAATAACTCTTTGAGCATAATTCCAGATTGCTCTTCAAAGTGGTTGGATCAGTTCACAGGTTCCTTAAATCATCCACATTCCTGTATATCACAGACAAAACTCTGTAAGAGGAGATTGTAAGAGTTACCCCATTTAAAATAACACTAGATAGTATAAAATGCCTGGGAGTATACCTGCCAAAATAAAACCAGGAACTATATAAACAAAATTCTAAAAAAACAAACAAAAAACACAAACTTTGTATACAAGTAAAATCAGATTTAAATAATTGGAGAAATATTAATTGTTCATGGGTAGGCTGGACTGACATTTTTCCCTAAATTATATATTCAATGTCATCCCAATTAAATTACCAAAAAAATATTTTACTGAATTAGGAAAAAAGATTGCAAAAATGAAAAGGAAAAGGAAAACAACACAAGAGAAGGAGGTTTAGCAATACTAGATCTTAAACTATATTATAGAAGAGTGATTATCAAAACTATCTGGTAATGGCAAAGACATAGAAAGGCAGATCAAGGGAACAGAGTAGACATACAATTTACAGCAGCAAATGAATATAATAACTTTGTATTTGACAAGTGTAAAGATTTAAGTTTCGAGAATAATAATTCATTATTAGGTAAGAATTGTTGGGAAAACTGGAAAGCAGTATAGCAGAAATTGGGCATAGACCAATATCTTACCCCCTTTCCCAAGAGAAGGTCAAAATTGTATAAGATACAAGGTCAAAATATTATAAGAAAATTTTAAGAACATGGAACACATTACTTTTCAGACTTATGGATAGGCAAACAATTTATGAATAAACAAGCTATAGAGCAGCAGAATGAAGTGTAAAATGGATCATTTTGATTACATTAAATTAAAAAAATGGTTTTGTACAAATAAAACAAATGTACCCAAGAGAAGAAGAAAAACAGATAATGAGGCAATCATAGTTTCTCAAATAAAGATTTCATATCTCAAATATATAAAGAACTTCGTGAAATCTATAAGACTACAAGTCATTCCCCAATTGATAAATGGTCAAAGAATATGAACAAGCAGTTTTCCAATGAAAAAATCAAAACGATTTATAGTCACGTGAAAATGCTCAAAATCATTATTGATTAGAGAAATGCAAATTAAAATAACCTTGAGATATTTTATACCTATGAGATTGGCTAAAGTAATTGAAGGGGAAAGAGATAAATGTTGGAGGGGATGTGGGAAAATTAGGACACGATTTTTTGTTCTTCATTTATTGAACTGTTTATGTTTGTTGACTATTGTTAAGTTCATGATAAAAACAAAAAAAAATTGCAAGGAATGAAAAAAATATGTTAGAACTTTCAATGGATTTTTCAGTCTAGCAAAGGTCCTTAAAGTTAACTTTTTTAGTACACAACTTGGTAACTTTTGCAATATAATTTATTTTCTTCATGTATCTATTTATTTTAATTAAATATCTATTTATTTCATTTTGGGCATTTAAAATGATATTCTGAGAATAGGCCTCACTAGAATGCCAAAGATTTCCATGATACATAGAAGTTAAGAATCCCTGAAAAGCTGAACTCATCAATTCTAAATATGGAAAGGTGAATAATTTGGAGAATAAAAAAAGTGGTCACTAAAATTGAGGCCCAAAGGAAAACATTACAACATAATAATACTATGTTACTGTCATTTTCTGTTAAGGCATTGCGATTTTAACATTCATACAACACCTATGAGGCCATTAGGAATAAGTTGAAATATTCTGAGCAGCTAGGCTTCACTCCTATGTGGTATAAGCAGCTGAGAAGCATATGAGAAGCTATTCCCCTCATTATCTCTATACCAACTTTTTTATACCTATGTCATCTAGCACTTAGAAGCCCAGGTACATTACAGGTACCACCAAGTATGATACTATGTACTTACTAAGTATTTTTTTTGAGGTTGTCTTTTATAAAACTCTGAAATAATTCAAACTCCTATGTACAATTAGGTACATCATTCACTAAACCTTAACTCTGAGTATTTCAAATCTTTATCCATTTTCCTCTTACTGTTTTATGGGGCAGAGAGGAAATAACCTCTGTCTGCTTCTACTCTGTGGAGGAGAGGACACATCATTGCTTAAACATGGCAACTTATTCAAGAACTCTAGTTCACTTAGTTAATTGAATATTTTCACACAGAGCCTTGACACGAATTGCAATGCATTGGGCTTTGGTAGGATACAGTAGCGCTGTAAGAAAGTCACCCTCTTTTTTTCCCTTGTTTTACGGTGAAATATTGACTAAATCATGTAAAATGAAGGCAGAAATAAGATGACACACATATTAAAAGTTTTTTAAGATAAAAAATTTATTGTTAAATTTTGTTACAAATAAATTGTTATAAATAAATTGTTGTAAGTTAAAGCATTTAATTATTTTACTTTGTACTAAGTAATCCATGTACCACTGAAGGAGAATGAATAGATGTAGGGAAGGAGTATGACAAAGGTGGGGCAAGCTCTCTGCTTACACTGAACAATTGGTACTACAAAATGCGTATGAAACTTACTCTAATTCGTAAGAGACCAATGGCATTACCTTTCCAACCCACCTATTCAGGGGCTATTTCTTCTTCTCCATGGGACAGAAATAGAAAAAAATTATGATTACTTAAGCTGTCTATTTTTCTTCCTGTATGAACTTTATTCTCTCTCTGCATGAGTTTCTTCCTAGCCTTGAAATGTTTTAGGTAGTAGGGAACCCTCATGGGTCCCAGCCCAGGAAGTTCCCCTCACTTAGGTCTACAGCACTAGAATAATCTTGGTAACTTATAGGGCCTCTCATGTAGGTAAGGGTATCTTTCTTTGTGATGTAGAAAGATTAGAAATTAAAGTTGAACTTTAGAGAGAGTCTAGAAGTCACTGCTCCCACAGCTTGGACTCATAAGTCTGGGGTAATATGATGGCAGGTTGGCATATCCTGGCTGAGAAGATATATGTGAATATATGTATACATATAAACATGATGTACATATGAACACATGTGTGTATGTATCCCTGGAAAGGATTAACTTTTTTCAAGATAGGCTTTCCTATATCAACTTTTCCATGGGGGAGGAAATCTGATATCCACTGAAGTTAATATATATAGCATATTCAGTGGAAAAAAAATATCTGCCAACAGACTAAACAGCATCTACAAATTATGAATCTGTCTCTTTTCTCACATGCTCAGCCTATCCCACCTCCCCCCTGTCTGCCTATACAGACAGTACCTTCCAACAATGGCATATACAAGAAGAAAGGGGTCTATTAAAAAAGGTTGTCATTTCTGGTTGATTCTCAGAAAATCCTGTAAAAAAAAAATGAAAACGATCTCTGTGGTCTAAAAAGTCCTTGATAAAAGATCTGTATTTTTTTTAATTAAAAGGCCAACCCAAATGTGAACTAATTATATCTACTTCCTATGTAATGGCTTGCCAGATTCTCTACTATCCTATAGGCTGTGAAGTATTCGAAAAGGAATTTTTAAAATGTTTTCCAAAGGTAAATACTCTCTTAGCTGAAATGAATCAATCATTTGCCAGCTCCATTATCATCAAGCACCATAAATATTGGCTGTTCTATTTAAAGCCTGCCAAAGTGTGCATTATTTTTTAAAATGACTTTCACTTTTGCAGATCCTAATTACTTTCTTAAATTCTTATTTGCTGAAAACCCTCAGGAAACTGAATTAGTAATTAAACACTTTCTGTTTTACATTACCAAGGACTAATGAAATGCCGGCATGTCTTTGCCTAACAATGTTGGTCTTCCCTCCTCCTTTAAAATCTTGATCAAAAGTCACCTCCAGGAAGCCTTCCCTAATTAACTTCAGCCACCTTGGATTACTCTGTGTGTGAATGTCCTCTGAAGGCTTGATAGCAGATCAATTTGTGCTCATTTATGTAGGATTTTTTTTAAGTCCATTTATGTCTTTTTTTTTTCACATGCTCTGATCCTGTCTCTCATAGTCTTTCAGTACTTAGTTATAAATTAGTCACCTTTGCACGTGGTTATAACTTTCTTTCCTGGGACCCTAAGGCTATATTTATACTGCATTGGGGTGGGAGGGAAATGATGTGCTGAATAGTCCTCTAGTGGTCTTAAACAGTCAATATACCTTCCCAAGTTTTCTCATTTATGATTGCCTAGTAGTTTAGGCATGAAGAAAAGGCACCAATTCAGAACTGAAAGGAAAGTGGATACCCATAATTTTGGCAATAGCTGAACAGATGGTGATTCTCAGTGGGTAGAACTTAGGGTTTAGAGTCAGGATGACCTGAGTTCAAATTGTGTCTCAGAAGTTTCTTAGCTCTGTGACTCTGTGTAGTCCTCCTAACCTCTGTCAGCCTCATTTTCCTTACCTGAGAGATAGAGATAACAGTATCACCTACCTTGAAGGCTTCCTGTAAAGATCAAAGAACAGAACACGTATAGAGAGGTTCGCGAATCTCAACAAGGTACATTTGCTTGTTATTGGTGTTTTTGGTGTTGATGTCAAAATTAATGATAATAAATAAAAAGACAAGTATGAGGAACTCAGAGACGAATGGGAAGACTTTAAACTGATGGGTGGTATGGTGAATAGAGAACTGGGCTTGCAGCCAAGAAGACCTGAATTCAAATTTTATTTCCAAAATTGTCTATGTGAACATGGGCAAATGACCTCTCAGCCTCAGTTTTTGTATCTATAAAATGAGAAAATTGGACTATATCTCCTCCAGTTCTAAATCCATGATCATATAATGCAGAGTAAAGTAAGCATAATAAGGAAAACAACATGTACGATGACTTCAAAATCATAAATGAAAAGAGCAAAATTAGGGCAAGCTGTATGTAATTATAATGACCAATCTCGACCCCAGAGAAGAAGTGAGGCAAAGAGATAAGAAACTAGAGGTGTGCAACATCCTGTCATTCCCTTCACATGCTGTTTATGTGCTGATTATATCTTTTTCTAAACTTTAAAAAAAAATTTTCAAGGGTAGATTCAATTAGGTGTGTGTGTGGGGGGTGGTAATGAGGGGTTTTTGTAAATGATTATGATGCAAAACAAATCCATCACAAAATGTATCATTAAAACAACAACAAAAGAAGGAAAGTAAATGTTTCAGACTTTATCTTGTTCTTAATTTTTTTAAATCAAATTGTGCCTAAGTATGTGATTGTTTCTCCTTATATTATCTCCACCTCTTAAATGGCACCATTTCCAATCCAATAAACATTTATTAAGTATCTACCATATTTCCCCATGTATAAGATGCACCTTAATTTTGGGGCTTGAAATTTGAAAAAAATAATGTATTACATAAAGTTCTTAAACTCAAGTTTTATTCATCTGTGCATAGATTTCAGGCATCTTTTGGGCAAGTCTGGTGCATGCTTAGTCCATTCTGTTTCATGAACCTGAAGCACCAATTGTGTCCTCCTTTGAAATCAGTAACTTCTTTTTCATCAGCAATTTTTCTTGCCTCATACTGAACCATCTTTGTGGACACAGGAATTCCAATTGCCTTTTGCTCTTCAATCCATAATTCCCTCTCTAAATCAGGCCATTTTGCTGACTTGCCTCTCATGGCCTTCTTCTGCCGTGGCATTTTCAGTAGGGTTTCTTCTTCCCGTAGCCAGTCTCAGATTGTTTTCTCAGTTGGAGGAGGACCAAACTTACATTCCACATCACGATTTCCATTCACTTTTGCAAACTGGATCACTTTTAACTTGAATTCAGCACTGTACGAAAATCTTTTCTGAGCAATTTCTATGCAGAAGGAGGGTAACCTAATATAACGGTAACACAAAGACAACAAGCACAAAAAGCGGGAAATGCAAGTGAAAAAAATCTACAACCACTACACAAGACTCACCCAGTTTTTAGACCTCAAATTTTTCAAAAAAGGGGTGCATCTTGTACATGGGGAAATATGGTATTATGTGTCCAGCACCATGCAAAGTGCTGGGGATAGTTAATAAAAAGATGCATGACTACACATGCATAATCTATGTCAAATTGTTTTCCTTCTCATTGAGGGGGAGGGAAAGGAGAGAATTTGGAACTCAAAATTTGAATAAAAAAAGAATGTTAAAATTATTTTTACAGGTAATTGGTAAAAAATAAAATATTACACAAGATTTTTTAAAAATTACTAAAAAAGAAAAATAGCCCCATGAAAACTCAAAACGAGGTCACAAAGGGTCAGACAAGAATGAAACAACTGAACAATCCTTATCTTCAAGGAGCTTGCAATCTAATGAGGAGTGTCAACACACAAAAGGAGGCAAGAAGAGGGGGCAGCAGGAAATATCCTGTTCTTTGCTGAGGAAACCAGACAAAGCAGCAGAGGGAGAGTGCCATGACAGTAAAATGCAAGAGCAGTCATTGCAATTAATTGTCATGATTTGGCTTGGAAAACATTAATTTTGACAAGAACTTCCTTACAAAAGTAATGATTTTGTCCTAAAGAAATATATTATTGAATCCTCTGCTCTAGAGGAGATAGAGGAGTATGAGAATTCTAACTAGAAAGGACCTTAGAAAGCATTTCTGAGGGATTCATAACATTGTTTTGTATGCCTGCTTCATGGGACCCTTTGTCAGCCTGGTGAAGCCAATTCAAAGGAAGCCAATTATATTGAATAATTATCAAAATATATTTTTATAAAGTTGTCAGACCCTGGATTGAGAACTGATCTACTCAGATGCTGGGATGATGAAGCAATTTGTCTAAGTCAAATGATGATTAAATAGCAATGACTTATCAAAGGTAATGGGACTAGATTTGAGCCCAGGTTCTCCGTTTATAGATATGTTTTCCACACTGCAGTACTCATGTCTATCTCAAAGAAGAGTTCTACAGAAGAGGTGTAGGAGGCTAGGTGGAAGATAGAGTGGGAGGCCTGAAGTCAGGAAGACTCATCTTTCTGAGTTCAAATCCAACCTCAGATACTTACCCAGGTGACCCTGGGTAAATCACTTAACCCTGTTAGCCTCAGTTTCTTTATCAATCAAATGAGCTGGAGAATGCAATGGCAAACCACTCTGAAATCTTTGCCAAGAAAACCCCAAATGGAGTCATGAAGAGTTGGACCTGACTAAAATGACTGAACAACAGCTACAACCAAAAAAAGGAGATGCTGGTTTTACTTATGGGTTGAAGTAAGCCTCGAATATCCATTCTAGCACAAAACCAATAAAGAGGTACCAAGGGGTCATCAAAGATCTCTTCTCAGCATAGCATGCTAGGGTGGATACCTCTGGAAATAAAAAGCTATCAACTCAGGAAATCAGGAAAGGCTTCTCATGGCAAATGTCACATTAGTTAAGCCTTGAAGGAGGCCATAGATTCTATGAAATCATTCTAAGGATTATCTGAGAGGTGGGAGATAAGAGTATTGAGTTTGGGGAATAGCAAATGGGACAGTTTTATCTGGAACACAGAGTATGTGAAAGGGGATAACATGGAATCAGTCTAGAACAAGAGTCTTCATATTATGGCCTATGAGCCAAATCTGGCCTGGCACCTCTTTTTGTATGGCCCTTGGGCTGCAGTTTGCTCAGCCCTGGTCTAGAATTAGGGTAGTAGATATGCGAACGGAGGGAAAGGAACAGATATATGAGAATTTATGGTGATAGAATCAATAAGACACTAACTAAATGGATATGGAAAAGAGGAAAGGTGTGAAGGAAAGGGAAAAATCAAAGATAACTCTGTGATGGAGAACCTGTATGAGAGATAGGACCTTGATTCTCAGGTATCAAAATTAAATTAAATTTCTTAGACCTTTGAAGTTATAAGTTAAATGTCTGTAAATAATTTAGGAAAACTGGTTTTCTTTCATTGGTACTGGATGACAAGTCATATAATATTAGAATAGAACACTCTCTGAAGAATGAAGTTGAGAGTAGCTCAAAGAATCTTAGAGATGATGCATGGTGGTCATGTTATTATTTAGTTGTTTTCAGTTGTGTCTGACTCATTGTGGCATATTTGGAGTTATCTTGGCAAAGATATTAGAGTAGTTTTCCATTTCCTTCTCCAGTTCATCTTACAGATGAGGAAACTGAGGCAAAGAGGGATAAGTGACTTGCCCAGGTTCACACAACTAGTGTGAGTCCAGATTCGAACTCAAGAAGATGACTCTTCCTGACTCCAGCCCCTGGCACTACATTAACTGTGCTACCTAGCTATCCACAGTAGGCATGAACTTGCTGCAATATATCACAAATGTTCACCAAAAATGTGGCATAATGGGTGCTATGGGAGAGATACAATATGAAAAAAAAAGATCCCTCAGTTATGTAGCAAGAATGATGCATAATTCCTGGACAACTCATGTGCTCCATTTATATCCATGAAATATCAAATATCCGTAGAATGGATTCTTAACTCTGGTCCACGAACTACACTTCTCAGCTGTAATGAGTTTCCTTTGTAATTCTTCACTTTTTCTTTTATAAATTTGAAAACATTCTTCTGAGAAGGGTTCCATTAGCTTCATCATACTGTTAAAGACAACACACACACACACACACACACACACACACACACACACACTCACACACACAAGTTAATCTCTAGCAGAAAGCCTAGGAATAGTTAATGGATCTCTCTGCAGAATTTACAAGATCACCTGGACAAGCGTTGCCCCGATCGGACAGCCATGGATAGGTCATAATCTGCCTCATCAGAGGGATTACCCTCATCAGTGAGATCACAGATCTATAGGATCAAAGGGAATTTGGTTAATACAAGGAGATAGAGGTTTACTCTTTCTAATACTGGCAAAGTAGCAACTTTGAGCTAATCCCAAATGTGTCTGGCACGGCTGAGATTCAATTTAAATAGAGACAGCTGCCTCAGGCTTGGCAGTGGTGAGCGTGAGACAGGAGACAGAAAAGCTACTCGCTCTTCTTGCTTCCCAGAAAGGGCTAACTGACCTCTATGCACAAGGCTCCCTCACCCTATTTGAAAAATGGGGCTTCATCTAAGAATCTTCATTTCAACTCAATTGAAAAGAATATCCTGAAAAGCTAACCTTATTAACTAAGTCTAAGGATCTATTTCATGATGACTAGCATTCTCATTGTTTTACCTACTGTTAGAATATTCTCTCTTTTTCTTCTAGGCTTCCTTCCTTTCCTAAGACAACTAGGTGGCCCAAAGGATAGAATGATGGGAATGGAGTCAGGAAGAGATTATAAGTTCAAATTCAGTCTCAGATGCTTTAGCAGTGTGACTCAGAACAAGTAACAGCCTCTATCATCCTCAATTTCCTTCTTGGTTCCAGTTGGGTTGTTGTAGGGATCCAATGAGGTAATACTTGTAAAGCCCTTCTTACGTTGCCTGGCCTATCGTGGATATTTAATAAATGTGTATTCCCTTCCTTTATTCATTTAATTTAAGACAGGGTCTGTTTGTGCTTTCTAGCCATTGCCTGAATTCTGTTGGCAGTCTTTGAATTATCCAAAGACAATGATTTCAGACCTGGCTGTTTCAGAATTTATCTGTGAATAATTATGTGTTTAGAGAAGAGAAACAAGCTGTAAGAGTTTGTGAATATGTGTCTCTAAATATTTTCTACTAACTTGTTGAACCTAAGGATTGGTTGTGAAAGGAAGTTTCTGTATCCCCAGGAAAGGTTACCTATGGTAATAGGAAAAATACTGACTCAAGAAAAGGAGACTGTTTCTACACCAACTACAAAAGTGGAGAAATAATGCAATTATAGAAATAATTCCACCAACTCATTTGCTTCAATTATCTGGTTATTTAAGTGGGTGATTTTTGTCTTGAGTCATCTAGATAATTGACTCATTTCTATACTTCACTTTGCATGTGGAGAAGTGACTAGAACTTCTCTTTTTCTACAAGTGTTTTTAATTAGGCCAGGTAATGCTGCATTTATTATTCCAATCCAAAAAGCATTTATTAAGTGCCTACTATTTTGACAAAGTAATAGATGTGGTAATAGAGAAAGGTGACTGATTCCACAACTGACATACAAGAATCTGACTCCTTTTTTACCTATAACATGCGTATAATATTGTTTCAATTCTTAAAATTTCTGAGATTAGATTTAAAAAAAACATGTAATATCTATGGAAAAGTCTATGTAAAGTCAGATATATCCTATTCCTGATAAAAAAAAAATCCAGAAGTTTTCTCTAAAAGGGAAAAAATATGAAACACTATAAAAGGAAGAGAGTAATAGCCATGAAATATATCATCTGTGTATTTTATTTTTTTGTTATTTGATCAATATGGGTATTCTGTCCAATGGCGCACGCACTGATCCCTTCTGATCCTCTGCAATGCTTGTCCATGCTCTCTCACCAGGGAATGCACCTGATGTGTTAGCAACCTTCTCCTTGAGTTCTTGACATTATGTGGATGCCAGTGGAGAACATGCTCTCTCAGTCCATTCCTTCCCTATCGTCCCTGTGACATAATCAACCTATCTTTCCTTTTCTTAGTTTTATCTCTCTTATTATACACTTTATACTATTTCTCTCATGCAGCTCTTTGTTAAGAATAGGTTGCAGCCTATTTACACCCACCATGAGCCTCCGAGGCTATTGCTTTTTGATTGACCCATAAATTAAAGTCTTTGGAGACTAGAACATCCTATGATTTTTAACCAAACAGCATCACTAAAAGAATATCGAAGCTTAAAAGATGTTCTTTTGTTCCTTGGAGAGGTTTGGGGTTATTTAAAGCGTGCAGAATTTCCCAAAGGCAATTGAAGTCATTACACTCTAATTCTAGGCCCAGTTCATTGTCAATTGTCCATGCAATTGTCCATGATATTTGTATTGATGAGACAGTTTTATGGATCATCCACTCAATTGGATATCATAGTTTAGAAAATTCAAATAATTCATGCACTTGGTTATTCCTGTGTGGGTAGTTAGGTTAAAAACTTTTGAATACTTAAGGATTATATTTAAGAAGCTCTGTTACAGAGTTAGATGAAACCAATACTGGGCCACTTCCAAACATCATCATCTGGAGACCATCACAACTTATTTGGAATTTCATTTCCATTTGTACCATGATAGACATCTTCAATAAGAATGTTTATTATTATTGTTGTTTTGTTTTTTCAATCATGTCTGACTCTTGGTGATGGCATTGGGAGTTTTCTTGGCAAAGTTACTGTAGTAATTTATCATTTCCTTCTCCAGCTCATTTTACAGATGAGGAAACCAAGGCAAACAGAGTTAAGTTACTTGCCAAAGGTCACATAGCTATGAATGATTTGGGAAGATGAGTCTACCTAACTCCAGGCCTGGCCTTCTATCTCCTCTGCCACCTATTAGTAAAAATGGCAAATACCTGTGCTGTGCGTACATCTCCTTGTTTATATCTTGCTTGGTGCTTAAATTTGTATTAAAGGGATCACCATTCACCAAATCGTTCAGTAAGACACTAAACAAAATTATTTTTGTTGATATTTTTTTTCAGGGAATGATATGTTTTGGCAGGTGTATGAGAGACACTTGTTAGAAGAAATGGTTTAAGGTGTCATTTTATATTACAAAATCAATTTTTATAGTCATCAAATAAAAACAATAGGACCTTTTCTTTTCTACACCTATATAATTATAAAGATAAAATCTGCTTTAAGATATTGTTCGTAAAATCCTGCCTATTTCCTCCTAATGCATCCACCAAGATGCATTTGGAGATGGTGTCTCTAAGATTTATAGATATGGCAAAGTAAGCATATTGCTTGGTAGTTATTGATATTTTCTTACTCTTTTTTTCTTTTTTATTGCCAGTAATAAAGTTTCTGATTTTTCCAAGAATTTTCTTTCCTCACATTTTTTCCAGATAGCTTAAGAATCCATTCTTCTCAATCACCTCAGAAGTGTATCTCTTCCATCAAAGACCCTTTTATGTATACTTGGTTTCATCTTTGTTTCTTACTTCCATTTCTACTTCCTACTTCAGTGCTTAAAGAACTGAGATATTAAGGGACCAAGTATATGAGCCACTTTCTTTGACAGGTGAAAATAGTTCTAGAAATCTTGGCATCTTTTCCATTTTTAGTCAATTCTTCATCCTTCTATGTTCATTATTAAATGTCTTCGGGATGACCTTGCTTATTTGTATCTCTAGCCAAGATTTCTAAAAATTAGTTTTGTTTTCTTTTGACTATTTCTTGCTGTTTTATGAAGACACTGCCCACAATTTCGTATCTTGCTCCTACATGAGAATTTACAGATTAGTTTATATTCTTAAATAGCATTGTGCTAGCATCATGCTTGGAGTATAGTAAGTGTTTAATAAATGCTTATTTTCTTTCTTCCTTCTTTCCTTGGCTGCCATATGTCTCTCTGTCAAGGATATCAAGTGATTGTTGGCTTAGGTAGTTACTAAACGCTTGTTCTCCTTCTTGTGAATGATTTATATCTATCGACTTTTTTTCCAAAAAAAGGAAATGGTGGTAGTAATGGTTTATTCTTTTATTCACTTGATAATATTCATCTAATTTAACTTTTTTTTTCTCTCAACAACCAATTTAAAAATATAAGATGGAATTTGTCTCCTTTGCATAGTATATCTGGTCTCCTTCATTTTTACCTATAATTTTGCATTATTTATGAAATTTGCTCTAACCAGTTGATACTTTGACTACTCATACAGAACCAATCCAAAAGTATTTCCTTCAACAGAAATGAACTAATCTATTAAATACAGTCAATTTTTGTGATGTTATCTGATATTTGCTATGTCAATTGCCCCCCAACCCTCTCTTCAGGAGGAAAACGGACCTGATTTGGCCTCTTGTGTTTTTCACTCCTGAACCATACTTTCTGAAGAAAAATCACATTTTACTGTCTTCTATGTTATTTGCATGATAATGATCAAATATTAAACTATATGCTGATTGAATTTAGAAGATGTGATCAGTTTTTTAAAGTTTCCCTATCTCTTTATCTTCTGCAATGTTTTTGAACATAAGCTATAAATATATTGATGATGTTTTTTTTTTCTAAATACTTATTCTAAGGGTTGTATTACGAGATGACCAAGTGTCCCATGAAATTATGCTTTTGATTGTCTTTGGGCATATAATAAAAATCAGTTCCAACCCCTTTATTTATCTCTCCAAGGAGAATCGGTCAATGATCTTTTCATTCAGTTTCAATTTTTCATTGTCTACTGATTTAATTTACAGTGAGAATGTCCAGATAGATGAGATTCAGTTCTTCTAGTAATATATCTTCTCTTTGGACATTGGGCAAGAGTCCCCATTTAGAATAAAAAAAAACTAAATTCATGTTTATAGACATTTCCATATCTAGGTGATGATATGAATATCTATGATTCTTGGCACTCTCCACTTCCTTCCCTATCACTTTGTCATGGTTACCAAAGAAGCAAAAGGAGGAAATAAAAGAACAATCACCATGATGCATTTTTCTTGATTCATGGTCACACAGTTCTTGTCATGGTCACACAGTTCGACACCAAGTTTCCATTCAACTGATAATGATCTCTCCATATTCAACTATTCTAGCCCACATAAAGCAGATGGGATTGGCCATCAGAAGTATACCCAAATCCATTCCAGTATATTAGAACCCACGAGAGCTTTATGTCCTCTGGCACAGCCTGTAAAAACCCAGTCATCTCCATGATATAATGTGGCATATGCAAAAGACTTTGTGAAGCTACATTTATATATGTATATTACTTTACATGTCACAAAATACATTTATTTCATTCCAACCACACTTATTATGCACCTACTGTGTGTAACACACAAGCTCAAGGGATAAAACAAAATAAAACAATCCTTGTCTTCAAGAAGTTTCTTTCTAATGGATAGGTTTATTATGTAAACATAAATTGCAAAATAATTTGAAGTATGTAGAGAAAAGCAGCTGTAAAAATAAGAAAGACTTTGTGGAAGAAGCGGTATCTAAGAAACCCCAGGGAAACTGAGGCTAGAATCACAATGTGTTAGGGCTGTTAGGTTTTATTATCTTCATCTTGCCAATAAGTCCACTTAGGTCTGAAGAAAATTGGGAGGAGCCAAGCAGAAATTCGATCATTCAAAGGGAGGAATATCTTTTCCCTTTCATTTTTCAGGGAAAAAAAAAGATGAAATGTAACCCACAGACAATTGTGGGTTAGCTTCAGCTCCTTTTCCCATAAGTCCCTTTAGGATTGGAATATTCACTTTGGGATGGGCTTTTTGCCCAGGCCATAGCTGTCTTCATCCTTCTTTGTTTTGTGGTACTCTGGGAGCAGGGCCAGGATGATGGCCAATAGCTTTTCTAGGATGCTACTTAAAGCTGGTCTTGAGAAAACAAATGAAAATTAATTTTTCTGCTTCCTATGAAACAATATCCAAAGGTTCAAATGCTTCCTCTTCCTGTTCTATTCTGGTGAGAGTACAAGTCTTTCAGATGCTGAAAAGTTAGGGAAACCCTAAACTCAGATGGGCCCCAGGACTGCCACTATTCCCATCTAAAGAGGAATGATGGACAATATCATTACACATATCACCACAACATTTATAAGAATGCTTCTCTTACTTATTTTAACTCCATTCCCCCCCAATTCCACTTTATTTTGCTGCCCCTACACACTCCATTTCCCCTCCATTCGGGCTTCTATACTTATCTTCTCAACTCCAATCTTGTCTTTTGTTGAAACCTTCACTCAACTTTCAGATTTTCCACATTTATTATTTTCTTTGGAAAGGACCCTTTGTAGAACCGTTTTCATTACTCTTACATAATGCATACACTGCTCCTCATCACCAAATTCTCCTGCTACTCTCAAGATGACTCTGCCTGATGAAAAATCAAAGGACAGAGAGGTATGGGACTTAGGTGGTATTCGTTAGTCACATGATAGCATGACAGGGAATGGGAAGATTTCCTTATTTGGAGTCAGGAAAACCAGGCTATTATTCTAGCTACTAGGCTATATCACAGACTATTATAGGTGACCGCAGATATCTTTTACATTCTGTGACTAAATTTTTCCTTCTATAAAATGGTATCAATACTTTCACAACCTAGTGTTTTGCTTTGTTTTGCTTTCTGAGGAAAGCATTCTGCCTATTTTATAAGTCACTCAGCCAACTGTTCTTGTTGTCATTTCTGGTTCTTCAGCTTTTTAAGAGGACCGATTAGAACGAACGTCTCGACTTGACTTGCATATGAATTGGATTTCAGTGAGACAGGATTGCACAGTCATTAGTCTCACTCTTTCTTCTAGAGTCATCAAAGTCCAGAGGCAAGATAAAAAGGAAGCATATTGGTGATGGTCTAGGATCCTGTGGATGGCCTCTGTGTCTATGATGTTTGACCAAGCTCTAAGCACTCCACAGAACCACCACCATGACCACTGGAACAAATGATTTTCATCTGCTTATTCTTCCTGGGGAAATCTTCACAAGCTTGAGGTAGATATTGGCCTAAGTCTCTGATGGATCTGAGGTCCATAGATTAACCTCAACCTGTGTTAAGCCAGTCTATTGAGGCAGTTTCTCAGAGTGTGACTTCTGAGCATACTTCAGCTTCTTCAAGCCATAGTTGAGAGTTGAGTGGATGAGCAGCCTTGAAAAGGGTTCAAAAAAGCCCTCGTGGTGGGTGGAGCCAAGATGGCAGCTAGAAAGCAGGGACTTGCCTGAGCTCCCTGCCACGTCCCTCCAAAAACCTATAAAAATGGCTTTGAACAAATTCTAGAATTGCAGAACCCACAAAATAGCAGAGGGAATCAGGGCTCCAGCCCAGGACAGCCTGGATGGTCTCTGGGTAAGATCTACCACCCATGGAGCTGGGAAAGGAGTAGAACACAGCCCAGCATGAGCCCCGCCTGGACCAACCAAACCTGGAGCTTGGCAGAACAGGCCCTAGCATCTTGAATCAATGAG
>CM053626.1:49656059-49715386 GCA_028646595.1 Phalanger gymnotis
ATTTCTTACCCCACAGGAAAGAAGGAGGAAAAGACAAAAAAGGGGGGGGGGTGATAGAAGGGAGGGCAGATAGGGGGAAGAGGTAATCAAAAACAAACATTTTCAAAAAGGACAGGGTCAAGTGAGAAAATTCAATAAAGTGGAATAGGTTAGGAAGGAGCAAAATACAATTAGTCTTTCACAATATGAGTATTGTGGAAGGGTTTTACATAATGATACACATGTGGCCTATGTTGACTTGCTTACCTTCTTAGGGAGGGTGGGTGGGGAGAGAAGAGGGGACAGAATTTGGAGCTCAAAGTTTTAAAAACAGATGTTCAAAAAAAAGTTTTCACATGCAACTAGGAAATAAGATACACAGGCAATGGGGCATAGCAATTTATCTTGCCCTACAAGAAAATGAGGGAAAAGGGGATGGGAGGGGAGTGGGGTGACAGAAGGGAGGACTGGCTGGGGAATGGGGCGGCAGCCAGAATATATGCCATCTTGGAGTGGGCAGGAAGGTATAAATGGAGAGAAAATTTGTAATTCAAACTCTTGTGAAAATCAATGCTGAAAACTTAATATATTAAATAAATTTAAAAAAAAGAAAGCCCTCACATAAGAAGTGCTAAGTCCTCCATGAACACCCCATACACTCCAGTCACTCAGCTAGCATTTGTTAAGCACCTACTCTTTGCCAGGCAATGTGCTATGTTGAGGATACCAAAAAAAACGTAAACGATTCCCTTACTCTCAAGGAACTTACAGTTAAGTCTAACAAAAATGTGACTTGTAGTTATTACTGTTTTTAATTTATTGTTGTTATTGATTTGAAAAGTCAAATTTTTCTTTAGTGTAGGGAACTCCCCATTAGAAAACCTGTTCTACCAAACACAGATCAATACCTTACAGTCTTAAAGAGTTACCTGGGTGTATTGAGAAATGAAATGACTCTCTCAAGGTCACATAGCAAGTATGTGACAGAGGCCAGACTTTAGGCCAGGTCTTCATGCCTGAGAGGGCATATCTCTATCCATTACAACACACTGATTCTAAGCATTATTTTTATTGCTGTCATTACTAAGATCATAGGAATTGTCTAGGCAATTTGTTAATATTAGATGTTGTAAAAAAGATGAAGACCTGCATTAGAAGAGGTACTTTTCTCATCTAGGAATTCTCCATATGAATGAAATCATGGGTCTAGTCCCTATTCCCATTATAAATCTATAATAGTTATTCACTAAGGAATTTCTCCCTCTTTTTATACTTTAAAAAATCCAATTCCAACATTGATATCCACTTATAAACATTTCCACCTTCAAAACTAGAGGCGGTATGTCAAACAAGCAATTTATATTCCATTCTAGGATATCTCATTAAGGTTTTTGGTTTTCATGATGGACAGAGGATTCCTCTTTTAAATATTCCTTGGGAGTATTGGATGTTTTACCTTCCTGTTATAACCATTTTTTTCTCCATTAGAGTAGGTAAACAGATGTGCATGTCACATATGGAAAGGGACAACTTGCAACAGAGAGAAAAGAAAAGGACATAGGACCTCTATTAATTTGCACACATGCAGGTCTTGTCCATATACATTAAATGTAATCATTTCCCTTTCCAGAAATCTCTAAGGCTATTGTGGTTGACCATGGGGTCAGAAGAAGGACAAATTGCAAGAACAGCTGTCATCAGCCAAAAGAGTTAGCTAAAAAGTAGTACAAAGGCCTTCTGATTCTCCAAACATTACTCAGCGTGCTCAAGTCGTACTTATGACTCACTGTTAAGAAGATTAGTGATGGGTAAACCACAAGCATTCCTTGGTACACATTCCCTAAAATATTGGACAGTATTTATGGGTATATGTGATGGCTTCTTATATTGAGCAAGATAACATCTTAACCTCTGAAAGGACTGGGGTTGAACTTGAAAGTCAGATTCAAATCCAACATAAGGGGCTACCTGTGCTATCTAATCCATCTCAAATAAAGTTTAAAGTAATTGTATTTTCAGACTAAGAATTGAAATTAGGGCCTAAAAGTATTTCCCAAGAGCTTAGCTACCTTGTCCTGATTCTTGATTTCATTTTTATTTCCTTATGTGCATTTGGATTCACCCTCCCCTTTTCTTGGACCTGATTATGAGTATGCTATTTTGTCAGTTTTGAAGAGATCGTTGCCGGAAATTTTGTAACAGGATTTAGTCATATTCGTGGAGTAGGACATTGGGAAACTAAAAGATGCAGTAGGCTTAAAAACATCCTTTTCCTGTGCCTTTCTCCATCTCAAAGAGGAGCAATCTATTTATCCAAAGTAGAAATAGATTTCCTAAGGATTATGTCTAGTCTTAAAAAGAGTAATATTGGTAGTGTTAGGGCTGGTACATGTCTACAATGTAAATAGGCAATAGTAATAGTAGAGTACCAGGAATCCTTGCTTTTGGAATATGTTTTTTTCCAGATTGAATTAGACAGCATGTCTGTTAAGTCCAGTAAAATCCTTCTGGCAGTAAGTAATAGGATTCTTGAGAGGAATGCAGAACCCCACATGGTACAGTTATCCAGTTATAGTATTGACTTTTTCAGAAGTTAAAGAGTTAGCTAACACCTACTGCTTTCAAACTGAGAGGTTCTACATGAGGCAAATGTTTCCAAAGGGCATAGTGTAGTTTGGCGCAGAATATTTTCCTTTATGTTATATGTTTTGTCTAGAGGGTTCCATAGAGAATTAACTCTCAACTCATCAAAACATTCAAACCAGCTCTTCATACCTCCAGCATGCAGGGTAAAGAGAATTGTAATAGATTAATTAGGCTGGAAATCTGTCCCAATGATAGACCATTAGGTATGTGTCTACATGCTTGACTCATGAATGGTCAATCAGTAACTTCTTAGTTTCAAGGCCATGGGCCAACAGTGGTGGTTTAGTTCAGATAACTTTGGAGATTTAGAGAGAAAAGCAGTACCACTGATATAGTAGGAGAAGTTGGGAAACAAATTTTGTGAGGAATTAAAATCAGCTTCTTGGAGCACATTTTAATTAATAAATAAATAATAATAGGTTATTGTAGTTGAAATAGAAATATTTTATTAATAGAATGGAAGGAGACAAAGATCAAGAATAGAAAGAGATGTCCATACTAATTTATGTCTTATTATCATGACAATAGACCAATTCAATTGCAGTAATACCATTTAAGTACATAATGAGAACATTCTGAAGCATACATTCAAAAAAGTTTATCTTTGTCATTAATGGAAAAAAAATGGCATCACAGAAAATTAATGGTGGTTTGAAACGAGAATACTGGGTATAAACAAAGATAGACAACAGAGTCAGGTTTTGTGTGTGTGATAGCAGCAGAAATGGACATGACCAAATAATTGCTCTATCCAATTTTCTTATTGTTGACCTTAAGATATTCTCCATGATTGTTGGCCCATAAAAACAAATTCTGGTAAGTTGCATCTAATTCTTCTACTCCCTTCTCTTGTCTACATCTAGAAATCAGACATCAGGATTATTTAATTCCTACACTGTATCTTGCAGAAAACTAGGCAATTTCTTTTTTTTTGAATAATGTCGATGATAGTAACCTGAGATCATAGAAAGACACAAGTCATATCCAAAGTAGTCACAAATTCTAGGTCCTACAGTCTACCAAAAGATTTCTACATTCCTATTTTACTTCTACATTCTATATTTAAACATATCCCTCTCCCCCACAAAACAAAACACACACACGTGCACACACACACACACACAAATACACACACATTTTGTTCCTAGATCCTCTATACCTATGGAAAATCTTTATCTCTACTGGTCATACCACAACTCTCTGTCACCCAAGCTCATGACCTTGGAATTATTTTTGACTCTTTCCTCTCCATCGTCCACATTTTATTGACTGCCTACTTCCATTCCCAAATTCAACATATTTCTCACATCCATTTCCTTTTCTTTCCTCTTACTACAACAATCCTTTATTAGGTCCTTACCTCTGCTTTCCTATAGTATGGTAATGGTTTCATAACAGGTATTTTTTGTACTCCTGATTGATCTTGCTAATAGACCATTTTGATATTTATCCTTTATTAAAATCAAAAACAAAAACTTCGGGGGCTCTACATTGCCTACTGATTGGAATATAAATTCCAGTTTCTTTCACTCATTGCTCTCCACAATTTAGTTCCTAACTGATTTTTCATATTTTTGTCAGGTCACTGCCTGTTACATACTTTATATTCCAAATAGACTGATCTACAGTACTTCTCTCTCCATTTCTCTTGCTGCTGTTCATTATTCCTTGTATCTAGAATGGATTCCCTCCAATCTCTGTCTCCTTAAGTTCCTCCCTTCTTTCAAGAGTCAACTCTAGTACAATTTACTCCATGAAGATTTAACAGATCCTCCCCAAAACGAAAGCAATTGCTTCCTGTTTAAATATTCGAGAGGGCTTTGACTGGTCACCTATTTTATTTTAGTATATCTATATTCCTATATCTATAAGTACATATATAGATATATTTTTTCCTTCCTATGTCATATCTATCTGTATATCTCCAGTGACTTTCAAATGAAAGCTGTGTAACAAATATTTGTTGAGTTGAATTTGGAACAAAATAGTCTCATTATCATGCTGTCTTTTTCCTTCTAGTCTTCCCATAGCTACCCTCCACTATCCAACATTCACCCCACTTCTCTCATAAATGCTCCCTACCTTAAAAACATTTTTTCCTATTTGATTGGCAATATTTTTGAAGAGAAAAATTGCTTTTAATATTTTTCCCAAATCGGAAAGCCACAATTCAGTCTTTTCTTTTTTAACTCTTCTCTTTCTTTTCCTGTTGGAAAACTTAGGATGGTCAGTATCTCATCTGCAAATCTCATCAGAATGCAGAACAAAGAGCTTCAGGGAGCATTGGAGTAATGGGGTAAACCCACGTTATAACAATTACTGCATGTAAAGGAAATGAACATGGCTCTTGAGCATGTGGACTTCATGTGTGGTGATGGCTTAGGTTGTTTGGCAGAGCTTGAAGTACAATTATTTACTCAGTGGAATGCTTTGTTATCATTAAACATTCGTTTTACCCTTAATGACCTAAAAATGTCCAATGTGGAGTTGAATCTTCAGAAGTGCCTTAAATGATGCAGTATTTACGAAATAGTCTCCCTCATATTTAAATATTTGGAGAGGGTTGTAAATGACTGTTTATAATTCCAGGACACTGAAACAGGGAAGTTTTCAATAAACATACTTATGTATTCTATTAGAAGGCCCTTAAATTAGAAAATATGCCACATGTTTCTTCACTTTCAAAATATTTTTAATTTTTATCCTCACTCCCACTAAGGTCATCACTTGTGCTGAGAGGAATGATTCTGCAGTCCATCTCTTTTTGTCCTGGACTAGAACATTATGTGACTAAGGGAAGACTGTCCTGGGAGTCAGGACTGGTTTTTAAACTAGATTCTGCCTGGGCTGTTTCTATAATAGCATAAATCTTGTGTAATCAGTCTTTGTCTTTAAGCCCCCCACTCAACCACCCTATAGATTACCTATAGACAAACAAGTCTCTAAAGATTACCCAGAACTCAAAGAGGTGAGACAACTAGTTAAAAAGGTCACAGACTTACAAGACCTAAATCTGGGAAGGATCTTAGAAATCATATAGTTTAACCTTTTCATTTTACAGGGGAAGACTTTTATTTTCAGTGTGTAGATGATCTCACCCACAAAAACTTTTGCAAAATCAGGGACTCTCAGAGCTGGAAGGAACTTCAAAAGTCACGTAATCCAACCCACACCTGGACAGGAATCCCCTCCAGACCATCCTTCAAGTGATGACAATGTAACACTGAAGAGATGGGTGTGGAACAGTAAGTAAGAATACTGAACTTGTGGTTTGAGAACCTGTGTCCAAGTTCTACCTTTTACCAGTTGTTGGACTCTGGACAACTCACTTAACCACTCTAGTCTTCAGTTTTCACATCTATAAAATGAAGGCTCGATGTATCTTAAGGTTTCTCGCAGCTCTAAATCTATGATTCTATAAGGACCTCACTAACTATCTCGAGAGGTAGTCTGTCCCACCTTGGGATTATGTTGCTAGAGAAATAGAGAAAAAGATAAGATAGAGATGATAGAGATAGAGTGAGAAGTGCTCATACCTATTTATTTATGTATATATATATATGTTTATAATCATTAACATTTATGTAACACTAAGTTTTGCTAAGCACATTGCAAATATCATCTCATTTTATCCTCATATAAACCACAGAACATAGAGGTTGTCATTGCCCTGCATTTTACAAGTGAGGAAACTGAGGCAGGCAGTGGTTAGGTGGCTTGTCCAGGGCCACACAATCATTAAGTATCTGAGGCTGTATTTGAACTCAGGTCTTTCTGAATCCAAGTCCTGCACTTGAACTGCCAAGCTACAGTGGTTATTTAAAATGACAAATTCATTTAAATACATAAACACATACACACATATATGTATATATATATATGTATATATAATTTTCTTTGTCTTCAGACAAAACATAATTCCTTAGGAGGGGGTTGTGAATGATTTTACTTTTTCTTTCTAAAGTTAAGTTCCCAAATTATTTACTTTGTATACATCTGTGCCTTCATATACACACACATAACATATACATATATACACATATATTTAAATTTATGTATGTGTATATATGTATATACACACACATACATATATGAACCCTGAGTCTTTCTTACTGAACCTTCCACAACCACAGGTATTTACGACCATCCCTCTCACCCTCCAGATCCCAGTCCTTATGCTTTCTCCCATCCTCCCCCATCCAGCTTTCCTCCCTCCCAGTCACTGAAAAGTCTTTGCTCATTCCAAGCGCTTTAGGAACCTCATGGCAATAAAAACACTGGGTGCAATTACTAGGCAGGCTTTTCTGTTTCCTCATTTATATCCAGGTAATGATAACAATTCTCTTTTTGGTGTCTCATTATGTTCACATTTATATTTAATTTGGTTTGGAAGGATCGTGCATCCAAGGCCCCTTTCTCACAAAAATATACCTAACCTTCAGGGGAAGTGAATCCCCCAAAGCCCATGAATGTCAGCTTCACAATGAGCCAACTCGTCCAAGGAAAATATCAGGGAAAAAGGAATAATAGCCCTGAACATGGGTGAGTAATAAAGTTGATGGAGTGAAGAGAGATCATGTAAATAACCACCCCCACCCACTAATTCTTCAGCTCCTCTGTTGCTTCCTCTTCCAGCTCATTTCCATCCTCTCCACTCTAACTAAGGCTTCCCAGTTGGTGGGAGTGACTCCAGCCTTCTTAGGGGAAAGACACACATCTCTGGACCATTTTTTCTCCCTCTTAATGAGTACCACACGCACAACCTTTGGATGTGAATAGGACTAGTAATGAGTCGTTAAAGCCTGTGGAATGAAAAGCTCTAAAGGTTGTGGTATAGGAAGAAAACAGGATGGTTCTAGGGTTTGTTGTTATTTTGTTTATTTGTTTTTTTAAGAGGCAATTCATTGAAGTAGAAAGAACTAAACTTAGAGTTAGAAGTTTTGGCTTTGCCATATACTTGTTATATGGCATGGGGAAAGCCATATTAATTCTCTTAGACTCAGTTTCTCCATTTATAAAATACAGAATGCCTAGAATCAAACATTAGAGTTGGACCATATTCTATGGTCCAGTAGAACTGACTTTCTGGCTGATTCTCACATTTGACCATCCATCTCTCTTTCTGTATCTTTCACTGTCTGTTCCCCAGGGAATTCATTCCATCCTCATCTTCCCTCTTTGAATCACATATTCCTTTCAAAAGTCAGCTCAAGGACCCCATTTTTTTTTATGAAGGCTTTCCTGATTCCCTCCCCCAGCTGCTATAACCCTCTCCTCCCCCTGCAAATTACCATTTCTTTTCAGTATGTGTACTTCTGTAGGTGCACATAGTCTCCTAAATTGAATGTAACCTTCCTGAGGGAAGGGAATATTTAATTTTCTCCCCCCTTGTATCCCCAGTGTCTAGCAGACTGCCTGACACACAAGAAGGACTTAAATGCTTGTTGATGGGTTGATTGGCTGTCAGGAAGGGACCTTAGAGTTTCTTTTTTTCACTTTAGAGATGATAAAAACAGAGATTCAAAGAGATTTACTGATTTGGCAGCATCATACATATTGCAAGTGGCTGGGCTAGTTTTTGAACCCAGTCCTCTGACTCCAAAGCTACCTGACCTGACCACCTCACAGGTCGGGAACAACAAGAGAGATAACGTTTCTGAAAACAATGAAGTGTTTTCCAAATGCAATGAAAGTAGCATTCCAATTGTTCTTTTTAAACATGAGTTTCTCTTCTTGTTTGACTTCTTAGTGAAGGCCTCCTTCTCTTCTATGTGACTCAGGAATATCATGAGGGAAGTAGCTCTCTGTTTGGTCTTCTATCAATTTTGTAAGTAATAAATGTTTTCCTTGGAAACCAGTCCTCAATGAAGTAAATTTCAGAAACATTTATTGAGTTCCTGCTCTGTGCTCACCATAGACTACGTCATTTAGATCCCAGCTGCTTCAACTGGCATTTCACTTTTCTCAATGGGGAATGCCCTAAAACATATGAAAGCATTTGTAGAATTGAAATTGAACACAAAGGGAGACATGCTAAGCAAATTATTTTTACAACAAGGAATTATTCGGAAAACTGGGGAATCTCTAATACTCTTTGAGCCAGATTTCCCTAGTGTTAGCTACTTATGGGGAATGTTACATACTTTGAGAAACCATTGACTATCATGGCAGAAGAATTACTTTTTTCCTATGTTAGGGAAAATTCCAAAAGCTCAGTCTCCTGAAGACCCTAATTTAGGATCTAGAGATGGAAGGAATTTCAGAGCCATTCTAGTTTCTAATCGCATCTAACAATAGAGGAAATTGAGACCCTAAAACATTAAATGACTTGCCCAGAGTTGTTACATAATTATTTCCTATGTGCACTTTTGTGGTTGATTTTTAAGTCCCTTTTCTTTAACATTACAATCCTGGAATTATCCATCAACAGTCTTGGAGAGATAAGGACCTTGAGATTACCTAGCCTGGCAAAATGAATCCAGTCAATAAGTGGTCTTGGAGATAGAAATGGCAAACCGTTCCAGTATCTTTGTCAAGAAAACTCCAAATAAGGTCACAAGGAGTCTGACACAACTGAAACAACTGAAAAGCAATAAAAAATAACTGGGGTAAGGCAATTTGGCCAAGGTTAAGTTGCAAATTGGTAGCAAGTCTCCTAAATCCCAGCCCATTGTTCTATATTTTCCATCATTTTCTCTTTATTTTTGAAAAAAAAATGATTAAGACTTATTTATTTCAATATGTTTCATAAGCACTGTGGTTGAGTCAACTTTTGTTTTCAGCATCACATAAACTGAAAACAATCAACCAGTTATTTGATGAAAATCAAATGTCACCAAAATTCATCTTTTGCTAAGCAGGATTATACCATTAAAATTAGCCATTTAAAGTTACAATAAAGACTATGAGTCATGAAATAGTCAAAGATTTTTGGTCATTATTCCCTTATCACAATGGAAGGAGATAAACAGAGTTTTAAATTAATGAACTGTATAATTTACATATCTAAAGGAACTCAAAGGAGAGCTGCGGGCTGATCATAAATCATTATTTATGCAAGTAAATTACGGCCAAGGATTTTTTTTTTTGGAACATGATTCCATGGGTTGGAGTTTTTCCCATATTCAGATTTGTGCACACAGCTACAAAGCTCTCCGAAAGAGCACTGGATATGGAGTTAAAATTCTGAGCTCATACCCTGGAGCTCTGCCATTTGCTAGTTGTATGACTTTGGCCAAGTCCTTTCAGTTCTTGCCATTTTATTGTTCTTACCTGTAAGATGGAGAGAATAGCACAGGAACCAAGTATCTCATAGGAATAATCATAACTCATAATGTAAACAGTTACACCAACAAAAATCTTGTGAAGAAGGTTGCATAACTGTGATTCTCTCTATTTTGCAGGTCAAGAAACTGAAGCTTCAGTTAAATTAAGAAGTTAAATTCCTTTCTGATATTTATACAACTGGGTCAGAGCTGAGATTTGAACCGACACCTCTCATTATTCCAAAATCAGTGTTTTGTTTACTTGTTTGTTTCTCCCACTCTACAATGTAGCTGGGAATCACTACAGTGTGCTGGAGTCAGGGTAACTGGATTTCAATCCTGGCTCCCTTATTTACCTACTATATGACCTTAGAAAGGGACAGCTAGGTGGTGTGGTAGATAGAGTGCTAGGTCTGGAGTCAGGATCACTCATTTTCCTAACTTCACATCAAGCCTCAGACACAAGCTATTTGACCCTGGGCAACACTGAAACCTGTTGCCTCAGTTTCCTCATCTGTAAAGTGAACTAGAGAAGGAAATGGCAAACCATTCCAGTATCTTTGCTAAGAAAACCCAAAATGGGTTCATAAAGAGTAGGACATGATAGAGACAACTGAACAACAGTATGACCCTAGACAAGTACATTCCTTCTCTGGGTCTAAATTGGAACCATCTCAAAAAATTCAGAGTCAGACCATCTCCAATCCAAGTATAGGCAATCATTGGGATTGACGCCTCTCATTAAGTGGGCTAAGAGGAACCAGCAACTTAGAGAAAACAAGATGGATTTTTATAGAATAAAGATGCAATTACATAACAGAAATTACAAATATTAAAAAGGCAGGAGGGGTTTGTTAAGGACTAGGTAATACGGGAGCAGTCAAAGCCATAGTGGAACTGTGCATGCGATTACCCACAATGCATACATGATAATGATATTATAATAAGCCTCTCTATGTCGTAAGTTCATTCTAGGTCATTACTTTATTATTACTGCACAGATGCCTACTTAGGGAAAGTCCCTTCTATTGTTTTGGGGTCTACATCCTGCCTGAGCATCCTGCTGGTGTTGCTTTCTGATTGGCTGAATATTGTAGTCCTGTCTAAGGCTAGAAGGACGTGGTTTGAGTACATGGACATACCTGTGTTTCTGTGATAAATATAAGGAATGGGTCTAGGGGCAGTGGCTAGCTAGAGGCAGTGGCTGGAATCCCATCACGTGGACATGCCTGTTATTCTGTGAGAAATATGAGTTCGTGGACACACCTGTTGTTCTAGTGAGCAGTGAGACATATATGAAGAAGATAGGCTACTGGGATGGGGGTGGCTAGGTAGGTATAGTGGGCCTGCTGTTCAGTAGGACCTATAAGGAAGTTAGAATATTGGGGCTGCGGGCAGCTTTATTAGGATTCCATCAAATGGCTATTGTGCTTTATTAATTTGCTTTTCATTATCCCATGGACCAATAGGAGGGGCCAGCTCACTGTCACTCCAAGTCTGAAATTAAGCAAAGTGACTGAGTGAAACTGAGAACATTAATGAAAACTGATCTCCTAATTTGTTCAGCCACACTAGCTTTTTAAATAGTGTCACATGTTAAAAATCAAAGCTGATATTCCCATATTTTAAGTGGCTGGTGACAAAAGGGAAAGAAACTTCTAAGAAAGGACCTTAATCTGTTGTCTGTTACACTCAGTCAATACTAAGTTTTGCCACTTTTGCCAGGCACTATGCTAAGTTCTAGGGATACAAAGAAAGGCAAAAGATGATTCCTGTTCTCAAGAATGTCACAGTCTAATGTCTTTTGAAACAGTCTTTTGCTTGAAGACGGGAGGGGTTCTGATCATTTCAAACCCCACCCCCATTATCCATAGAGATTTGTTGAATGGCTTAACAATGACCTTTCAGATGTTTGGACCTTGAAGATTCTAAAATGAGCCCCTCAGGGCTTAAAATCATAGTTATGAGATCAGTATGCAAGTACTTCCTTATAAATGAGAGGCAATGGACCCTCCACACATAGGTCTGGTGTTTATCTACGCCTATCCGGTGCCTAATGAGGGTAATAATTGAAATGGAGTGCCAGGATAAATTGCTTGACTGCTCTGAGCCCCATTTTCCTCATCTATGAAAGGAAAATTGGACTTTGTGAATTCTTAATTTGATGATCCAATGTTCTAAACAACTAGAATGAGATCTTGGGAAGGGATATCTGGTCCTCTCTAAGGAAAGGGTCGAAAAGACCACAGGTAGATTGACCAAAGCTTCAATCCAGGTAGTCAAACTATCCTTCTCATGTCATCCTTATGATTAGTCTTTCAGACATATGTGCACACGCACACACACACACACACACACACACACACACATTTTAGATCTATAATCTCAGACCAATGTAGAAACCCTCTCCAGCCTATGCAGATCAGCAAATTTTGGGCAACTGCCTGGGGCACTGAAATGACTTTCCTAGGGTCACATAGCCTATATACATAAGAACTTCCCCAATTTAAGACTGGCGTTTTACCCATTCTCCTCCACTATTTCTGATTGCCTCTCACCTACAGTAAAATACACCACCAGTGGCAGTCATGCCTTGATAACCCAAGGCAAAGATAAACTCCAGGGTTGAGAGACTTTTCTTTAGAAGAGAACGGAGATCACCATGCCCGTGGAACTTTAGGCTCTGGACTTGTACAGCACAGCCTCAGATTGATGCAGCCTGTCAGGACAATCAGAAGGGAGATCTGTTCCGGTTTGGTAATTATAGACTTGGAAAGTTTAGTCTTATCTCTCAGAAGTGTCATAGAATCATCCATATAGAACTGGGAGGGACCTCAGGTCATCTAACCTGATCTTCTCATTGTAGACTTGAAGAAACTGAGACCCATGGAAATTAGGTGGTAAATGGAAAGGGGCAGGATTGAATTCAGCTTCCCAGGTCAGGAATTCAAGTGGACCATAATGCAGCCATAGCAATGGACAGCCCAGTGATTCTTCTTCCCAGTTTTCCTGGCAGTTCATGTTTCAGAGGCCTAACCTTCCCTGTGAAACAAATATATTTCCCCTTTTCCATTCAACACTTATCCCTACCACCTCTTCTCTCCTATTCTCCATCCTTTTGCCTAGGCAGCTCAAGGAGCTAAATGCCAAGTTTTATCTTAATATCTCTTTCCCTTCCCCGCCCCATTCACTCTTGTCATCCATTAATACAAGTGCATGCATGAACACACAAATACGTATATGCACATCCTTGCTCTGGTGGAAAATCATGAGAGATGTATACATTGGGGTGATTCTTTTCTTTGTTAGCAGGATTACATTGGGCCCTATGTAGTTAAAATGGATAAATAAAAGATTGGCAATGGAATGAGTCGGGGAGGGGGATCCTGGAGAGTGGTGTAACAGTGTGGTCTTGAGAATGCAATTAAACATAAACAAGAAGTGAACCCCCATGTGGACCTAGATCAGCCCTCGCAAAGAGTTCCAGGTTTAGATTCGATCCCTGAGAGCCTTTATTGTGAAGGAAATAGAGATTATACAACCAAGTCACTGGCTTGGCAAGCCATAAATCCAAATTAACATTTAGACTCTTTTAATGTCCAGTGATTATGAAAAGTCTTTTTTGTTGTTCTCCCCATTTCCACCCCCACCCCCAGAGAATCATTAGTATTTGCTCTCAGTAACATCCTTACTAAAGCCTGTAGGCCTTTCAAAAAATAGAAAAATAAATATTTTTAAGATAATGCATGGAGATTTGCTACCACAAACTACTGTGTTGTTGAGCATGTTGTATCCTTGGGATTTCCCAGCTGCCTAACATAAAAGTTTACTAGGATAAGCAGCTTATTAAGTGTTCACCCGTAGCTGACTGTCACAGTGATGTAGGGGACTGGAACCAAGGGAGGCAGCATTTATTCTTTTATAACCCTTCACAATGAACTAAAAGTTCATTCCCAATTAAGTGTGGTTGACATTTGTATTTTAAGAATTAACCAAGGTACCAGACGCTAAGCCGCCCAAGCCTCTCAAACTGACAGCCTTGCACTAACTTAAAACATTCTGCCCATCTGCAATAAAATCTCCATCTTCTTAGTCCAAGGAAACTTGCTGAGCTCATAGACTAAACATTCAACAGTTGTATGCACTCAGCAGTTTTATGACTTTTTGGTGCTTTTGTGGCATCATCCTGGATTCAATTTATCTTCACGCTTCAAAGAATACTAATTCGGAAGTACTCCAAATGTTTGGGATCATTTTAAGATTATTTTTCTTCTGGAAATTTAAATGTAAACGAAAATGAATACTTGCTTGATAATTTCATACTCTTTTTCACTGACTGTCAAGCAGTTCCCCTTATACTCAAGATACAGTTTTCATGCTTAAGTGCATTTTTTTCCTCCTATCAGTAATGCTAATCTAGAAAATAGTGCCTTTTCTCTCATTTTATGTCTATGAATAGGTGTGGCCAAGTTCAGGAAAATGTAGAGAAGATATTTCTAAAGGAAGTCATATTTTGCTACTAATTTACACAATAAAATCAGAGATGTATTCCCTTAAAAGTAAGCTAAAACAGTAGGCTGAGTTGGAAAATGGATTATGTCTCTCCCCTACTCAAAAAACTCCAGTAGGTTCCTACTATGTTTAGAATCAAATATGAAGCCTTTTGTTTCCCTTTCAGAGCACTTTCCACTCTTATGGTGTGTAGAATGTCCCAAATGTCTTAGTGCAAATGTAAGCTATTAAAGCATAAAACTGAACTAAGACCCTTTCTTACATTCTCTCCTAGACTCTAGAAGTAGCCAAACTTGACTTCTCTCTGTTCCTTAAACATAAGATCCGGTTTCCGATCTCTGTGCTCTTGTCCTGACTTTTCCAAACCCCTAGAATGTATTCCTTTACTTCCAGCTCTAAGAATCCTCTTCTTATTATTTGGTCCAAGCAACATTTTCTAGATGAAACCTTTCTTGATCCCCTCAAATACAAATGCCCTCCCTGCCCAACTGCCTTGTATTTAACTACTTTGAATTTATGTATATTTATTTTCTTTATTTTTATTCTTTATGTACCTATACATACATGGGTATGTGTACATGTGTGTGTGTGTATATATATAATATATATATACACACACACCCATGTATGTATAGGTACATAAAGAATAAAATTATATATATATAATAAATAAATTATTATAAATAAATATTATAAATAAAATTATACACACACATATATGCTATCTCCACATTAGAATGCATTCTCCTTGGGAGCAGGGATTATTTCATTCTTTGTATTTATATCTCTAGTTCCTAGCATAATGCCTGAACCTTAACAAATACTGATTAATTAATTGAGCTGGGGATTACAATATTTGTGATTTGGGATTGCCAGTGGCAGTGGTAGGGTTCTATTCACCATTTTTTGTCATATCTCAACAGCTTCTTTAGAATGTTGCCCTTGCTATTGTTTTTTTCATTGCTCCGTTTGGATCATAAACCATTTTCCTAAGGCTAGTACTCTTCTGCACTGAAGGCCCATTCTACTGTCTCATCATATCATGGGCCAGAATTGACTCTGGAGTCTTAAAATAGCACTGACAGTAGACAAACTCTGGAAGATTCTGCCAAGTTTGCCTTCTAGGTCAGGCGCAGGGATGAGCAGTCTAGTTAAGTTCAAAGTAGCTCATCAGCAGTTGGACTACACAATGCTTTTTTTTAAAACCATAGCAACCTTCAAAGACCACTTACCGATGGAGAATTGCAGCTTGATGTAGTGGAGTAAAGTCTAGGTTTGGGGTTAGAGGATATTGGGGCAAATCCTAGTTTGGTCACTTACCACCTGCACAACCATAGTCAAGTGGCTTAACCACTCTGAGTCTCAGGTTCTCATCTTTCACAGGAGGAGGTTGAATTTATCAAGTCCTATCTTCCCTTCCATCTTTAAATTAATAAGCCTATGATCCTTTTTATCTAAGTATTTCTAATTTACAACAGAGTTGGTCTTCCATATAATCTTTGTTCAGTAGAAGCTGATTTTTTTTTTCACAAAGCAAATTGCCTTGACTTATCTCACTTAAGGTTTTAGGTATAAAACTAATTAGTTTGTTTTTGATTTCTTATTATAGTTTTAAATTCTATAAGTTCATTTTACTAATATAGGGATTATTTGCATAATTCTTCTCTAACACCACCTCTTCTCTGGCTGATTCCTCTTTTCCATCCCCACATTGCCTAGGAAAGGGAGGGAATTTTAGACATGGAAGCCTCTTTCCAGCTATGATATTTTATTTGCATCTTGTACCTTTGCAAAGCTTTTTTTAAAAAAAATTATGTCCAATAAATATACAAAATTATGTCTAATTAACTAAATTATGATAAATCATATAAAATATGATAAATTTTAAAAATTATGTCTAACTAAATATATTTAGTTATGTCTAATAAATATACCAAAATAAGAGAATTAGATTAAAATATAAATGCTGAGCTGTAAATGAAAGTGGATCTTTTCTTAGGGATCTTTTGTAATAATACATTGGACTTCATTGGACTGAACTTATGAAGTATAAATAATAGAGAGTGAGTTGAAATGAGGTAGTCTAAAAAAGTACTAGAAATGAGATTGAAGTAGGTTTTTTGATGCTTTGAAGACATGAAAAGAGAATAATAGAATTACATATAGAATAATTTTACACATATACACATATTTGTGGTTAATGGCAGACATCTCTAGAGTGGGGAGGAGGGAAGCAAAAAGGGAAAAAAGAAATTTACATGGAACTTTATAAATTTAAAATGAATAGTAGTAGAGAAGGAAGAGCAATGAAGCTGCGGTTTCATGGGCAATCGTCTTTTCTTTTTATTCTTCTATGTTACAGTAAAGCTTGATTTATTTCATAAATTAAAAATAAAATAAGTTTTTGAAGAAGATATGAAAAGATGAGTGGGGGACAGGTGAGGAATCCTATTCTTGCTAAGAATTGTCCATGTCAGATTTTGATGTCAGATGATCTGACCTCGAATCTCTCCTTAAGACCGTGGTCCCTTCCTACCTTTCAAGTCTTCGAAAATCTCCCCAGCATACCCATACATACATATTGTACAATCCAGTTACACTGTTCAACTTGCAATAGGACACTTGGGAAAAACAACTCATGCTTGGTCACAGAACACATATGGAAATAGAACATATTTAGCCTTGCACATGGCTCTCCCTCACTCGATTCTGAGCCTCTGCACTGTTTACCTCCCATTCCTGAAAAGCTTTCCTTCACTTCCACCTCTTAGTTTTTCTTTCCTCCAAATTCAGCTCCAACCCCAACTTCTGGAAGAGGTCTTTCCTGACACTTTACCCCTGCCCCACCTGGCTTTTACACTGAAATTACATTCCATCTAGCATATATCCTATGTTCTGTATTTACATATTATGTCTCCTCCATTAGAATGGGAGCCCCTTGGGAAGGGGGTGGAAGCTATTTTTTGCTTTTCATTATATCCCCAGTGCCTAGCAAAGTGCCTGCCATGGAGTAAATACTAAATAAATTCTGTTGGACTTGATGGACCATACTATCATACTGTGATCATTAGGCTGCCTAAAACAAATTTCATTCCCTTAAGCACCTATTATTTGCAAGATGCAATGCTAGGTGCTAAGAATAGAAAGAAAATGAAAATTAAGAAGCCCTTCCCTCAAACAACTTACAATCTACTGAGAGGATTCGACATGGGCCCAGATAGATAGCATGCAGGAGAAAGAGTCAAGGGAAAGAAGTGATTAGAGAAGGAGCTTTACAAAGTATGTGAGAAGTAACTGAACTCAGAAGAGTGATGAGAGAAGCCCTGAGTGCTTAGTTCCTTCATGGGTTTAAGTTAATATGTGTGGGAAAATTTGTTGCTACCTACTGTTAATTCTTTATCTACCTTTAATTCCCACCCTAGTCAAAAACTAGGAATTTTTCAAGTTATCTCATCAAGATATTCAGTTTTACTTTGTTAACAAAATCCAGGAAAACAGCAACATGGAACAAGCAAAGGCATTTAATTGGAAAAGAAATGGAATGATAAAATAATTGAAACATCATTAGTATCCCTTCTATAAATACATACCTTTCCACCTTCCTTTCCCAAGAATAGGTAAGAAGGGAAGCTTCCCTAGTCCCTAGCAAACTTGGGAAAACAGGGCAAGTGCTGGGAGCTTTGGATATTTACTCCTCATAATTTGCAATGGTCACTTCACTCTCTGGCTAGAGCCTTTCCATGGATGTGGCGGACACTGACAATTTTCTTGTCTCTGTTGGCTTATGTGCTCTTAACTTGGGCTGCTGTCTGATTGCCCAGCCCATATGTGGCTTTGTTCCTTTTTTTTTAATTCATGAGTTGGGGCCTCTTGGTTTTTCTGTCACATGACATAGTGTCTCCTTCTTCTTCATGGCAATCACTGCTGCCCTCTTGATTCCATCACCCTAACTGAAGAACCAAGAATCTACATAGTACTAATCCCTAAGTCATGAAACTTCAAAGGATACACAGTCGTTTTCCTCAGACAGTCTTCTATTAGAGAAAGAACTACATATTTCTAATGGAATTCTGATTTAGAGAGGGGAAATTTTTCATTGATTTACTTGATGGCATTTAAGTAAACAATTATAGGCCATATCCCTTCAACCATTAATCCTTGAAAGTTATACTAGAACTTAAAATGCATTTTGTGTCATAATCTCCTCAAAACTACAGCTCATTAACCCCAAACAAGGCTTTCCTTCAATAGATTAAAGCAGAGATACATTGATTCAAAGAAAAAAAAGTATTTAATTATACAGAAAACTAATGGGAATAACCATGATATTCATTGCAACACATTCTTCCACAGGCTCCCAAGGCACCAGTAAAAGAGAGGATGTGTGTAGGGGAATGTATTCAGTCAAATAAAACACATGGGAACAAGAAAACATCTAGGGAGCATGCTTGGCCACAGAACAAATATGAAAGTGGAAACACATTTAGCCTCGACAGGCCACATCAGGCTGTATGACCATCTTTCTACCTCTAAAGTTTCTACTTGCTACTTCTCTGAAGAGTTCCTGATGTCAGACCTGCTGGTCTGATGATGCCATCCGTTAGGCTATTTTTTACACTTAGCTGTAGGCTTCTGGTCTGTCTCTTTGGTCTGTCTCATCTGCTTACATTATTGGTTTTGTTTTGTCATTTGATTTTTTTAAAAAATGTTTATTTTTAAGTTATGGAATAAAATAAGCAGTTCCATAACATAGTACAATAAAAAGATGATTGAAAATGAAACTACAAATCTATTATATACAACTTGCTCTTCCTTTTAAATATATAATAAAATTATCATTTTTTCCTTCTTTTTACCTTCTCTCTACCCTACACTACCTAGAGATGGCTACGACTAGACACAAATAGGTTCACATATATGTGCCTGTATGTGTGTACACATATGTATCAAATTATTCTATACATCTATTCATTAGTTCTTTCTCTAGATGCAGATAGTATCTTTTTCAAATATCTTTTATAGTTAATTTGTCTATTTATAGTAGTTGAAATGACTTGTTCCCTCAAAGTCATTCTTAAAGCAATATTGCTGTTACTGGATACTTGGTTCTGTTCATTTTACTCTTCATTATTTCATGAAAGTCTTTCCATTTTTTTCCTGCAGCATTATTTGTAAGTCTGCTTAGTTCTTTCTTACTTTCATCTGCTAGTTCTCTCCTGAATAGTCACCACTATGTAGCTTCTCCTACATCTAGGAGTGGTTAAAATTCATTTTTTGAGTAGATAACAATCCAGAAGTGAATCACCTCTTCTTTAAGTCAGACCTGCAGATACATCCATTCAGCTAGCTGGACAACAAGCTAAAATCATTGTAACAAATCTGCCTTTTTAATTGCTTTGTTTCTGTCTTAGTGACTATTCACCAAGACCAGTGTGCTTATCGGGGTTGGAGTGAGAAAATTCCTTTAGACTGTTATCATGCCTTTGAAAATGACCACTAGCCATGGAGATCCCCTAGAACTTTGCAACAGTGGAGTGGAGAAGAGGTTGAAACCAGTGGCACCATACTCTCCACACTCCCTGAATTTTCTGTGGTTCATCAATTGCTATAATCCTTCTTATATGTAATTAGAACTTGTATATATAGTGGCTTGCCATATTCTTACCCAATTAATAGTTTTAGTCCTAGGTATGGGACTCAGAGAAAAAAGCGAGAGTAGAAGTAATATGATGAAAATCCAAACCCAGTTACTGAGACTCAAAAGAAAACACACACACACACACACACACACACACACACACACACACACCTCACCAATGAAAGAAAAAGAACCCAGGAACATAGCAAAAAGAGAAGCCCAACCCAGCTCGTCCTCTTTCCCACGTCCAATTTCAATTTCAAGTCCTAGAATAATGTCCTTTTTCCAGCAGTCTTATGGCAAAAGCTTCCCCATTCCCCATCCTCAACCTTTCATTTAATATTTTGTACCGATCCAGACAGCTTGTCTGGAGCTTTATAACACAGGCTTATATGAAATTCATAACATGATATTGGAAATTGTTTCAAAACCTGGAACTACATTAAATTTGGAAGAGTTAGGAGTAAATGAGGTGACTAGATTTTCTCAATGAAGAAGGGAGACATGGTATAGCCCCAAAGAAGGCAGCTCCTGCTTTGGCAATTTGCCCCAATTCTGCAGACTAGCCATCCTCCCTACTACTCTTAATTCCCTCACCCATTCCAAAGAGCCCTGCTCTCATACTTAAGAGTACCAACTAATAGGCAGGAAGATAAGAGTGTCTCTGGGTTTTAACTCACATGCACTAATTCCACAGGAGAGGCAGAGCTTCTTCCTTTTTCCATTCCTCTAGATTGTTTTTTAAAAAGTCAACAATATGTGCTTAAAAGCCTTCTTGGGAGACCGGCACTAAAATTTGAGCAAAAAAAAATGAATGCTTAGCTAGCTTGGGATCAAACTAGGTTCACATACCCGACCTGGAGATGTAACTCAACATTTATGGGACTTGAAATCAAATGTGTTTTTTTTTTTCATTGAAAGTAGAAAAAGAAGAAAGTAATTCTATATCTTTATATAGCCAAAAGGATATCATACAGCATGGTAAATTCCCTCAGCAGAGTATGCTACTGATCTGCTAAAGAATTGGTAATATACTAGCAGGGTTGATATGAAAGCAGCATATCTACATCCATTGTGAGCAGATGGAATGAGTACTTTTGCTATATCATGGCCCCAGCCAAATCATGGCTTTATAGAATGTTAGTACAGGGATGATCCCAGGGCCATAAAATGGTAGGGCTGCAAGGTATCAGGGATCTCAGAGATCAGCTAGACCAAGGATCCAAAACTTTCTTTGTGTCATTGGTTCCTCTGGGCCCTTTCTCAGAAAAATGGATATAAATGTATAAAATAAAATGTATAAGACTATAAGGAAAATCAAGTATATTGAGATAGTTATCAAAATACATATTTTAAAAGTAACAAGTTCACAGACCTCAGGTTCATAAGTTCTGATTTTGGTCCAACCCTCATATAGAAATAGCCCGAGTATTCATGCCTTGGCATTTTTGGCAAAGCACTGGCATTGCCAGTCTTCATTTCTGGCTTTCTATACATGTTCGCAGACTGGTTTTTTTTCTTTATTAGTAAATGAAATGTACTTAATTGTATAATGAAATCATACAAAAAGATAGGATCATGGAACTGGATGATATTCTTCAGTTTTCTTTGGCATTTCTCCTTTAACCCATGAGATTAAAGCAAATGGAGCCTTGAGTCTTACTGGCCCTGTGAACTGAACCCACTTCCATTAAATCCTGAAAAATTGAAATAATTTTTAAAGGACATGATTTATGTTATGATCATTTGCATTTCTACAGTACCTTAATTCTAAGGACATTTTTAGTCTTTGTAAACAAGCTTCCTTCATTAGGGTGTTCTGAGATGTAATGTAAATTCACCCAGATTTATCACAGAATGTAGCCTGCCAGAGCATATAAACTTCTTCTTGTATGGCACTGGAAGAATATAAAACATTCTAAAATTACCAGATGTCTTTGGCTAAAGAATAAAGGACATAGAGCCTGACAGACTATTTAAATTGTTAAACTACCCCCTCCCATAGAAAAATGTCTCTTCTAGGCTGGTAACCTGAATGTCAAGTTTCAGGCCACAGTATATTTTTTACCACAAAATTAAAAATCTGTGAAAAAGTAGAGGTGTGACAGATTGGATTAAAACATTTTAAACATGTTCCTCCTTTAATGGTTTTGAAATTTTATTGCCTTTAAAAGCCTTTAACCAACTTCTAAGAGTTTCCTTATTGGTTCTCTTTAAGGTTATAGTATCTAGCGAAACACAGAAAACCCATAAGAGTAACCAAATCTCTGGTATCCACTGAAGACATGGAAGACAAATGAAAATATTGGATAAATAGAAATGCACCCATTTTCCTTTTCTATTTAAAAGAGTTCTCCATGAAACATTGAAAACAGTCTTTAACTTTACCGATCTGTTTTACATAAAATGTTAGTGGATCATACACAAAGTGAAACAAATACATACAAAGATTTGTGGTTGGATTGTTGCCAATGAGACATTCCCTATTTGATGGTGAGTTAAAAAAAATCCTACTCAACTCTTCCTTTGTTCTCTGTTTTCTAAGGTTTTGTTTTGCTTTGCTTTGTTTCGATACCTTTAATAACAACTAGTTCCTATGTAATCAATTGGCCAGATAATAAGATTAATGTAATTCTCTGTCAATAATGGCCTCAGGCACTGGATGGACTGGTTTTCCATTTGGTTTTTGATCAGTAGAAAGTAAACTCCTTGAGGATTTAGAGAAGAGAGACTATTTTTAAAAATCCACAATACCTGGAACATAATTTCTTGATAAATATTTACTAAATTGTTAGTGTTTTTATCTAGTTGTTATCTATGTGATCTCAGAGGTAGATTTCAATTGTTGTTGTAGCCGCCATATGCAGAAAAGCTTGCCTAATGGTTTGGGTTTTCATCTCTTTTTGTATGTTAGAAGAAAACTAATTGTAGCCTGCTCTTCCAATTTCTCTTCCCTATACCGTTGATGTCATGAAAATCAAGGAGAAGGTAATAGAGATAAAGAGGCATTGATTTGTTAGCTATGTGCAAAGATGTGTTCATACCACACTTTTCCTTTATGAAGTTTAGACAAGTGTCTCCTGAGTAGAAAAAAGAAGCATATGACATCCCTAGCTCTGTCCTCACTTTATGAGGTGTGCGTGCGTGTGTGTGTGTGTGTGAAGTTTTCTTTTATTCAATCATAAGAGGTCAAAGCCATTGGCTGAGTAAAGATTGTCCACATCTTTGATTACCTTTAAATGTCTGAGCTCATCAACTCTGAGTTAGTCCAAATTGAAAGGAACTTTTTGGAGTTACTTAGAGTTACTGTGCTCATGCTAGAGGATGGAAGAGAGGATTTTCTCTCTCCTCTTCTGCTTTCCATTGGCCTCATGACTTTTATTGGAGTACCTGTTGAGTAGTCGTCACTGTGTCTAGCAGGGAGCAGATACATACATTCTAGAGGAGAGACATGAATACAGAGAGACAAAGACTGAAAGCAGGAAGCAGCTTCAAGGAGCAGGATTTCTGGCAGCGGAGAAGAGAGTTGACTGTGAATTCCAGGGATAAACAACTCTGGAATAATCGAACTGACCTGTCGAGACATGCAGACTCAAGGAATCCAGTTGATCAACTTTTCCAGCAGAAATGCTAAGGCCACTGTGGAGCACCATGACAATTCCACGAGGGAGAAAGGACTTTGAAGCCCAGAACCAGAGGAGTGAGTTGCCTCTATGTCTTCCTTACTACCATTGTACTACAATGGTACTTCCCACAAATCCATTGTATGTTTGTGAGACAGTGCACCCAAAGCTTATGAAGAAAAACGCTTATTAGCTACTATTCTTTCTGTGACACCTCAATAAATATCTTTACTTAGACCTGGTTTTTTCTACTTGCTGACTGTTAATGGGAGGCACATTCATTTATGGAGACTCATAAGTTTTATTATTAGGATCCCACACCCAGCCTGCGGTAATAGAAGCCTCTCTCTATAGCTCCAACCTCTGAGTGAAAGTACGGATTGCGGAGTAGCCTAAAAGCTGTACCACATGTAAAATTACAAAATATGGCATAATAGATAGAGTACTGGACTTGGAGGCAGGAAAACCCAGGCTCAAATCTTAACTCTAACCCTTACTGGCTGTGTTACCCTGGGCAAATCCCTTAACCTCCCTTATCTTCAATTTTCTCATCTATAAAAAGTAGATGACAATAACACCCCTCTCAGAGGATGGCCATGAGGCTCAAATGAGATAATGTGTGTAATGTACTTTTCAAACCTTAAAACTAAATGTCAGCCATTATTCCTAATGAAGCCAACCAGCCTGGATACATCTGCATTGTTAGTTTTCCTGTCATAACAATTTCATCTCCCCTGCTCTAAGATTTCACTTTACATATTGATTTATTATCCATAGAAGAGATGCTTTCTATCTGCAGAATAGGCCTTTCTATTACCCTTCATCCAGGGGAATGTAAATGGTATCTTTTTTAACTCTCCTAGTGACAGGATAATCAGCTGAGCCATTCTCAGTGTGGTAACCAGAGGAGACTGCCCTCTCTTAGGAAATAGCTATTGGAGTCATTATCATCATGGACTGAAGCTGTTACATCTTTTTACCGCCAATTAGGTAGAGAAACAGACACCATATGCTGCATTTACATTTCCTGTGGTACTGGCAATGGAAAGGGTTTATGGAAAGATATTCCTCTTGCACTTACAGAGGCTAAAGGAACAGTTGCACTTTAGCCGAGAAAGAATAAAAAAGTCTGCAGCTGGAGGAAGATAACAGTGTCATGCTGGGGGGTGGAGGGGCAGCTAGGAAATGAATGGTAGGCCTCTCTGAGAAATGTAGTACTCTTAGTTTTCTATTTTTCATAATTTAAGTAAAAGAATGAGGATAGGTCTAGGTAGTGAAGGTAAAAAACACAGAATAAAAGTGACTTTTTTCTCATTTGATGAACAGATCTTCCTCTTTCTGGTCCTATAAGGCATTAATATACAATAGGCCAGCTTGGTATTTCTCATTCATTCCTTCAAAAAGCATTTTTAAGGGTTTACTATATTCCAGGTAGAACCTAGAGGAATTGGTACAGGCCTCAGGTAGAATGTGGTCCTAGAGGTGAATCTTTTAGAAAATGAGGGATTCTAACAAGTGAAGGTAAGAAAGGAGTGTCTTCCAGGAATGGAGGGACAAAAAATAAAGGCACAGAAAGAAGAGATGGGATGTCATGTGCAGGGAACAGTAAGTAGGCCAGTTCGGATGAAATGTAGAGTGTCTGAAAGGGAGTGATTTTTAAGGGCTTTAAAACCAAATGGATTAAAATGCATTTTATTCACTTATTTCATTCCCTTCCTGGCTCTGCTTCTGACTTTCCACACTTTATCATCATCATCATCATCATCATCATCATCATCATCATCATCATCATCACCATCTTATTATAATTATTATAGATTATGTATAAATAAAATATATACCAGCACATAGGACAGTGTATACATATATTATACATATAATATGTGCATAGAGATAAATGATATATTTTATATATACACATATTTATATATGTTGTATATGTATGTGTGTAACCTGGATTGGTCTTGGCATGCCCAGTTCACCTAACATGGAGCCATGCCTTTCTAGACTGAGTTCATATTATTAAATATAATTTACAGCCAAACTGTCTCTCTTCATCTTCCTCATAAATGGTATTCTTTCTCTTATCTAAATTTCATGCCTGGAATGCACTCCCTCTTTACCTCAAACTCTTCAGAATCCCTAGTTTACTTCAAGGTTCAGCTCAAGAGCTACTTTCTCTATAAATGAGGCCCATCCTCCTCCTCACCTCAGTTTCTGGTGCCTTCTACACACACACACACACACACACACACACACACACACACACACACACACACACACAGTCACTTATTTGTATACATATTGTATTGAATATAATCCCTGCCCCCAAATACAACATAAGTTTCATGAAGGCATGGACTATTTAATTTTTGTGTATGTATCTCTAGTGCATAATACCTTGTAGTTGATTAACAGATTTATCTTGAATGAATGAATGAATGGTTGTCTATCTCCTACAACAGCAGTGTCACACTCAAATAGAAATCGTTTCTTGAAGGCCACATATTGACTTTGAAAACCACAAAGTAAATATCTATGTTGTATTATATTTTTATTTATTTTTCAAACATTTCTCAATTGTATTTTAATCTGGTTGTGGAATTTGCACACCTTCTGCTTGCAATGCCTATCATACTGAGTAGTGTATATGGGATATTCTGGAAACACTCCTTGGGACAAAGCCAAGATGGCAGATGAGGGGCAGCCACCCAGCTGAATTCTCCCAATATTCCCAACATAAAACAACTTTAAAATAATGCCTCAAATCAAATTTTGTAGAGGCAGAGCCAACAAATAGTCAAGGTGTTATATGTTTCCAGCCTAAGAAAACATAAGAGGTCAACAGGAAAAGTCTATGACACCAGAGTTAAGGTTTATGCAAAGCCCGAATAGCCACAGGAGAAAGTGGACACAGCAGCAGGAGCAGCAGCAGCAGCAAAATCAACAATAGCTTTGGGAGCTCTCACCCCAGAGATGGTAAGGAGGTTGGACCACTGGTCAAGAAGAGATCATGAAGACCCTTTGTTGGCAATGACTGACAACTCTCTTTTGCTCATACACAGTTCTGCATCACAGTTCTAGGTCAGAAAGGAGTGCTGGTGGTCAATCATAATGCTACAGGGGTTTTGGTTACAGTTCCAAGGCAAAGAAGAGCACTGACAACTTGTGGCTTAAAGAGAAGAAGAGCCCTTGCTGGGTAAAGATCTGGGTGCTGACCAAATGAGCATTGACCATGTATATATCTCTCAGGCTCACACCACCTTGAAAGCACCAAAAGCTTGCAGACCCCCCAGAATTAGCTCTGCAAACAGCAGCATGAAAAAGCCTGAAACTTGTGACAGTGCCTCCTCACTCCCAAGTGAGGAGAACTCAACTTTAACATAAAGTTCAAAGTCAAGAAATAGGCTAAAAAATGAGCAAACAACAATAAAAAATAATCTGGCCCTAAAAAGCTACTATGGTGTCAGGGAAGACCAAGATATAACCTTGGAAGAAGATAACAATGTGAAAACAGCTATAAAAAAGAGTCTTAAGGAAAAATGGCAATTGGACCCAAACCCAACAAATATTCCTGGTAGAGTTAAGGAAAGAAACACGAGTAGTGGAGGAAAAAATTGGAAAAAGAAATGAAAGTGATACAAGAAAATTATGAAAAAAAGAATTAGCAGCTTAATGAAAGAGGTGCAAAAAATACCAAAGATACAATAAAATGAAAAAAAAATAGGAAAAATGTGAAATGTTTCATTGGGAAAAATAACTAACCTAAAAGCTAGAGGAGAGATAACCTAAGAATTATTGAACTACCAGAAAGCCATGATAATAGAAAGGACCTAGATATCATATTTATAACACACCTATGGGAAATAACAAATGCTGGAGGGGAGGGACAAGGGATAGGTACACTAATGAACAGCTGGTAGAGTCATCTGGTCCAACTATTTCAGAGAATAATTTATAACTATGCCCAAAGGATTATAAAACTGTGTATGTCCTTCAACCCAGCAATATCACTACTTGGTCTGTATCTCAAAGGGATTGAAGAAAAGGGAAAATGACCTATATGCATACAAATATCTATTGCAGGTCTTTTTGTGGTAGCAAAGAATTAGAAATTGAGGGGATGCTCATTGATTGAGAATGGCCGAGGTAGCTTCTGCCTCTCAATCCATAATGCTAAGAACCATGGGAAATACAGTATTTAGGAAGGGGAACCCAACTACCTGAGAATCCTTCAACCAGACAAAACCACTCTCAATCCTAAAATGTACATCCAGCTCCAAGACAAGCTGGTTCAGGTCTAGGGTGAGCATGGCACAACCTGGACCCTCAAAGCAAATCACGAGATTGTAGATTTTTAAAGCTGGAAAAGGACCTTAGAGAGAATTTAGTCCCAACCCTTCTTTTCATAAATAAGGCAAGTTAGAAGCCTAAAAAGCTAAAATGACTTGCTTAAAGTCCTGCAAACTGAAAGACGCAGAACTGGGATTAGAAGCCAGAACTAACTCTAAATTTAATGCTCTTTCCTCTCTGTTGCCCTTGTCTTGTTACAAATGTTTTTAGTCCTCCTAATGCAGACCATTCGACCATAATTGCTGAGCACTCAGAGACCTGAAAGTTGCAACTATGAGGAACACAGTTAGGAAGGGATGCCCAGGTTTCTCATTTAGAATCACTGAGCCATAGAAGTCAGTGTTGGGAGAGGCCTTAGAGATCCCATTCCCCAATCCTCTCATTTTAAGAAAGAAGCAGTTAAAGCTTTCTTGGTGTACAGTCATGTATTCAAAGTCAAAATACTTGTTAGTCAGTGATGTTTTATTTTGTTTTTCAAAAACCTATGCTCCCAAAATTTAACAGATACTTAATTGCCAGAGTGAGAGCCAGACAAGAGTGGCAGGTCTGGGAGTTTGTAATGAGGCACCCAAAGATGATAAATGTTTTAGATTTTTTAAAAAAATTTGGGTTGGAATGTTTGTTCTGGAAATGATGCTTTTCCAGTTTTTAAGATTTACAAAGTACCTTTGTTTTCCTCACTCTACTGTCAATTCAATTAATCAGGCATTTAACAAATACCACATTGTGTCAGGCACTGCTAGATGCTAGAAATGAAAAGGGGGCAAAAAAAGAGAAAACACCTGCCCTCTAGCAGTTTAAATTCTGTGATGGAGTGAGAAGCATAAAAGGCTAGCCTATACATAGATAAGTAAGGACAAAAAATTTGCAAAATCAAAATAAAGACATTTAAACATGAGAGGTAGATAGCATTAACTGAAGGGGTTCCAGGAAAGCTTCCTTCTCTAAGGAGGGAACTTTGAGGGAATTACAAGTTCCCTTTTTGGTGTCCATAAACTCCTTTTGTTAAGCTTCTCCCCCTTCTCCCTAATTTTCTCCAAATAATGTTTTTAAAAGCATGAAATAAAATACAGCAGATAAGAATGTTTTATTATATATACTATATATAATTTTTATTATATATTATTATAAAGTTAATGTTTTAAAGGTATAAAATAAAATACAGAAAATCATAAAGGAAACCAATTATATTGAAATAGTTATCAAAACATATTAAGGAGAAAAAAAAAGCTCTTGGGCCTCAGGTTATGAACCCTGAGGGATTCCAAGAGGCAGACACAAGGAAAGAAAAGATTCTTAAAAGAAACTAACTATAGGTTCCTAACTTTCTTGATGTCAATGGCCCCCTCTGGCAGGCCAGTGAAACCTATAGGGTCTCAGAATAATGTTTTTATAGGCACGAAATAAAATACATAGAATTATAGTGGAAATCTATTATATTGAAATAGCTATCTATATATTTATATACATACATACATATATGTATGTGTGTATATATACGTACATATACATGTACGTATATATACCTATGTGTATATATATATATATATATATATACATACATATATATGTATGTATGTTTAAAGTTAATAGACCTCAGGTTATGAATCCTCGAGGGAGTCAAAAGGCAGATGCAAGGAGAGAGAAGATTTGGTTCGAATTTGTAATTTCTCTGTGTTTCAGTTTCTATTTTTCTGTTTGTCTGATTCTCTCTTTCTCTTCCTTTCCCCATGTCTCCCTCTCTCTCTTTCTCTTCCAATTTATGAAATTTCCTTTGGAGCAAACTTTCATTTTCTGGACTTGGAGTCGATGTTCCATCCAATGTCAGCAGGGGCTTCCCCAGGATGTTACTGGGCCTTGTTGTTTCCACTTTGACTTGAGAACAGGTATGCTGACCTTTCAGCAGAAGAGCTGAGTGGATCTAGTGAAAACAAACCAAGAAAGCCAAATATTTTTGTATTTTCTGAAGCACAAACAACACAGACCTGAATGTGACCCAAGTCTGTAAGTCAGCAGTTTAATGCTTCAAGTAGGAGTTGTCCTCAGGAGCACTGTAAATATATATGACTACACAGTGAATAGAATAAAAGAAACTGGCCTCACTACAAATCTAAAGTAGACAGCAGAATTGCAAGGAGAAATGCAGCTTGGCTACAGTCTCTAAGGAGCAAAAATGGGGGCCAGATACTGAAGCTATGAAATAACCAGACATATTGAGGTCCTAGACTTTGCTAATAGCTTTTCCTTTTGTCTGTTCTTCCTGCCTTTTTCTCCTCCCTATTTCAACCCTATGCCAATAGAAGAGGGGCATAGGGAATGATGCTTAATTGAAAATGGAAATTTCTAATGTGGTTTAAATTCTCAGTAGATGAAGGAGTAGATCAGGAAAATTATACCTGTGTTTTCTACTTCAAGCAAACCATAAAAGATGAATATACATGTTATCCAAGTCTCACTTTCTTCTAGGATTTGTGTAATATTATATCCTGTAAAAATGAAGAGGGAAAGGATTTTTTTTCCTGAACCACCCAGCTGGAGTTCAGCAGGCCTCCTGGTGGAGGAACTTGCAAGTAAGCTTGTTTTCTATGTTCAGAGATGGAAAATCAATTTTGATCACTTTGATACCATATCTATTCATCTGAGAGCAAAATGGTGGGGCAGTGAATTCTTTGACGAATTTAGAGAGTGTATGAAGTCAACACAGAAAATACAAGTTGAAAATCAGCTTTTTCTCTCACATTTATCTGGGTGATTAAATAAAAAGAAGGCTCTTAAGTTTAAAATACTTAATTTTATTCAATGTGTATTAGGTACCCAGTGCAGTACCAGAGAAAGAGTGCTAGTTTGGGTGTCAAGAAACCTAGATTAATTTCTCCTATTTGACAATTATTACAAATGTCACCTTGGCAAAGCCACTTAATGTCTTTTGGTCTCCATTTTCCCAACCATAAAATGAAGTGTTTAGACTAGATGAATTCTATGAACCAAATGACCTAACTAAAAATCCTATAATCCTACTATGTACAAGTTGGAGAGGAAATGAGGAAGAGGACATAGACTCTACTCTTAAAGAATTTATAGTCTAATAGAAGACATTGCAACGTAATAGGAGGTGATTATAACCTGGGCCTCAGGAGACCAAAAACACCAATCACTACGAACTCTGCTTTGATTTTAGTTAATGATAATTCCAAAAGTTGTTATTGGCAAATGACCTTTATCAAGCAGAGGGCAGCAAAATGATGTATTATGGAAAGGATATTATTCATATGAAGATCAATGGTTTCAGTGTTTGTACACGTGCTTAATCCATGTACCATGGCAGCAGCCAGTGATCCCTGCCATTGCGATTCATGTTCAATAAACAGGATGATGTCATGGATATGATGTGTTAAAAGAGTGAAGCTAGCTCTAAACCTGGACAGCGAAACTGGACACAGGACAGAGTTCGTGTGGCCAGTTGCCTGTGGCTCATTAAACTGCCTCTTGTGTAGGATGACCAGTGGTTCTATCGTTAAGATTCATGTGCTGCTGCAGATATTGTAGGAGGAATTGGACTAACTAAAATCCAGTTTAAGTCTACAGAATCTATTATTACATGGCATGGAAAAGTTCATGACCAATGTCATGCATTCTGATTGTGGACAAAATAACTGGGCTTCTTAAAGAATAATCAAACTGATAGAAAATGTTCGGTTTGGTCAAAAGGTCAATATCTATAATAAATGGAAAATTATAGTGGTTTACGGCATGATATTCTTCTGAATTAGAAGTGATCATCATAATTATTGTCATCAGGAGCTAAATGAAAGCCTAAGTAATCAGTAATGACTAGACATTTTTGGCAAATCACATATGCATATGTATGGTAAAAATAAGAGTTATGTTTCATCTTATTTGCAGTAACTTATATACTTTCAAATTTATTTTGAAGACAAGTTTTAATAACATATTTTGTTTTTACATTGTAGTAGTTTGTGGATACAGTACCTTCACCCCTAGACCTGAACCACGTCTTGTAATAAAGAAAAACAAGATTGTAACCTCATTTGACAGTGTATGCACCATTGAGATACTATACTCTCTTGTCTCTCTGCTGAAATAGGAGAATCTTATTTCAATATCTGTTCTACAGGAACAAAAATGGTGATTGTAGTTAGAATTCACCATCCTTGTAGTGTTCTTTTCATTATATTATATGCCTATAGCCATTGTGTACATTGTCTTCCGAGGTCTATTGGTTTCGTCCTATATTAGTTTGGGCAAATTTCTCATGTTTCTCTGAATTTCTCATTTTTTATGAATTCCTCATTTTTATTGAATAATAATATCCCTTTATAATTATATGCCACAGTGAGTTCAGTTATTCCCCAACTGATGGTTATTCATTTTTCCCAGTTATGTATACAAAAAATTGTTATGAATATTTTGGTAGACATGGAGTCTTTATGACTTTTATTTCTCTTTACATATTCATTATGTGAGGTTTATTCAACTAGCTACATGTTTTGGGAAAGGCACAAAATGTCTGGGGAGCTGTTTCTTTATCTGTAAAATAAAATCTAGACTATATCTGAGATCTCTTCTAGGACTACCTCATGGGGTAATTATAAAAAAAGCACTCTAAATATTAAGGAAATTTGTAAATCTAAGTTTCTTTATCCTCTTCCTCTTCTTTCTTCCATCCCAAAATTTTACATTCCTCTTCAGAAGGTAATCCTAGTGACAAATAGGGCTTTTTTTCTTAATTTTCTTGTTTAATTTTTCATTATTGAAAACCATCTTTCACTAACATCCTATTTCCGAGCTAACTCATGATGTGGGGGAAGTTAGGTGGTGCAACAGATAAAGTGTTGGGCTTGGACTCAGGAAGACTCCTCTTCCTGAGTTCAAACCTGGCCTCAGATGTTTGCTAGCTATGTGACCCTGGGCAAGTCGCTTAAACCTGTTTGCCTCAGTTTTCTCAACTGTAAAATGAGTTGGAGAAAGAAATGGCAAACCCCTCCAGTATCTTTGCCAAGAAACCCCCGAATGGAATCATGAAGAATCAGATATGACTGAAAAAAATCCCCAACAAACTAAAGAACAACAACGCAACCACAAAAGTCATGGTATAAAGGTGAACTGGGGTTCTAAAAAGCTGTCAATGAATTGTAGCAGGCTTTGGATACGGTTCCAGGAATGTTAGGTGTGTGTCTGTTGTCTGAGGCTTAATTTACTTAATTCTGAAGAATTAATTTGTTTTTGGTCCTGATGATTCACTGACTCTGTTTACTAAGATGTTAAAGAGTTGGGGGCAGCATTGAGAGCATACTCTCTCCATGAAATTATGAGTTATAAAGCACTTAAATATTTAAGGCCAAAAATGAACGTCAGCTTAATCTTTGGGTCTAAATACTGACAAAATTTAATAACAATGTGCTTTTATCAAAAGACCCTAGAATTCATCTAGTCTATACTTTTAGGTTATGGATGAGTAAAAATGAAGCCAAGAGAGGTCAAGAGACTTGACTGAGTCTTATATAAGAGGCCAAGATTAGATCCCATAGATCTCATAGCTTATTCTATTAGGTCAAACCACATGCACAAAGATAATGCTTCCATACTTGTTTTTCACAACATTTATCCACAGTTCCATGATATGATATGACATTATGTGATATGATATTATATAATATGATACCCACAGGAGGTAAGATAAAATTTATTATGCCTATTTTACAAATTGGGAACTGAGGCACTGAAATTCACTTGCTTAGAGATCTTACAGCTTTAGTGGTAGGGGAAGAATTAAAGCCCACATCTCTTGATATCCAACCTCAGGTCCTTCTTCATTAAAACATATAGCTGTAATGTGTCACTGCCCTTCTAGACATTAAATTCCACTTCAATTATAACTAATTTCTCAATCTCATATTGCATCTGGACTTCTATTTTTCTTTTTTTTTGCTTTTCCTTTTCTTCTCTTTTGATTCACTATAACCATCTCTACTGTAAACTAATCATATTCTCTGAAATACTTCAATTTTATTCATTATACTTATTGAATAGACTATAAGCACCTCGAGGACACAGAGGCCTTGGTGCCTTACTCATCTTTGCATGTCATAGTTTCTTAATAAGTATTAATGAATTGATCTGAAAGACAAAAAACAGTTTTAAGATTGTATGATCTCCCCTTCGACATAGCAATACCACTTCTGGGTCTCTATCCCAAAGAGATCATAGAAACAGGAAAAGGTCCCACATGTATAAAATTATTTATAATAGCTCTTTTTTGTGGTGGCAAAGAATTGGAAATTGAGGAGATGTCCATCCATTGGGGAACAGTTGAACAAGTTGTGGTGTATGAATGTAATGGAATACTATTGTGCTATAAGAAATGATGAGCAAGTAGACTTCAGGAAAAAAAAACCTGGAAGGACTTATATGAACTGATGATGAGTGAAATGAGAAGAATCAGGAGAACATTGTACACAGTAATAACCACATTGTGCAATGATCGACGTTGATAGACTTAGTTGTTCTCAGCAATGCAAGGACCTGAGACGACTACAAAAGACTCATGATGGAAAATGCTGCCCACATACAGAGAAAGAACTTGGCAGTATGAATGCAGATGGAAGCATAGTATTTGTTCTCCTTTTCTCTTGCTGTTTTGTTTCTTCTTTCTTGTCGTTCCTCCAATTTGTTCTAATTTTTCTTAACAACATGACTAATATGAAAATATGTATAATATGAATGCCTAAGTGGAGCCTATATCAGATTGTGTGCCATCTTGGAAAGGGGGAAGGGAAGAGAGGGGGAGAAAATTTGAGACCCAAATCTTATGGAAGTGAACGTTGAAAACTAAAAGTAAATTAATTAATTTTTTTACAAAAGATTGTATGATCTCTGGTCATTATTTACTATTAACATCAACCTGATGCTCACTTGAATAACTTTATTATTGCTTTTATTATTATTATTGAATGATCAGAGGTATTGATGCTTGTTGAATAATTGGCTATCATCAAACACATTGAAATGCTCTCTTGTCTCAAGTATTCTTCACTAGATCTCTACTGTGTCATGATTTTAATTAGGCAAATATTAATTGCCTACTATATACTAGGCACTATCCTGGGGGCATGAGTTACAAGAAAAAAAAAAGAAAACAAAAAAAATTTAAAAAAACCAACAACCCTCAAAGAGTGTACTTTACTGGGAGCTGAAATGAGGGACACAAAATATACATAAATAAGCAAAATCACAATAACTAGAGGAGGAAGAGAACACCAAATGCTGGAATTATTTGGATTTTTTTTAAAAGAGCTAGAGATTCTAAGAGGCAGGAGAGACAAGGGAGGAAGTTCTAGCCAACTTTGCAAAAGGAAGAGGGTAAAGGGTGGAAGATAAATGTCAGAAAACAACAAATTAACCATTTTGGTGTAGAGTGAATAAGGACTTCTAATTTCAATTTAATATAAAATACATCCAAAGATAGGGGTAAAAGCCGGACAGTGTGAAAGGATTTAAATTTCAGGTTTAGGAATTTGCCTTTTATTCTAAAGGTCAGAGGGAGCTAATGAAGGTTTGGGGAAAGGTAAGTAACATTGACACACCTGTTTTAGGAATAGTAATTTGACAACTGTGTGAAAGATGAATTAGCAAGTTGAGAGACTGGAAGCAAGTTGATCAATTAAGAGATTGTTGAAGTAGTCTAGGTAAGAGGTAAGGGGGCCCTGAGGATCATTAGGGAAGTGGCTGCATGGATAGAAAAGGCGACAGCTGAGAGAAATATTCTGAAGATACAGATAACAAAAGTTGTTAATTGTCTATGAAGATGAGGAGGAAGGAAGAGTGAAGGATGCGAACCTGGGCAACTAGATGGATAGTGGTGATCTCAATACAAATCGCAGTATGAAGGATGAATGAGTTTAGAAGAGAAGGTGATATGTTCTGTCGTATACATTCTGAGTCTAATATGCCTATGAGATACCCAAGTGGAAATGCTTAACAGTCAATAAACCACAGACAACTTAATTTCGGTGTCTTGAACCTAATTCTCTTCTCTGGCCATACTCCTTTTCTTGGGGAACTTATTAGCTGTCCAGAATTCAATTATGATCTTTGTACAGATGATTCCTCTATCTATGTAACTAGATTTATCTGTGAAGAAATAAAAATTGAACGCTGCATATCTAGTAAGTTAACTAATAGAAAGAATAAGGACAGAGAACAAGGTTCAGGAGAAAGGTTTGGCAAACAATCATCCTTAGTACTTAGGAGACATAATACGGTTCGGCAAAGGAGGATGAGAAGTCACAGTCAGATACATAGAAGTTAGCAATAAAAATGAAGGGAGGTGAGTGTATATTATAGTAGGAGTGGTGGTGGTGGTGGTGGTGGTGGTGGTGTGTGTGTGTGTGTGTGTGTGTGTGTGTGTGTGTGTGTGTGCATGTGTGTATCAACACTCCTGTGTTAAGCAGTAGGATCTGGACAGGTTATAGACCCTGCACATACAAGGGTGTATGGAAACCTAGTTTTAAGTAATATATCTATATCTATGTCTGTGTCTGTGTCTGTGTCTGTGTCTGTGTCTGTGTCTGTGTCTGTGTCTATGTCTATATCTATATCTAGCTATTTATCTATCAATACATACATATATATGCCTAGACATGTGTGTATCCCTAAGCCTCAGTTTCCTCACCTGTAAAATAAGATTGGGCCAGATTCTCTCTAAGGTGTCTTCCAGCTCTTTGAATAATAAATACTACATTTAATAATAAATGTGACCTTTTCTTATAGATAGCAATACTTTTTGACACTTCGTTATCCAATGTAATCTAATAAAGACTTAAATTTCATACATCTTTACCTGTTCATTCCATGGGTCAGACATACACATAATATATATACACACATATATACATATATATATGCATGTGTGTATGTATATATTTGTCTCTACGTGTGGATAGATAGATGGATACATAGAAGGATGGATGGGTGGATGGATGGATGGATGGATGGATGGATAGATAGACACAGAGAGAGAGAGAGAGAGAGAGAGAGAGAGAGAGAGAGAGAGAGAGCTCACTATGCAGCACAATGCATTGAGATAAAACAAATATGTGATAAGCATTCCCTATGTGTGAGGCATTGTGGCAGTTACTGAAATACAAGGATAATTTTCTGTTGTTTCCTGACCTCAAGGAGATTATACTCTTTAATGGGAAGCCTTCCTCAACACCTCATAATTCCAGTGCCTTCTCTCCTAATTACTTCCTATTTATCCTGTGTTTAGCTTACTTTGTATAGATGTGTTTTCATGTTGTCTCCTCCATTAGATTAAAATTCCTTGAGGACAGGGACTGTCTTTTGCCTCTTTTTGTATCCTCAGTTCTTAACACAATATTGTCACATAGTAAACGTTTAATAAATGTTGATTGATTGATGGAGCAAGCACCTGCAGCCATATGCCCACACAGAACTGGGAGTCAGTAACTCTGAATGTTAGGCATACCCCCGCCATTGTGACTTTTGGTATGTTATTTCCTTTGTCTAAACCTCAGTTTCCACATCTGTAAAATAATCAGCTTGAACTGGATGATGTTTTCATCAAAGAAAAAGAAAAGAATGATAAAAGTTTAAGAGAGGTCAGTAAAAATAAAAGGTTTGTTAATATTATAAGCCATAGTAGAGAGAAATTGAATCAGAGAGAAAATGTGTCAGTTAAGGGACTCTGATTACAAACAATTTTAATCATCATAGAACAAAATGATGAATTAAATATCAAGAGCAGTAATGCTGGATTAGAAACTGTTGCTAAGTACAAGATAATAATGCTCCATCCGTGGAGAGATAACAAGAGCGAACAGTTCTAAAATACAGTCTTGCAAAATTGTACTCCCTTTTTGTGGCAGTGCCGAGAAGGACAAGCACTGGTAAAGATAAGACTATGTTATAAAAGTCAAAATATCATGGTCTGAATTTTTCAGTGGGATCCAGTATATTTCCTTCAAATTATGATGGCAAATTTTAGTGTTCTGAGAAGACTGGGCTGGGGTCCCCTACATGTAGGGACCTGAATGTGAATGATGAATTTATACTGAAATAAAGGGTATTTCTAAATAACAGTCACTTATGAAAAGAGTAAAGATACCCAGCCCCTGCTTCTTTTGCCTCCCCACTTTCTAAGTTTCCTTCTAGCTCTTACATTCTCTAATTCTCTAGGAATGTCTTAATGTTTTTATATTGGATTGCCATACAAGTTTCCATTTATGCACCTATTTCCTGAAATGGAGCAAAGTAGTCCAAGTTGGAGTTATTGGTTCTATGCTCTTAGACCCTGAGGAACAGCTCTTCAAAGATGTTTAGCAGTGTGAAGCATCCATTCAGCTCTCAGCCTTCCTTCCATACACTTCTTGGATTGATTTTAGTACATATCCCCTCTCTTGGAGCAGAGCCCTGAGCTCTGGCTGCCTTCCTAAGTATGGGTGCTGAACACAAAAGCTATTACTCAAATTCCTCTAAGCTTCTCTTCACCCTTAGGATCCTTAGAGCAAGTCCTTAGGAAATGCATCATTTTTGGGTAAATTGGGATTATTTGAAGCTGTTTGCCCACCGATGCTCAAGAAGCTATTGAAAAGAAGAAAGCAAGCTGAAGATATAAAATAACAAGGAAAATAATAATAGCTTATATTTGCAGATGTTTATTGAGTATAATACTTTGAATTTTTCAAAATGTTTAAAATAAATGATGTTATTTGAGTCCAGCCAAAAAACATTTATTAAGTGCCTACAATGTGCCAGGCACTGTGCTAACCTTGTAAGATAGGCACTGTTATAGAACAAACCTACACTCCTATTGTACAGTATTTGGCTGTGGAGTACATCATTTGTCAATAAACACAACCTGAAGCCTATTCCCCGCCCCCCCCAAAAAAGATAGGTATTGTTATCACCTACATAGAGGGATACTGACAGTGAGACTCAGGGAAGTCAGCTGAATCTCAGGATGCTCTAATTAGTACCTAAAATGAGTTTTGTCGGCACATCATTCTCACTCATTCTAACTCTGCTTTCACTAGGCCACATTTCAGAAGTGAAAGGAAAGAGAAAATGAAAAAGACTAGATAAAATAGGCTTTATTTTTACTCTTTCACCTTCAACAGTCAAGTTATCACATCTTAGTAGTCTCATAAAATGGAACAAGTAGACACTGAGCATCTCTGGCTCAAAAATTGTTCTGATATCTAAGGAGAATAGGTTGCCTGTTCTTATTTCACATATTATATCCTTGTAACAAATGTTTATTAGCGATAGGAGTACCTTATTTGAGGTGGTCCTACCAGATTCCCCACAACTTTGTTCCCTCGGCTCCCCATTAATTTCAAAAAAGAGGAAATCTAGTAAGGGAAAGAGGACTGGATTTTAAGTCAGAGGGCCCTAGAGCAAATCCTGGCTCTCCTACTTACCACCTTTGTTACCATTAACAAATCACTAAACCCCTTTGGGATTCAGTCCTACCATCTGTAAAAAGAAGGCTATGAAACTAGATGACCTTTCAGGCATTTTCTAGCTCTAGATATATGATGGTAGCATTCATGAGAAGGGGCATAGGAATTGAGAAGCTTGGCAGGTGCCATTTTGGGGGGACAGCTTTAATTCTACTTCCACACTTTTGAATGGGGCCACGCTGCACCCAAATCTTTTTTTGTTCTTCTATATTTCTCCTTTGCTCTATCTTCTTTCTTCTTTGCTTTTTGAAGCAGCAACTAACTATAAAATGCAAGGTTGTTGGGGGCGAGGATTGTTTTCCCTTTGTCTCTGCGTACCCAGCACCTGTCCCATGTACGACTTGAAGTAGAGTTTTGATTCAGTTGAATTAGTTGATCGTCAGAGCTGGACTAAGGGAAACATTATGCCAGTGATACATTTGTTGGAATTTCAAAGGAAAGCAAAACAATGTTTCTTTCCTCTCTTTCTGTTTCAAACAGAACTCTACAGACCTGTCATTCATAGTGCTTATCTCCTTTGCTGGGTAACACTCCTAAGTATATGAATAGGGGACAAATAAAAAAGAAGCACTGAAGCTCTTCACTCAGACACAGCAAAATGTTGCTGAAGGAACACGAATCCCTTAAGGTACACGGAAATTCCAGGAGCTTGGAGACCTGCCCTACTTCCAAGGAGGGGATTGAAAAACTCTCAGCCCTGCACAAACCGTTAGAGGGCTTTTTTTGCACAGGTGCTCATATCTTGATTTCTGATCCAGGGGTTGGGGAATCAGGCTCATTGTTCTCCATATACATTATTTCCATTATGCTTTGTCACAGAGCATGACTTGTCCCTGGAGGGAATAGGAAAGCAGGAGCTGAACGACATGTGTAATAGACGGCTTTAATTAAAATAGTGTAATGCATACTTCGATGCTATTAACAAAAATACAGAATTGATTTGCTTTTGTAGATAATTGAATAAATTAAGGCTCAGGTTCTATTAGTCTATTGCTTAACCTTGCAACTTCAGATTCACTGACATTTTAAAGTCAGGAATGTATTTTCTTCCACTTTTTCCATATGGCACAAATTTCTCTCCTGTGATGGATTTGTCAGTAGAAAAGAAAAATCTACAGATAGATTGCATGGGGGAGACAAAACCCTTTAAAATTAGCATAGATCAAACAGCAAACATGAAACAGATCATCGGATATCAAATATTGAGTATGGGAGGATCTTATTTTTGCAGTCAGAATTGCTCTCCCTTGTCCCAAACAACCCTGCCTCCATTTTACTTCTAGAAGCCACGATAGCATTATGTTTGACTTCAGGACAGCATTCCAGGGAGATGCTATTAAGATCCTTGTGTATATATAACACCCAGAATAAGTAAGCATTATATGTATATTTACATATATATGTATATAGATGTGCATATAATGCTTATTATACACTGTATATGTATACATATATGCATGTGTATAAATGTATATGTGTATATACATACATATACATACACCCACACATATATGAATTAAAGAATAAAAATATAAGATGGGGAAGACAGCTGTCCATCAAAGTCTAGCATCTCCTAGAATGCTATCCAGAAGGCAATCAACGCTAACATCATGGCTGCTGGCACTAAAGTGGAAATAGGGTAGTTGTAGATGCATGAGAACAATTCTGGCTACAAAAGCAAGATCCCCTCCATATTTAATATTTGATACTCAATGATGAGTTTCGTACACAAATGTATACAGTATATGCATATGTATATGTAATATATATGTATATAATACACAAACACACATATATGTCACTTACTGTATTCCTTACTGTATTCTAGGGGTTATTGATAAGGCAAAGAAGAATAAGACATGACCATGGTTTCCAAGGATCTTTCATTGAAGTAGAGGACGTTGAATAGGTATGCAAGTTTCTCTTTTACAAAATATGTGCTAAGTGCCATAAGAGACATACAAAGTGCCATTGGAGTCAGAAGGGGAAGATCTCTTTTCTGACTAATGTAAGGAGGGAATGTTTTAGGAAGGAAAGGGGCATGGTAGCTGATGTATAGGTAAGATTTCTACAGATCATTATGGGGGGGCTGGTGATTTTACAATTAGATTAGCATGTGGAAGGAGGTATGGAGATGAGGATGTGTAAAGTAAGTTAGAAAGTGCTGTGCTGTCCAATCTGACTACAGTATAAGGTACATGTTGTGGAACTGATGATTTGACTAGAAAAGCAGACTAGGCTAGATCACCTGGCAAAGGGATGAGACTTTGTTTTTTCCTGTTTGTCCCTAGAAACACAATATCAAGGGCTAATTGTGACTTATCAGAGAGATGTTCCTCAATTATATGTTTTCTCACCCCAACTAGATGTCACACTTTTTTCTTAATATAAAGACTGTTTTGTCTCCTGGTTTTCTGTCCTCTCAGGTTGCTTGCATAATGTCAGCACACAGTCAATCCTCAAAAATGTTAACAGGCTGAATGACCTTGGCCAGTGCTGGTTTTTCTGCAGCCTTGGGAGAAAAGTTGAATTAAACATTTAGCCGGGCCACTACCCCTGAATTGTCAAGATGCAGCACCAGCAATATTGGGTCCCATTTTATCCTGTCTCCGAATGATTGTTTCCCATGTGCACTGACAGTCTTTCCTTTTTTTCCCCTCAGTCCTCTCGGGTTGCATATAAGTGGAGCAGCCCTACTGAGGCGTAGGAGAGGATAACCATGAATTTCAATCAGACCCTTGATCCTTCTCAGTGACTGAGAGTGAGCTGCAGGGCAGATTCTGAGCTTTTTGAGAGACAGGGGGCTATTACTGGTGTGCACTTTGTAACCTGATGTTCTGTGGAGACAGCAATTGCACCCATGACATAATTCCATTAGTTAATGAATACTTCAAAAATTTGTCCATCATAAAAATACATTTAAAAATTAACCAATCAATTATCTCTTTCCTTAATGGGCTTTCTTTCTGCTTTCCTTTTTTAATTTGGGTCAACCTGCATCTGATTAATTTTTCTTAGTTCAATAATTTCATGTTTATTTTAAATATAGCTAAGGAAATTACAGACTAATATTCAGTCTAGTATACATATATATATATATCTGTATCTATTTATCTATCTGTAGATATATCTATATCTATCTATCATCTATCTATCTATCTATCTATCTATCTATCTATCTATCTATCTATCTATCTATCTATCTATCTATCCCATTCCCACTTTGAGCCTAGTTGAAAGCAAAGAGCACTGGATGACAAAACAATAGTCTTGGATTCTACACCCTACTCCATCACTTAAGAGTTATGTAACCTGAGATCAACCTCTCTCTGCTTCAGTCTCATCTATCAAACAAAGGTCAGACTATCCACTAACCCTTCCTAGCTTCATTCTTACTTCATATACTTGTTGTGAAAATAAGAACAATAAAAAAGCGTTCACATTTTATAGCAATTTAATGTTTCTTAAATGGTAACAACGTATAAGAAAAAATATGAAAACTTAAAAGTTTAAGAAAGGAAATTTTTTATACTAGCTAGAAATCAAGGCAATGAGAAGGAAAGATGTGTATTACAAAACAGTCATCATCAAAATGATACTGGCTAGGAGACAGAAAGGTGGATAAGTAGCATAGACGAGGTACACAACAGACAATACGTCATGACTATAGCAACCTTGCACGTTTGTCTTTCATTTTCAAAGAGGACCATGGCATCAGGGAAACCATGACATGACTTGCAGTTGACTCTGATTTGAGTGGGGGAGGGCTGTGCAAGGTCATCAGCCTCATTTTCTTCTCCAGAGCCATCTGGATCCAGTGACCAGATATTCATAAGGAAGACTGGAAATGGCCCAGGATACAATGGGAGACCCTGGCCCTTATAGGCTCAATCCTTTTCGTGGATTCACCTAAGTGAAGCAACACCCATTCAGTGTAGAGGTCTCTTTAAGAAATGAGTCAAGGGATGGCCCCTTTAATTAGAAGAAGAAAAAAATCAAGCTGGAAGGGGAAGACCCTCAGGGTTGCTGTTCCAAAGAGAAACAGTCACCATTGACATTCACTCTAAGCCAAGAAGGATCAAAATAAAGCCATTAAGGGGAGCTTGGGCAGGTACCTATTGCGGTCCAATCTATGAGCTTCAGATTGAACTGTGTTTAAGGTTTTGGTAACCTAGTGTTTGGTAAATGCAAAGACAAAAAATCAGTATTTGACAAAAACTTCTGGAAAACTAGAAAGCAGTTTAGCAGAAAATAGGTATAACTCAACATCTCACATCATATACCAAGATAAGATTACAAAGTGATATGATTTTAACATAAAGGATAATATCATGAGCAAATTAAAAGAACATGAAAAATTTTACCTCTCAGACATATAGATAAATGAATAATTTATGAACAAGAGATAGATAACATTAGGGGATGTAAAATTGATAATTTTGATTATATTAAAATATTTTGCACAAACAAAGCCAATGTAGCCAAGATTAAAAGGGAAACAGAAAACTGGGGAGAGGGGTGGATTACAGCAAGTTTTTTTTTCTGATAAAAGTCTCATTCCTCAAACATATAGAGAGAACTGAATCAAATTTATGAGAATATGAGTCATTCCTCAATTGATAAATGATCAAAGGATATGAAAAAGCAGTTTTCAGATAAAAAATCAAAGTTGTCTATAGTCATATAAAAATGCTCTAAATCTCTATTAGAGAAGTACAAATTAAAATAACTCTTAGGTACCATCTCACACCTATCAAGTTGGCTAATATGACAGAAGAGGAAAATAATAGATGTTGGAGGGGATGTAGGAAATTTGGGACACTAATGCATTGTTGGAGCTGTGAACTGATCGAACCATTCTGAAAAGCAATTTGGAACTATGCCCAAAGGACTATAAGCTATGCAGATTCTTTTACCCAGCAGTACCAATACTAAGTCTGCATTCCAAAGATACTGAAAAAAAGGAAAGGAAAAAAAAACCCTATACGTACAGAAGTGCTTATAACAGTTCTTTTTTGTAGTGGCAAAGAATTGGAAATTGTGAGAATGCCCATCAATTGGGGAATGGCTGAACAAGTTGTGGTATATGATTGTGATGCAATAGCATTATGCTATAAGAAATGATGAGCAGGGGGGCAGCTAGGTGGCACAGTGAATAGAGCACTGGCCCTGGAATCAGGAGAACCTGAGTTCAAATCCAGTCTCAGACATTTGACACACGTACTAGCTGTGTGACCTTGGGCAAGTCACATAACCCCAATTGCCATGCCAAAAAAAAAAAACCCAAAAACAAACAAACGAAAAAAAAGAAATGATGAGCAGGATGAATTCAGAAAACCTAGAAAGACTTACATGAACTGATGCAAAGCAAAGTTAACAGAACCAGGAGAACATTGAACACAGTAAGTAACAGCAATATTGTAAGATGATCAACTATGAATGACTTAGCTAGCTATCCAAAAGTAATATAAAACCAATTTTAAAAAAAACACAACATTTCATCCAACACAGTATCAAAACGTAAAGGAACATACAAAATGTATGAACTTGTGGTTGAATAAAGTTCACAACCTAGTATGATAGAGCCCTCCAGCATCTGTCATGTCTTCTCATTTGTTAGCTCAGGGTCTCTACAGATGTTATGAACTTGAAGTATAGCTTCTAACAGGAAGGCTGGACTGAATCATTGGTCTGAGGATCTGTCTCTAAGTGATGTATTCCATTCATCAAGCTCCTCATCCATGTGTCCTTTTGTTTTCAACATATATGCATCCAATAGCTTGTTAAGCTGCTCTTTGGTCAGTGCAGATCAGGCAGAACAAAGATGTAAGACAATTTTTAGAGGACTTATGATGAAAAATATTATTCACCTCCAGAGGAAGAAGTGATAGAATCTGAATATAAATCAAAGCATACTATTTTTATTTCCTTCATTTTTTCATGTTTGTTTTGTTTGTTTTCTTTCAGAACATGATTAATATGGAAATATGTCTTGCATGACTGCACATATAAAGCCTATACCAAATTGCCTACTTTCTCAAGTTGAGAGGAAGTGAGAGAGGGAGAGAGAGAATTTGGACCTTAAAATTAAAAAAAATTGTTAAAATTGTTTTTACATGTATTTAAAAATAAAACCTTTAATTTTGAAAGAAAAAAATGAAAAAAGAAGGAAAGATGGAAGCAAGAAAAAGTGGTTTTGTTAGTATTTTGTTAAAGTTACTTATCAAAAGCATAGTAGAGAACCTAAGCTTAGTGTCAGGAAATCGTACTTTGATAAGGACAAATCATTTAATCTCCTTACATCTCAAGCAGCTTCCTAGAACTTATTTAGTAAAATAGGCCCTATACACTGACATACTTTTTTACAAATAAATAATAATGGAGTTTACAATGTTGAGAACTTTGCATCTGTTTGTTGGTTTTTTGTTGAAGCTCTTAAGTTTAGAATTGAAAAAAAATAAAATTGAAGCTGCTCTGCTAATGTCTAGCCCTGTACTAGTGGCAGTAGATGCATGAAAAAAAATCCTGTGGTAGCCCTAGTCTTGTTTGTCCAAGCAAACATTTGTATATTTCCTTCCTGTTGGTTGAACAGCCATTCCTTCTACAAAACCATCAGCTAAGTAGCATATAGTGGCATACTCTTTTGTACTCAGTGGACTTCTTCCTTCTGGAGGAAAGAAAATATTTTTCTCATGACTAGGTCCCAAGAAGTCTTCACTTCTCACCCAGTTCTCAAAGTCAATGAAGGTGACAGATCCAGATTCAAGCAAAGATCATTCACAAAAAAGGAGGGGAGAATGAGAAGTGAAAATGTCAGCAAAGTGGAGTGGAATATTTGGCACCGATGCCAAGGAGGAACCTCAGCCCCTTTAAAAGAGGGCCTGCAATGGGGCTCATGTGTACTTCCTGGGCCTTGATTGATCTTGCTTGGTAGAAGAGGAAGTAAACAACAAATAATCTCCCAGAGGACTCCCCCATATGTGTGTGGGTGCAGGGGCTTTAGAGTTTTTGCACTCTGAATCTTTGATCATGACTGTCCTCTGACTCTCCATGTGAAACCAGTAACAATCTTTGGGCATCACTGTTTGGGAGGCTACTGGGAAGTCCATGTCTGGTACAAGGATAGTATAGAGAATTATTTTAAGGATAAAATTACCATAATTGGGCTGCGGGAAGTAAGGAAAACAACAACCAAATTAGACAGAGTGCATGGAGGTGATCTAAAAGAGTTGAAAAAAGAGAGGAGAATAAGCATTTACATTGTGCCTACAATGTGTCAGACACTGTGCTAAGTCATTTACATATATTATCTCATTTGATCCTCATAATAACTCTATGGTTAGGTGCTATTACAATCTCAATTTTACACTTAAGGAAATTGGGGCAGACAGAAATGACTTCCTCAGGTGACAGAGCTAGTTTCCAAGGCAGGATTGGAACTCAGGTCTTCTTGACTCCTGGCCCATCACTCTATCCAGTGTTAACAGAGCTAATGCCATTGCTTTACAATGTCAAGGAAATGGTCTATCTAGACTGGAAATAAACCAAAGGAGAGTTTCAAAAAAACAAATAAATCAACTTTCAGAAATGGTAACTGCCATTTAGATAGCTGTATCAACAAGGTGCCTAAAAAATTGGATTGATTGGTCAAGGAGAAATTAAATCCAGAAAGATAACCAGGAGATAAAAGATGGTAATCAATGTGTGGGAGACAGATGAGGTCATTTAAAAAAGCAGGTACCTAGAAAGAGAAAGAAAAACCCAGGACAGAAATGAGCAGTTTGGTTTGGTGGTGGCTGACACAGCAGACAAAAAGAGAAGATAGGATAGTAGATTAGGCATCTGATTTGAAGTGAGAAAGACCTGGATTCAAATACTGCCTCTGACACTTGCTAGCAATGTGACCATTGTAATTTAACCCCTCTGAGCCTCATATACAGGCACATAGCAATGCATTATACAAAGTCTCAAATACACATACACACACATAATTATACAGAGAGAGGGAGAGAGAGGGAAAAAGAGAGAGAGAGAGGCAGAGACAGACAGATATCTCTCAATGCCAAACCTAAGTCCTAGAGATGCAATATAAAAATGTCTGTAGAATAAGAATTTCCACATTTCCACATAGAAAGAAATCTTTACCTTGTTAGTTGGCTGGGGCTATGTTCTTTTTGTTGTGTGGGTACTCATAACACAAGTAAAGATTATAACCCATCAGTGGGTTTTCATCTTGTTTGATTTTTTTTTCCTCATTGTTTTACATAGAGACTCCATAGAAAATTCACCATTACATTGAAGGTGATCTAGTATAATGAATAGAGTTTTGGAGTTGGCCTTAGGAAGATCTGAGTTCAAATTTCATCTCTAACAGTTAGATATATGATCATAGATGATTCACTTGACCTGCTGGCAACTTTCTAAGGTGACAGGTGGCAAATTGGCAGTAGTGGAGACAGTTTCCATTCTGTAGGTTCCCTCAACTAATGAAGTCACAGCTTCGCAAACCTCCAGGAGTGTCAACCTTAAGGCTCCAATAAAAAAAAGATGTTAAGTAGACATGTGTGTTATTACTGAGTCGTCTCATATTTCACAAGTATCAGGACAACTCTGGTCTTCCATCCCTTTTCTCTAACCCTCACTAAATGACCTGCCCGCTTCCTTTTTTCAATCATTCAGTCTTTGATGATGACTTTAAGCAATGTTACACTCCCTACTTGGACATGGGTGGGGGAAGGGAACAAGCATTCCCATAGTGCCCATTAGGTGCCAGACACTCACTGTACTAAACACTGAAAAAATATTATTTGACTTGACCTTCACAACCACCCTGTCAAGAAGGTGCTGTTATTATTTCTATTTTACAGTTGAGACTGAGGCAAGCTGATGTTAAGTGACTTGACCAGAGTCATGCAGCTAGTGAGTATCTGAGGCTAGATTTGAACTCAGATCTTCTTCAGTCCAGTGTTCTATCCACTGTGGCATCTAGCTTTATGTGGGAAAGAAAGGGTAGAGAAATAAGTAGGTCACAGAAAAACATGCTTAATTACGTATAAAACAAAGGTCTCAACCATCAGTTAGGCACTGCCTGGTAACAAGGAGAATGGCTTTCCCTTTATCTTGCTCAAAATTGTTCTACCTTTTTCACAATGATTCTACTCAAAATGCCTTTTGTAAATACCATTCGGGGGTCTCACAGAACGCGTCATTAGATTAATATGAATATGTCTTTGGCCAAAAGATATCTAATCTACGGGAGATAATAGAAAAAAAATCTACATTTAAAAAATGTCTTACTTTGTTATTATTTAAAAAGAAACAATTTCTGTTCGTTGAGGTTCTTATCTCCATATAGCACTTCTTAAGTGTTATATAAAGTGAGCTAAATAGATACACTTCTGTCATATAGATGTAGTCTAGAGCTGTGTCCATATCAGCCTTTAAAAAGATTCACTGGAGCAAAGTAGGTCAGTCCATTTCAGCAATGCAATTTTTATCACTTGCCGTTAAGGTGATACAGCTCCATTCTATGTGGACGACCACATAACAACACCATAAACACCAATTATCTAGATGGTCGACAGGAAAAAAAACACTTGGCACTTAATTTTACTTGATCTCAAAATAATATTGGCAAAATAAATGTTTTTGCCTGAAATATCTAAGTAATTGAATCTCAAAGTATAATGTTTTGGCCTTCTTTATGTAGAAACAACCATTTTTTCAGATTTCCCCTATAAGTAGAGGACGCCATGGAAACCATCCCCAAAATACATATACAAAAGAGGGACAGAGTATACTAAAATTTCCTTTTAAGACTCTTCCCAGTTTTCCTTTGGTCTGCCATCTGATATCTTTTTTTTTTTTTTGCTTTTGTGTCCTTTTTTTAAATGGTCAAATTAGCATTCTAAAAAATAAAAATCTTCGAAGTGTGTTAATTTCATGAAGTTTTTGGAGATAAGGAGTGGGAGAAAATGGTTCCAAAGTTTTTACTCACACAGTCTCACAACATCACATTTAGGATTTATCAAGTTTTTGAGCCATTCTGGTTTCTCTAGTCTGTCTGTTTGCCTGTCTCTCTTTGTCTCTCTCTGTCTCTCTCTGTCTTTGTCTCTCTCTGTCTCTGTCTGTCTGTCTCTGTCTCTCTGTTTGTCTCTGTCTCTGTCTCTGTGTTTCTCTTCTGTGTCTCTCTGTGTCTCTCTGTCTCTGTCTCTCTCTGTCTCTGTCTCTCTCTTTCTCTCTCTCTCGCTGTCTCTCTCTTTCTCTTTCTCTGTCTGTCTGTCTGTCTCTCTCCCCCTCATTGGGCTACATATCAAATAAAATCTTGTCTAACTTTGAAATTCAGTGATTTTCTGATTCTACGTAAAAAGGGGGAAAATCTGTATTATGAACACACACACACACACACACACAACACAACCACATATTAGAATATTTAGATTTGGAAATGTAATAGACAAATACAGCCACACTCTGTTTAACATCATTACTTGGGTCTGCGAAAAAATATTAAGTGAAACATTCTTATAGAGGATTCTCAGTTCCAAAGGAACAGAATTAAGGGGAATAGAGAAAGAGTTAGTGGGAGTAGAGAGTGTTGAGTTGTTGGAGTAGAGGGCAGGAAGCAGGAATCAGAGCTATCCTGGCATGGAGCCTAAGAACATTAAAGCTGGATTTTAGATTTTATGATAGTGTGAGTCTTAGTTTCTTAACAATGTTATTATTATGACCACAGTAATCTAAAGGAAAACAACTTGAGAAGATGTCAGAGCTCTGCTCAATGCCCTGATTATTGTGGCTTCAATTAAACATGCTTACCCCCTCTTAATGGAGAGATGCGCGTCAACGTGAGCAGAATTAGGAATACATTATCAGCTCTGACCGATGTGTTCATTGTATCACTTATGTGTATATTTTTTGTTGAAGAATAGAATTCTATTAGAGAATGTGGGCTTTTAGGAAATAACAGTTATATAAAGATGTATGTTTCTTTTTTTAAGAATAATGTGATTTAAAAAAAAAGAAACACGTATTAAGTACCTATAGCATATAAGAGTGCATTAGATGATCATGAAACAAAGATAAAAGTAAAATGGTCTCTGCGTTCAAGTAGTTTATATTCTATTGAGAAGATATACTTTGTATGTAGAGAAGTCACCAACCCAGAACCACCTAGCTGGAAACAGTGGAGCCAGAATTTGAATCTAGACCTTCAAATCTTCTCTATCCCAATAGTGTAATTTGTCATTTCTTTCTGGGCTGGTCACTTTCACTTCCCAGGGCTTGGTTTTCCTCATCTAAAAAATTAAGATGTTGACCTAGATGATCAATTTCTAAATTTCCTTTCAACTCTAAGGACACCAACATCTCCACATACAGTGTTCTTTGTCCTTGACACCCTCCAACAAAGCCAGATACTTCTTTCAATGTTTCTACACAAAGCAAAACAAAACTCTATCTATTAAAAAGTACTACATATGTTGGCATTCAGATGTCTCTATAATTTCTGTCTATTCTTTCATTTAGAAAGAATGAAATCATGGTTTCTGCTGCCATTTTACATGGATTATGATAAGTATTCCTCTCTCTCACCCTCTACTAATAATGGCCAGTTTAATGAATGGAGATAATAGGAAGACATAGATCCTTCTCCTCTCACCCATACTAGTTCAGGTGCTTCCTGAGTACCCTAGCTGGGGTTACCTTGGCATGATGGTAGATTAAGTGGACACTCATTGCATTTTGTTTTTAACTTCAGGTATTTTTGATAGATCTCTTACTTTTACCTACATACAGAAACACGATCTCAGAGTTGAAAGGAACCTCCCAAGTCACATAATCTAACCCATATCTAAATTTTGATCTTCTATAAGAGGTAGCCAGGTATGCAATGGATAGAACACTGGGTCTGTCTGCAGTCCGGAAAACTTCCCTTCAAATCAGGCTTCAAACATTTAACTAGCTGTATGACATTGGGCAAAGTACTTAACTTTTGCTTGCATTAGTGTACTCTTCTACAAAATCGGGATAATAATAGCATTTCCCTCATAGCATCGTTATGAGGATAAAAATGAGCTAATATTTGTTAATTGCTTAGCACAGTGCCTGGCATACAGTAGGTGTTAAATAATTTTATTTTCTTCAATTTCACCAACAAAATGTCCTCCTGCCTCTGGGTGAAGATCTCACACAATGGGAAACTCATTCTCTGTCATGGTGATCCATACCACATCAGGGCCACTCTAACAATTAGGATGGTCTCCCCTCTTCCACCTCTCAGCCCTTACACCTTTGCAAATTTTGCCCATTATTCCTAGTTCTACCTAGGCTATTACATGTTTAAAAAGACCCTCATTAAGTTTCCTCTTCTCTAAGTTAAACATCCCCATCCCCTTCCACCATTCTTCATTTGCTATAGTCAAAGGCTTCACAAAATACTGGTTGTCCTCCTTTGCACACTTTTTTAATGTAATTTTTAAAATGTAAATAGTATTTTATTTTTTCCAATTATATGTAAAGATCATTTTCAACTTTCATTTTTATAAGATTTTCAGCTCCAAATTTTCCCCTCCCCTCCCAAGACAGCAAGCAGTCAGATATAGGTTAAACATATGCAATCATGTTAAATATATTTCCATATTTGTCATGTGAAAGAAGAAACAGAATAAAGGAAAAAATGGCAAACATGGAAATAGTATGCTTCAATACATATTCAGACTCCATCAGTTCTTTCTCTAGATGAGGATAACATTTTCCATCATAAGACTTTTGGAATTGTTTTGATTATTATATTTCTGAGAAGAGCTAAATCTATCAGCTAATCATCGAACAATGTTGCTATTACTGCATACAATGTTCTCCTAGTTCTGCTCACTTCACTCAACATCAGTTCATGTAAGTCTTTCCAGGTTTTTCTGAAACTCGCCTGCTCATCATTTCTTATAGCCCAATAGTATCCCATTATATTCATATACCACAGCTTTTTCAGCCATTTTCCAATTGATTGGTATCCCCTCAATTTCCAGTTCTTTGGGCCACCACAAAAAGAACTGCTATGAATATCTTTGTATATGTAGGTCCTTTCTCCTTTTTAAATTATCTTTTTAGAACACAGACCTAATCATGATCAAAAGGTATGCACAATTTGCCCGCTAGTCATAGTTCCAAATTGTCTTCCAAAATGGTTGGATCAGCTCATATCTCCACCAACTCGTTAGTGTCCCAATTCTCCCACATTTTTCTCCAATATTTATCATTTTCTATTTTTGCCACATTAACCAATTTGATGGGTATGAGGTGGTACCTCAGAGTTGCTTTAATTTGCATTTCTCTGATAAACAGTGATTTAGAGCATTTTTTCATATGACTATAGTTAGTTTTTATTTCTTCATCTGAAAACTGCCTCTTCATCTCCTTTGACTATCAATTGGGGAATAACTTTTATTCTTATAAATTTGACTCAGTTCTCTATATATTTGAGAAATTAGGCCTTATAAGAAATACTTGCGGTAAAAATTCTTTCCCAGCTTTATGCCTTCCTTCTAATCTTGTTCGCATTGGGTTTATTTGTTCAATAACTTTTTAATGGAATATAGTCAAAATTACCCATTTTGCATTTCATAATTCTTTTAACACTTTTGAGCTTTACAACATCCTTCCAAAACAACACATCTTGAAAGGTGAATTGCACTCTAATCAGGGCACAGAACTTTGGACACTAAATTACCTCCTGTGTTTTGAACATTATTCCTCTCCCAAATATACTGATTGAATTAATTCTCTTCAGCTATCATACTATGCTGATCACCTTCTTATGGCTTCCCATAATTCCTATAATGAAACCCAAATTTCTACTTCTTGTCTCAAGTGTATACCAAGCTATAAAATGAATATTATATCCTTCCATAAGGCAGTGATAATGCCAAGAGAAGAAGGAGAACCAAGACTGTGCACAAACAGGGAACCCTCTGAAGGGGCATAATGATGTTACTTAGATTTGTAAATCAAGGATCTATTATTTTATTAGTGGGCAAAATGTCCACACCAATGCCAACTGAAACCTGCTTGTAGTTACAGCCTGAGAGAGATTAAGTGCCTTTTCTATGGACATACTGATAAATAAAGGGGCATATAATTAATAAGTGGGTCCATGCTAAAAAATATCAGATTCAGGATTTGCACCCATATCTTTGACCTCAAGCCTAGTATTCTGTAGCCTTTCCTACTACCCTTATGCACAACAATATATTTTTAAATTAAATTGAAGGAGATAGAGAAATATTTTTTTTCTGCAGTTATGGCCTTAAAAGTTTCCATGGTGAAATTCCATAAGTGTCTTATCATAATGAGTGAGCAAAGGAATGACCTTATCATATGGGAAGAGGCATTAACTAGCAACTCAGATTACTTCATGTTTCCTCTGTGTACTGAAGGACATGCACTATTGGGGACAATTTAGAATTTAGGGACAATTTAGAATTTCTGAATGACTGCCAGGTAATTGTTCTTTCTTATTTGTATCTCAAAAATAATATCCTCATTGCAATTGTTATTAGGAGAACTCTTTGGACTTTGTCATCAGACAATACTTTCTCTTTGTTGACAGTAGTAAAAATAGTCACAATTTATGATGATAGCGATTTTGCTCCAAGATTATAATTTTATCAGGCTAATTGTAAAGAAAAAGTTTGGTCTATCCTTCTGGAGATTCTCTCTCTCTTTTTCCCCTAGTACCTCATTTGTAATTTTCTATTAAGCTATGGTATTTTATGCCTCAGAGAAGAATGGGAGTGCTGATATTTGGATGGTATCATTTTCTATCATTTCGTTTAAATTGAGCTCATTTTCACAAACTCTGAATAATATCACCTTTAATATGTGTGATACCTTATACTTGTTTCTCGGTTCAGGGTAGTTGCTTTTGGTTCCTTGCAGTAGAGTAAAATTGAATGTTTCATTTCCCTTGATTTCCTGCTCTGGGAACATAGGGAAAAAAGATGCAGTGAAGAGGGGACCCATTTTGACTGCTTTTCACAGAGTACAACTTAAACTAGCAGCAAACCCTTAGTCAATATGACTATTCAAGATGACTTTTATGAGAAGATTTCCATCTAATATTGTCCCAGCAGGCAGAATTCAGTCAGAATTCCTGGAAACCCTAAATAGTTGTTTCCTCCCTTTTATCCATTCACTAGCATTTTAACCATAAAACCAGACCTCTATTTTAAAAAATAAAATTGAGGCAATAGCAATTGTACTAATAAGGGCTCATATTTATAAAGTGTTTTCAGTTCACAAAGCACTTTTCCTCCATTAACCCTCTGAGTTAGGTAGGGCAAATATTGTTATTCCCAATTTATGAGAAAACTGAGAAACTGAGACAGGGTTTATTTTAGTGACTTGCTCTGTCACATAACTTGGAAGTGACTTAGGAAGCACTTGGGCCCAGGTCTCTTGACTTAGTCTAATGTTCTTCCTTCTTATACAATTCCTGTCTCTAATTCAAACAAATAGCCAATTCCCTTGGGATGTGTAAATGGATTTGGTGGGATTCAAGCCAGTTATTTGGTATAATATGGAAAAGAAAGAGGGGAAAGGGTAGTTTTGACAGTTTTTTTTTTAATTCCAATGGTGAAAGAGTAATAAATTTAGCTTGGAGAGCTGAACTTGGAATGATGGAATGAAAATTCAAATAATTTGCTTTTTCATTTACAACCTGTGTGACCCTCAATAAGTCATTTATCCTCTCTATGTCTCAGTTATTTTATATATAAAAAGAAGAGATCAGACTAAATGACTTCTAAAGTCACTTCTAGATCTAGGCATATTGTATGATCTAATTCAGCAGTGATCTAACTCAACAACCACTTTAGCAGGAATCTCCTCTACTGATGGACAGAACAATGGCTGGTTAATTTCTTCCAGGGAAACCTTCCATTGTTGGGGAGCTCACTATTTCCTGGGGTAGCCTATTCTACTTTTAGACAGGTATATTCATTATGCAATTTCTCCCAAAAGCTGAAATCTGCTTTGGTGACTTCTAACCATTCCTCATATTCCTAGAGGCAAATTAAATTGTAAAACAAGGGTCCTTCAGATATACCAAGCAGCTATCCTTCCTAATTTACTCCCCACATAAATACCAACATGTTCTTTCAGCCACCTCATGTCGTGGCCTACAGTTATTTCACCAAACTGTTGCCCTCTTCTGCAGTCATGCTAAGATATTGGTGTCTCTCTCTGAAAAGGTAGTACCAAAAAATAGTTACAATATTCCAGATATATTTTAACTCAGGTAGAGTGCTTTGACTTTATTCATTCTGGAGATAAAGCTTCCCTTAATGCAGCCTAAGACCAGAGATGTGCTAGTAAATGAGCAAACGTTTTAACGATCAGCTCGCTCTTGCTCTCTCTGTCTCTCTCTGTCTCTCTCTCTGTCTCTCTGTCTCTCTCTCTCTCTCTCTCCACAAATACACACACACACACGTGTGTATATATATATATGCATGTATATATATATATATACACATACACACATATATATATAGTCCACACATTATATATATATATGTGTGTGTGTGTATGTGTGTATACACATTTATACAGAGAGAGAATGTAGATTTAAATTTAAACTGAATTATTAACATTTTTCTATCACTTTTTAAAGTTCAGACAATCAACAAATAACAAACAAGCCCAGATTAGTATTTGCTGATTTCTGTGGTATAAATGCTCTCTCTGGAAATTTAACAACTGGCTCTCAAGCTTATTTAATCTAGCACACCCTATCTAAGACCATATTATGACTAGTATTATATGGAAGACATAGGGAAGACCTTAGAGTGAGGAAGACCAATATTTGAGTCTTGATTTTTGTTTGCTTTTGCCAAACATCAGCTTTTTGACGGCAAGCAAGTCGTCTAATTTTTCAGTGCCTCAGGCAGCTCTTTAAAACTTCAACTCTTTAAGTCATCTGACCTCCTCTCCCCTCATTACAGGATTTTTCCATAAAAGGAGATACCTAAAGTGATAGAATCGCAAGGAAAACCTCTCAGTTAGCACCAGCCCTGGCCCCCCAGCCAAAAACAAATAAACAAACAAAGAGAGAGATTATTAAACTCTCTTGGCTATCAAATCACCTTATCATTGACTCACATTGAGCAAACTCCTCACCATCCCTGGCTCCAACTCCCAGTTCTTTCACATAATAATTGCTATCTACTTATACATCTTGCATCCTATACTTGGCCAGTTGATTAATTAAGTCCAAGTGTAGCATTTTATAGTTAATATGTATAAAATTAATCTTACTAGATTTGGCCAATTTTCCTACTCTGATGTATTCTTTTATATACTGATGCTGTCACCCAATACGAGCTCTCTCTGCCAGATTCATTAGCAAATGGACAAGTATCTCATTTCTACCTTAATCTAAGTCATTGATAAAGATTAAAAACAAAACAAGTCTAAGATCTTTGACATCCCACTAGATAAGCCTCCCCAGGTTTACATAAATCTACTTTCCAAGCCCATCCAGCAGAACTTTTTTATAGGTTAGTTGGTCCAAACCCTTCCACCTCTGTGGGTTACTTTCCTTTTCAGCTATTGTATCTAATTCCCCTTCCTTCCTTTTGTCGTCTTCCTTGCAATATTCTTTCTTCATTCACCAGCCATCCCAAAGGAAAGAAGAGAAATTGTTCTAATTCTCCTCTTGGGAAACCAGTCTTTACCTTGAGACTCCCATCTTCTCTTCTTCCCATCTGAGAGGAGTCCCTCTGTTTTATCTCACCACCTATATAATGTTTTACTAGTGAGGGACTAGAATTTTTCACTGCTTTTGTATACTCTCCTTGGAATTTTCCAATTGCACCTTTTGCTCCTTATATTTTCTGTCTTTTTGATATATTTCAGATAGTGAATGAGGGTTTTTGAGATGAAAAAAAAAAGAACAAATGGATTTCCTCATCTTACATTTAAGGCCTTGTCTTACCATAGCCATGTGAAAAAAAGCATTTTTTCTTAGTATTTAATTGATATAGCAACATATTTAATTTTCTGCCACTGATATGTTGAATTCACTCTTGATCTCTAGGTTCTTTTAAGGAATAACTCACACTTTCACCTTTTATTGAAATATGTTTTTTTCTTTGCTGCTCAGGCTATATTTTGTAGTACATGTGATACTCATGTGATAGCTAATCTTTCTTCTTCTTAAAAATATCATTCTGAATTATCCTTTGATTTATTGATACCATGGGAGTACTCTTATGCTTTTCTGATTAATTTTCAGGGAAAGAGAAGGATTTTCTCCTTGGTACCTTTCAATCTTTGTAATTTGATGATTTATTTATGAAATTTGCCTACAAATGTTTATTGGTCTCTTCCTGTTCCTGTTTATTATTGTTACTATCATTATTATCTTGGTATGTACTTTGACCTCTACATCCAATATTTCTAGGCAATTTTTTGTATGGTTTCTGGATTATGATAATCAGGTTTTATTTTTCATGCTGTTTTTCTGTAATATATATTTTGCTTATTGTTCTACCATGTTGTCCTTAAATTCAGCATTACTGTCTTATATAACACATCTGCTTCAAATATATTTTCTTTAAAATGTGTCCAATATCTTAAGTTATTCAACTATGTATATTTTTAATGTCGATTTTACTCTTCTCTTTTTCGGAGACTCGACTGTTATGAACAGTGTTTCTACCTTTTGTTCAAAATTCCCTAGTTTCTCATTATACTTTTTTTTAAAGTGGATCTCTCTATCATGCCTAGATTGCAAGTGTAGTGGTGGCTTATAGGCCTTATCTCAATGAAGGATATTTTGTTAACACACATAAACTTTATACTACTCCATTTTTCTGACCCAGGTTGGTTCACTCCTTCTTATGTAGCCCAGGGGCATTCTGTTCTGTGATGTCACCTTATTTGCAAGGGATTTATTGAGGAAGTCTCATCAGCTTTATCCTCCTGCAACTCAAAACTCTTAAGCTGAAGTGATCCACTAGTTGCTGCTTCCCTCAAAGTAGGGCATTGCCACCAAACTCTATTTCTTGATAGACCTTATGGTTTCTTCCTTTTTTGACATTATTTTCTTGATATTTTCATGAAATTCTTTGGTTGTTCTCAAGTATTCTGAATATTCACAAAGTTGTTCCAATTTCACTTCAGAGGGACTAGAATAATTTCTACACAACATCCATTCCTTTCTCAATATATTTTGACTCAGTTCCCTTTGTTGCAAAGTTCTTATCCATTGCGATGGAGCTTATCTTCAAAGAGCTTGTTTACTTCTCTTAGGTTTTATTTCTGTCTTTGACATAATTTTTTTCTATCTTTGACATAATTTTTCTTCTATTCTATTTTTATTTTCAATTTCTTTTCTGTTCTCTTCTTTTCTATTTCTGCCATCCTTTCTTTAAACCAGCTTCGTACTGTCAACAGCTTTCTTATTGAAGATTCAGTTCTATGGTGCCTTTCTCCCAATCCTTGATTCCTGTTTTCTATTTTCTCAGACCAACAGAGTAGAAAGTAATATGTGTCTTTCAAGGCTTGAGAATGACCAGTTGGGATATTGCATAAGAGAGACACTGAATTACCACTGAAGTTTTCCCTATCCTCTACATTTATCTAGTTCTCTTTTATTCTCCTCCTTCCTTTCTGAAGATTGACTTTCTTTAGTCATTAGGCTCACCCCTGAGACCTGGTCATGAAGAGGTTAGAAGACAGTGACCAAAGATAATGCATGAAGCTTTTGTAATTGTCTCTTCATCTTTCACTCTTGCTAGTTGTCTAATTC
>CM053626.1:49715886-49756386 GCA_028646595.1 Phalanger gymnotis
CTGAACTGCAAACTCAGTCATGCAGCTTTTCCCACTAACGTTCTCTGATGTCTTTGCTCTTTGTGGGTTGAGAGGTCTGGTGGATGCCATAGCTCAGTAATTCATGCCTGTAGGGCACTCTCCACTCGTCTCCTGGTCTGGTAGGTCCGCGTCTGGTCTGTTTTCACCGTGCACGCTGGGCTCAGCTCCGCTCCCCTCAGCTGGGGGCTGGGAGCTCAGTGTGGGACAGACCTTACCTGGAGACCATCCAGGCTGTCCTGGGCTGGAGCCCTGCTTCCCTCTGCCACTTTGTGGGTTCTGCAGCTCTAGAATTGGTTCAGAGCCATTTTTTATAGGTTTTTGGAGGGACTTGGTGGGGAGGTCACACCAGTCACTGCTTCCCAGCCGCCATCTTGGCTCTGCCCCCCTCCTACACTCTCTTTCAATGTCACTATGCCTACATTTGAACTAGTGGTAATTTTCCTATAGTTGTATGAACTAGCAGAGAACTCTGAGATGAGTTTCAGGACAGTGGTCACCCCAGAGAAAAAGCACAGTCTCTCAAGAAGGAAGTAACCCACTGCAAATGGCAGGCCCATGAACAACATGCTAGTAACAGCTCTGATATTCCAAGTGCTAGGGATACAGATATCAAAATTAAAAAAAAAAACCAGTGCCAACCCTCAAAGACCTTACATTCTACTGGAAATGGTGAGTGAAATTTCGAGGGGACTCAAGAAATTATAGAAAGATAGTTAACTCATATCATTTTACTGATGTGAGTCCCTTAATTTCTATTATAAACATTGATAAAGAGATGTTCATTATTTTTGTTTGTTTGTTTGTTTTACCCTGTATTTTGCCCTTGCCAGATATATAATTTCCCTTTCAGGTAGAATAAGGCTCAAAGAGAATGAAGGAATCATAAGCATCTGGGAAAGTAAGTAGGTGGTACAAAATAGTGTCCTTGCACCCATGGGTGTTCAAGTACTGTTCATGGTTTGTGACAATGATGACAATCTTCTTATCTCCTGAAAATGACAGATTACATTTTTTTTTAAAGCAGAACACTGGGAAAAAACCCTCCTCACAGTCAGAATCCCTAAAGGTCAGTGCATGAATGACAACAAATCTCTAAGGATTTTTGGACAAAACTCAAGAAAACTGTTTTCCCATTTTCCCCATGGTGCCCAACAGATTTTGTAGAATCCTAGAGACAGAGAAAAATCACTACCTGCTAGCTCATTCCTTATTCTCTAGTTATTCAGTGCAGGGAAAGAGAAGGGAAAACATTCTTTGTACCCCTATTTGTCAATGGAAGGCTTGCCTCTCTGAGGTTTCCAAAACCCCATTCCCCAACAGAGTAGGAAGATTTAGGCAAATGGAGTCAAACCACATATTACTAATTTTGATTCATGCCAAGGGAGATAGCTGCTATATTCCAATTAGCCAGCAATGGTGTCCTTAGTACATGGGATTATTTTATTTCTACAGCTTTTTATAAAACATTTTAAAAATACATGTCATTTACAAGAATATTTCAAACTTATCATTCTGTATCCATTATATCTAATAATTGAAGCATATTATATCTGGAAAGAGCTTGTAGATGTGCTTTATAATACATAATACAGCTAAAATGAATTCAAATTGGCAGATTTTAACATATTGACCTCAATATTAGGGAGGAAAAAAGGTGCTGAAATCTGCCCTGAGTCCCATTAGAAAATACCTTTCTTGTGCATGGATTTGGTTACACCAAGGATCAAATCATGTCTTCTGACAGTGATATAGAGTGTTCCCTTCCCATTATAACACAGGAGGCTTATCATGTGGGTGGGTGAGAAAGATTCTAATGGGGTTCTGTGGTACTCTATTACTGAAAATAAAGGCTCCAGCAGCAGGTATATAGGCTGTGGAAAATAGCATTAATAAACTTTAAAATGAGTTTCTTTCGACAAGCTTTACTGTCTTCATATTTAAACTGTATTAAGTCAGCTGTCAAGCCCAACGCTGCAGTCCAATTTCACAAGGATATTGATTAGCCAAACTCATTCATAATAATAATTCCTTACATTCTATTGAAACTCACAGAGTTTTACACCTTTGTTCCAGCCATTTTGTTCTAATAAAGGAATCAGAAAATCTACTGGGTCTGCACCTAGAAAGAAAATAAGACAGGCACTAGACAAAGAATAAACAAAATGAACAAGCCACTTAGGGATTAGAGCAGTCTCGTAAATACCCTGTTGGTTACTGGCCTGAATCAGGGAAGGTACTGTGATTTTTGGGATTTGACTTTTCGGCTTTTGAGAGCCTTCCCTCATGGGCACAGGAACAGATATCTCCTTAGATCCTCTAGGTTTGAACTTCAGCTCGATTGTCTGACTTTAACTCCTCCCTCCACCAGTCTATATCCCTAGGGGCTCATTCAGTGAAACAGAGCTTCCTACTTCCAAGTCTGGGGACTGGAAGAGATGGTATGCTAGTAACAGAAAGGAAGATTGGAAAGGGGAACCAATGCACTCTTAGTTTTTCTGTAGAAATTGTGAAGGCCTTGGTGATTTGCATGTGTTGCCTTCTTTCCTATTTGAGGATGATTAACCAATAATCTGTGAGCAAGAATTCATTCTACTCTCAGGATGTGCCACTGTACCAAAGTGCTGATAAGCCTTAGGCACAAAAAGAAAGGCAATAATATTCCCTGTCAAGGAGCATACATTCTACAAAGCTCCTTGAGAGCAAGGTTGCTCATTGGTATGGGACTTTCTCCTCATCAGGGGGGAACCATGCCCTGAATCTGTGTGAGGGGCAGTGCAAAGTTGGTGAGAGTATGGGACAGAGGAGCTTTTCTCTCTTCACTCTTAGAAGTCGCTTCAATTTTTCTTCCAACCCTGCAATCTCTTTGGGTGCTTCTGGCTTCCAGTTTCGAGAGAGAAGATGGACAAGGCTAATCCCATTTCAGGTTGCTGAAGAGAAACTTAGAGTCTGGGAAGAAGTCAACATAGGAAGAGAGCTGGCAGGCTCCACCATGTCCTAATCCCCAGCTTGTTGTACTGGAAGCTTTTGGAAACTTCCCCTTGGCTGAGATCTAGAACTCTTTCTCTTCATTGAGTTGAATTATTTCACTCCCGGTAGGAAAGTTCGTTCACTCTGCATTGCATGGTATATATTCTCCTATGTATACCTTCTCTGATTTCTGTTTTGCTGTGATTTAGGTATGTGGATTTTTTTGCTACTTGCTATGTGTATTCATCAGAGAACTAGTTTTTGATAAGTAGAGAATCAAGTTTTATATATAGAACGTGGGGTCCTGCTTCTCCCATTAATACATTAATGAAGTTAGCTTGAATCTGAAAATCGAATCCCTAGACTCGTAATATTTCAAAGAACAGATGCATATAATTCTAGCCCCGTACCCCACCCTTGAGGAAAGAAAGGTGGCCAAGTTTCTGGCTCCATATCTTGTTTCCCCTCTTAGCAGGAATTAAAGTCTCCTTTGGAGAAGAGAGGGCGGAGAAGATGGTAGAGATGTCTGTTCTGCCTCCTTTTGAGCCACACAATGACTTCCCTATGCTACCTGTCAAGGACAGTCCTACAATTCTAATGGAAAATTCTTGGATGAATAGTTCAGGGATTCTCAATTTAAGGTCAGTAAACTTGCGTTTTGTGTTTTTTTAATATTTTGATAATTGTCTATCCATGTAATTATTTTCCTTTGTAATCCCATGTATTTTAGTTATAGTTTTAAAAGCTTCATTCTGAAAAGGAAAAAAAAAATAAAATTCACTGTTTAGCTTTTAAAGCACTTCATAACCCAGCCCCTTTCTACCCTTCCTCTCTTCTTACACCTTACTCCCTTACATGTGTTCTTTGATCCAATGACACTGGCCTCCTAGCTATTCCTCACATAAGACACTTCATCTTCTTGTTCAGATAGTCTTTCCTGGCCATCACCCATTTCTGGAATGCTTTCTCTCCTCATCTCTACCTCATAGATTTCCTATATTCTGTCAAGTCTCAACCAAAGGTTCACCTTCTGCAAGAAGCCTTTCTCTGTCTTCCTTAATCTTAGTTCCTTCCCTCTGAGACTACCCCCAATTTATCCAATTTATAATTTGTTTGTACATTGTTGTTGGCATGTTGTCCTCTGCCTTTAAACTGTGAGTTCTTTGAAAAAAGGGACTATTTTGTTGTTGTGTTGTTTTGTATTGCAATTTGAATTTCTTTGTATTGCCAGAGTTTAGCACAATGCCTAGAACGTAGTAGGTGCTTAAATAAATGCTAGTCGACTGACAGTCTATAAGGATATATGGTTTGGAAATTGCTGGAAAGAGTTGAGCATTGAGTAGTAAAACTTGGCCATCTGAATATGAGAATCAGTACCTGATCAAGACTACCAAGTGTGGGGTGTGCGTGTTTATGTGAGTGTGTGTGTGTGTATGCATGTGTGTGTGAAAGAGAGAGAGAGAGAGACAGAGAGAGAGAGCGAGAGACAGACAGATGGACAGAGAGGCAGAGACAGACACAGAGAGAAGCAATGAGCCCTAATTGCTGAATTACCTCCCTAGGTGGGACATGGATTCATGGGATGTTTGGCTATGAGTAGAAAAAACCCAACATAGATGCCCAATAAGTTCAGCATGGGAATAGAAGATAAGAAAAAGTAAATTCCTGGGTTTGGGACCTCCTTACTAAAAGGGGACTGCCCTTCCTTTGAGGTGGGGTTACTCATGCACAGTGTATTCTATAATGACAAAAATTGAAACCGTGAGACCACATGAGATCATCAAGCAAAATAATATAGAGAGAGAAGAGAAAAAGACCAAGTATAATGCATTATGGGAAAGCTAGTTAGTAGGCATAACTCTGGTAAAGATCTGGGAAAGGGGAATGAGAAGAAGTGGATAGATAGATGAGAAGAAAACTGAGACAGTAGTGTCATGAAAACCTAGAGAGAAGAGAGCAGCTTACTACTAAAGAAGAAGAAGCTATCGATAGTATTGAAGTCTGCAGAGAAACCGAAAATGGAAGAATTAGAAAAATCAATTAGATTTATCAACGAAGAGATTGCTAGTGACTCTGAAGGTATCATTTTCAGCTGAATGATGAGTTTGCAAGTCAGGCTGCAGAGAGTTAAGAAGAGAGTGAGAGGAAAGGAAGTGGAGGAATCTATTAGAAATCACCTTCCCAAGGAGTTTAGCCACAGAAGGAAGCATCCTTGCTTGTAGATGGTCTGACATCTAGGGAAGTTAATATCTTATCCAATATCACATAGATAAAAACAAGAACATCTACAAATCAAACCTAGGGTCTAATTACTAATTACTCCTAAAAGTCACTAATCAGTAAGCTGTATCTACCAGCATGACACCGTACACCAGAGTAATGATGATAATAAAAGCAGACATACTCATGAGACTGTTTGGACAGATGGATATGGTGACAATCAGAATTAATCAATCTAAGGGTCTGGTGACAAACAGAGTTTTATAGAAAAGTTGAAATCAATTAGCTCCATGAAAGAAAGAATTCTCAGTCAACATCTCAGAATTATATTTAGGGTTCCCACTGGCTGGTTCATGTCTTGGAATTGTGGTCCCCATTAATCATTGCATATTTCCCTATTTTTAGCAATGGCTTGATTCAAATAAATCACATAAACTGGAGCCCTCTCAAGTGACCATAAAGTGCTTACACAATGTGTATCTCTTTACAAATCTAATTTTTAAAAAAAAACTGTAAATCAAATTTTAAAAAAAGTTTTCATTGAAATGCTATCTCAGTGAAACACCAGTTTGTCTAATTAGATATAAGAGAATATGGAAAAAAAATTCAGAAAGCATCCCTATGTGAACCTCACTCAGAATTTATTTCTAAAATAGGTTTTTTCTTTAGGTTTATTGCTTTTGATGTTATCTGAAGGGAATCTATATCATTTTCCAGCTGTTTTTCTTGCAAGTTAGATTCTTCTTAACACAAGTGAGTTACTAGAAGAAAAAATCTGAGGGTCTGCTCCATGGATATATTTCTTAAATAGAATACTTGACAAATCATGGCTTAAATTAGGCAACATTTCAAGGAATGACATGTCTAGAGGTAATTTCTTCATTGGCTAGAAGCTTGGTTGTCTAAAGCTGGCCTTTCTCAGCCTTAATGACTGTGAACTGAATAGACTTCAGTTTAAATGCCCTGGCTTCATGAACTTTATGATACAGAAAGAAGTAAGCAGATCTACGAAAACAAGACTCTTAGCAACTGTAACAGTGTTTGTGAAAAGAACCTTGTGACAAAGCATGGCTATACAGAGGAATTGACAATCTAGACCTCCTTCTCAGAGATGGGAGACTATGGATTTGTAATAGCGCATTGTCATTTATGATTGATATGGTGATCAGCTTTGCCAAATGTCTTCTCTTTGTCTGTATGTCTCTTTCTCTCCTAATGTTTGCCATAATGGGAAGAAAATAAGATAAATATGCAAACATAAATAATGGAAAGGTAAAACAAAGGGATTTTTAACAAGATTTTTAAAAAACAAAAAATATAGAATAGTCTTGGCTATCTTTGACCATATATTTTACTGTTTTATGAAAAGAAATTAAGCTTTTTGTTTTTCAAGGTTGTTCTTCAGTCATTTTTCAGTCACGCCTGACTCTTTGTGATCCTAGGTGAGGTTTTCTTGTCAAAGAAAGTGGAGTGGTTCACCATTTCCTTCTCCAGTTCCATTTACAGATGAGGAAACCAAGGCAGACAAGATTAAGTGACTTACCCAGGATCACCTAGCTAGAAAGTGTCTGAAGCTGGATTTGAACTCTGGGAGCTGAGTCTTCCTGATGCTTAGCCTAGTGACACCTAGCTGTCCCAAATAAGTCTTAATCCCTATTAAAAACAAATATTTGGCTACTTGGGATCTATAGGAAAAAAACTGGATCTTTAGTCCCAGAAGTTGTCTTCTTAGGATCTCAGAGATCTTCCTGCCCTTCACGACCTGGCGATGCCCCTACCAAAGCTCATTTTTTTTTGGTTCAGCTTTGCCTCTCATCCCACTTTGCATTTCAAGGTTTGGGATGAGGATAGTCAGGCAGGCAACAGGAAATAAGCATTTATTAAGCTCTTAATATGTGCCAGGCACTATGTTAAACATGGAATATATAAGCAAAGAGGAAGACAGCTACTTGTCTTCAAGAACATGCATTCCAATGTGGGAAGGCACACAAAAAGAAGCTGGAGAGGGGAGGGGGTAAAGATATCCACATGAGAGTGACCAATAAAAATGAAACAGGTGGGGGACATAGACTCCTCGCCAAAAGGGATGTTCTGAGAGGAATTTATCAATCAGAGAATGGGGATGCAACAGTAGGGGAATATTCCAGGGTTAAAAAATCCCTGGGCACTGAGGCATAGAGGCAAAAGACAGAGAGTCACAAGCAAAGACAGAGGGGGATGTGATCAATACACAGAGTTCAGCTCTTCATTTTTCAGCTATCAAATCAGCCTTGATGGTCCTCCTAAGGGTTCTGAAAGAAGTATCCTCGTGCAAAAAAATAGGGAATTTATGACCATCCAATGGGGTTGGGTCTCTCTTGTGAAGGGGTGCTGTGGGATGGGATCAGAGGAACATGGAGGGGCTGAGGAGACATCAAGTCCAATCTTCTCATTTTACAAATGAGTAAACTGAAGCATGGAGAGGGTAAGTGACTTCCCCCAGGATCCCGCAGTGATTAAATATCGCAGGAAGGATTTGAACCTCGATCCAACTCCCTGTCTTTTTCAGGATTCAGTCAAAGTGGTGTGGTAGAAAGAATGCTGAACCTGGATTCAGAAGGAAACAAGGCTTCAGCTAACAGCTCCTCCTTGCACTAACACTGTCACCTTGGGTAAGTCATTTCTATCATTGAGCCCTAGTTTCCTCTTCTGTTAAGAGGTTAGATTGCATAAAAAAATTATTAATCTTTTGTTTTGACATGGACTGTCATGGACATTATTTTGAATAATGTTTCAAAATGTATAAGATAAATAAGATCTTGTTGGAAACCAACTATATTGAAGTAGTTATCAAAATATTTTTTAAAAGTTCATAGACCCCAAGTTAAGAACCCTTACACTGGATTGTCCCTAAGTTCATCCAAGCCAGCTTAGAAATTTATATCCCTTAGAGATAACTTAGCAATGCCATCCAATACGATGCCAGGAAATCAGAAAGAGCATCTAAATTTAAAGACGACTTTTAATATGTAAATCTGAAAAATTAAAAAAAATGTTTATCATGTGATTTGTCATTTGGTCTGTAGGCATTTGCTCCTCTTTAATATCAGCTAGAAGCCCCAAAGGCTACTTTTCAATTTGTCTGGGGTTGGTGAGGGCAAAAAGAAATCAGGTCCCTGGTGAATCAAAAGCCATATTGTGTGGGAGTAGCTGGAAAAGCAATGCCAGAAAGTGTCTAGTGAGGAATAATTCATAGATCGATTCATCCTTTTGCTTGTAGTTTCACACTTGACCTTAATATACACCTGCCAGCCCAGGGCTGGGGAGTAGCAAGCATTGGATGGGAACTTGCTGATTGAGATCCAAACGGATTCGAGAATTTTACCTCATTTACAGCGTCTTTGGCATAAATCACTACCAAGAGATGAAGCTACTGGTGATAGAAGAAATGAAACTACCTTGTGTCTGTGTCTTTAAAATAAACTCATGTCTTTTGAAGGTTAAGGAAATTCCATGAAAGAAGTGTCCCCTTGAATACAGAAGTGTTAGTAAATGGATTAGAGCTGGCCTACTTTTCAGTCTTTTAATTGCAGTGTCATATAGGGAAAATTGCTTATTTACCTTACCATTAGTTTAATTTTTAGGTATTCAGATCTACTTGCATTACAATATTCTGGAAAAATCCCTTCTTATTATTTTTCTCTCCTTTGCTTGTTTGTTTGTTTGCTTTTCCCAGAAGAAATCAGGGCGATACTGTGGAAATCCTCATTCTAAACAAAAGAAAATGCAAATCATAAAACACCTTCCATCTCTACTTCTCACATGTCACTTTAGAACATGAATTGATGGATCAGTTGTCACAATACCCAAATGTCCCCAACCTTGGCTGAGTCTACAAAGGGACAGAGAGATGGCCAAATGGGTAGAGCATCTGGGCCTGGAGGTCGGAAGACCTGAGATCACTTCTAGCTCTATGACCTTGGGAAAGTCACTTACCATCAGGTTTGCAAATCACTTCCACATAATATGGCTTTTGATTCACCAGGGACCTGATTTCCTTCTGCCCACACCAACCCCAGGAAAACAGAAAAGGCTTCAAGGCTTCCAGATGATAATAAAAAGGACCAGATGACTATGGACCAAGTGACAAATTAACCTCTGTCTGACTTGGATTCCTCAACCACAAAATGGGGATCATGATAATATCTGGGCAATTAAGTGGTGCAGTGGAGAGAATGCTGGCCCTGGAGTAAGGAAGACTCATCTTCAGGAGTTCAAATGTGGCCTCAATTACTAGCTGTGTGACCCTGGGCAAGTCACTTAACCCTGTTTGCCTCAGTTTCCTCGTATGTAAAATGAGCTGGAGAAGGAAATGGCAAATCATTCCAGTATCTCTGCCAAGAAAACTCCCAATGGGGGTCAGACATGACTGAAATGACCAAATAACAACAACAATGCCTGACTTCTGAGGCTGTGATAACAATCAAATGAGATACTATCTGCAAAGAACTTAGCACAAATGCCAATCACACAGCATGCACTTAATAATGTTTATTCCCTTCCCTTTTATCCATATTTTGTTTAATCTCTCATCATTATGTGGGTGCAGATTCACTGAATACTGGAACCAAAGGTGCTATACTTTCCATTTTTTATCCCTGTCCAAATTACTGGATCATTATCTCCTCTCCAGGGCCCAGCCTTCCTATCTATGGCTTATTATTCCTATGAATTAAATTTGTTTGTAGTCAGATGGCTCATCTATTGTCAGTCATCCATGTTCCAGGATCCATCCAGCATAATTTTGCAGCCAGGGAGAGTGATGCAGTTGATGCAGTATCTGCCTCCTTAACCTGCTATTTGTGCCGCCATTAGGAAACTCCCTGACTTCTCTGGACCTGTTCCCTCATTGGTAGAATGTGGATCCCTGCAACAGCTATGAGGCTTTAAAAAAATAGCATACATAAAGCATTTCATACCCGTTAAAGTGAGCTATAATTATTATGACAGACTGCCTCTAATAATGTGCCACCATTGGCCTTCAGAGGAGCTCTTCATTTATTATGAAAGGGACACAGTTTTACACACAATCTTCCCCCTTCAACTCCATATGGCTACAGGTTTCTGCATCTTGTGTACTATTGTGGAATGGCATTCTCACACACAGATTACTGTGAGCAGAGGGACGGAGCTTAAAATGCCTGCGCTGATCTTTAAGAGCACCTCCTCAGCTACCAGTGCTGAGCCAGTATGGCTGAATTCCTGGTGCAGTTTTGTCTGTGCCTTGATATTCTAGAGTTGATGACAGACATGTTTATGTGCACATATTCTACTACTGCCTCAATCTGATCGATTAAGCTAATTAACCTTAACACTGCAGTAAGACTTTTGGGACACCCTATATCTACATATGCCAGTAGAAAGACATAGTGGGAAAAGCCCTACTCTTAGCCTTTAGAAGACCTTAGGTTTCAGTACTGGTGCTGGCACATCCTTCTGGTGTAATGGCAGCCAAATCACATAATTTCTCGAGTTTCAATTTAGTCTTTTGTAAAATCAGACCTAATTAGACTTGTACCACCTACCTCATAGAGTTGCTATGAGAAAAGTCTTTTGAAAACCGTAAAGGACTTTGTAAATGTGGGTAATAACTCTTTTTGTTATTTGCCAAGCCTTTTTAAAGCTTTATTCTTATGATCTTAGTTCATATGAAATTGCACCACTGTTACTTCTTTTTGATAGCTAGGAGTTTGCCATAGTAGTAGTAGTAGTAGTAGTAGTAGCAGTAGTAGTAGTAGTAGTAGTAGTAGTAGTAACAGCAGCAGCAGCAGTAGTAGCATCAGCAGTACTACTACTCCTACTACTAGTAGTAATAATTACAGCAATAGTAGTGGTAGTAGTAGTAGTAGTAATAAAAAAGTAATAATAGCAGTAATAGCAGTAGTATTAGCAGCAGTAATAGTAGTAGCAGTAATGGTAGCAGTAGTAGCAGCAGCAGCAGCAGCAGCAGCATCAGTAATAATGATCATAGTAGTAGTAGTAATAATAGTAGTGGTAGTGGTAGTTGAAGTAGTATGCCCTCATCTTATATTTGTTGGAATTCAGATTAAAAGTATTCTGGGAGAGGTAGTGTTTTTTCTCAATTTATTTTGTTTGTTTTGTTTTGTTTTTGCACAGTGGATAGACTGTTAGACATGAAACCAGGAAGACTTGAGTTCAAATTTAGTCTCAGATACTTACTCTTGTGTGACTGGGCAGGTCACTTTAACCTATATCTATCTGCCTTAGTTTCCTCTTCTATAAAATGTGGATAACACAACATCTAATTCGTCAGTTGTTGTGAGGATCGAGTGAGGCAATATTTTTAAAACTCTTTGCAATCTTAAAGCTCTAAGTGTTTACTATTATTTTTACTTTGTTTTTTCTACAAATATGTCATGTAAGCTGCTGTGCTGGAAAATGTTTAATAATCTGCCCTCTGGAAAAAATGACACACATGATACACTTGTATGTTTAATCCAAACTACTAACCTTTTCCATCCCTTTATTTTGTTTAGACAATCAACAAAACAAAAAATTGAGTCCTGATTTGTAGCATTTGCCAATTTCTGAGATGTAAATGTTCACGTTGGGAATTTAACAATTGGCTCTCCCAAGCCGTTTGGAATTGGCTCCAGCAGCACCCCAGACTAAGGGCTTCTCTACTTGTGCACTACAAAATCAGATGCATCTAAATGAATGCCTTTGAGATTTGCCTTGGTTTATTGGAACCCTTTCGGGAATGTGAGCCTAGCATCTGCAGGCCATCATATCACTTGTTCTATTTTGGAAGAGCCATGTAAAAGCATAGTAGTACTGCCTCCAAGACAACTCTCCCTCCTATGTAGTCAGGTCAAATCTCTATGACCTGTAAGAAAGCAAAAGAGTAGTCAGCTTATAGGTCTCATGATCTTTCTTCCCCTTTATTTCCCTCCATCCTCTAACATAGACTCTCACCACTTGAAGGTTGACATACTCTGTAGTATGCCGTCTCCATTCTTATTACCATGCCTCTCCTCCACTTTCTCCCTACTCCCCTCCGCTTGAAATGTCTTTCATGCCCTACCTATATAATGCTTTGTCTTGTTGTGTAACTGCTTCTCATGCGTCTGGCTTGTCTCTCTAATGTGATTGGCAGGTCTCGGAGAGCAAGGAGTAATTCTTACATCTCTTTTCTATACCCTATAGGGCCTAACATAATGTTGGGCATAGAGAAAACATTTGATAATAAGTTGTCAATTTGAACTAAATTGAATTGAGGAAAAAAGAGAGTGTGTGCATTGAAGTTATAGACTTTTTTAAACCAAGGGATTTTTGAAGAGGGAAGGAAGCAGGGGAAAAGAGATATAGGAAAAAAGAAGAACATATCTTTCAACACAAATTAAAATCTAAGGAAAGCAATGGACCTAGGGCAATTCTTATTCATGTTGGGAATGCTTTTCCCAATACCTCTTCTACTTTGCTCCTAAGACCTTTCTGACTTTTTTTGAAGGTCAGTCTATATAGAAAAACTCCATTCCTCCCTTCTCTTTTTTTCCTCTCTCAACCTATCTAGAAGATTGAACCTAGCATTCACATCAGGGAATGCCTGGTAGCTTCAGGCAGCCTTTGATTACAAGAAAGTAGTTACAGAAATTCTCCCCTTACGATCTTACATTATCTATATGAGAGCAATCAAGTAAATCAGCTGGAAACTTCCCATCACTGTGAATGAGCTGACAGGCTCATGCAGGAGTTTTCACCCAACATTCTTTCTGGGACAGATTGGCTTGGCTATTAAGACTTAACCTAAACCTCCACCTGCTTCTCCCCGGGAGGGATCATCATCCTTGTATAGACATATCCAGGGGTGCAGGGTAGCTCCTCAAATAGTTGCCTAATGCCACAGCAAATAAGATGCTTCAAACTTCCATTATTCCAATATCCATTCAGTCAATTCAACTAATACTTTCTAACTATAAAGTAAGAGATGCTTGGTCTCTTAGTTAACAGGTCCCTTGGTCTAGCAGGGATTTTTAGCCTGGGGTCCATACAGGGATTATGTGAACTTGGAAATATTAATATTTCGATCATTATATTTTAATAGACTTAGTTTCTTTTGTCACATGTATGTATGTATGTACATATATATGTATGTATGTTTGTGTATGTGTGTATGTGTTCTATTTAAAAAAAATCTTTTGAGAAGGGATCTGTAGGCTTCACCAGGCTGCCAAAGAGGACCATGACACATACAAAGAGTTAAGAATCTCTGGTTTAGTTTAAGATGAAAAGAAGACTAAGGCATGATTCCTTTCGCTCATGGCACTTACAGTTTAGTAGGCAACGTAGAACATGTACAAATAGCTATAATCGCCACTGCCTAGAGAGGCAGTAGGGAATGTATATAGAGGAGAGAATCAGGAAGACCTGGTTTAGAATCTTCCTTCAGACTTTTGTTAGTTGCATCACACTGAGCAAGTCACTTAAATTTCTTGCCTTTCAGGAACCTCATCTGAAAAATGAGCCAATGGGAATTGATGACCTCTAAGGTCCCTTTAAGTCTGTGACCCTATAATCTATTCTTCAATATATTTGGTTAGAGGATATGAAAAATTTTCTTTTTTATAAAAATTATTTTTATTCTGAATTAACCGACACCAAATTAAATGAATACTGCCATATACATATTAGAACAGAAAATGAAGGTTGTACACAAAACTGGAAATCTCTATTATATTGTATCAACAACATGGCTAGCAGCTACTGTGGCTGTGTAAGAACAACAACAATCAGCATATATAAGGGCTGTTAACACAGGGTCTTAGATACAAAATGGTATAGTCATGGCAGGATCTGCAGATTTAAAGGAAAGTACATAGTTTCAGGGTGCTGAGATAGAGGTTGGATGTGTCTCAGTTTTGGGGTTGCTCTTTATATTTGTGGTAGCTATGGTTCTTTGGAGCCCCAGAGGCCTGAAGGAGAACAGGCAAGTAGCAGAGATGGAAGCAATTTCCCGGGAGCCTAGAGCAGGGGCCCTGGGAAATAACCTCTCGTTCCCCCTCCCTACCCTATTGGTACTCTGGAGGAGACAGGCTGGAGCAGAAGTCTGTGAGAGGAGAACAAGCAGAGGCTTAGGGGAGAGGCGGATGGCCAGAACCATGGCTTGAATTGATAAGCCTGGCTCCATATTGTGATGGAGGGATGAATGCCTTGAGATCATGTTGTATGTGGAGTTTTGAAATAGGAATGGAGAATGGCCTCCATACAGACTCAAAGGGAATGGTTGATAAGGTGAGACTACAAGCAGACAGTGGCTGCCGACATACTGACCCAGATGGAGCAGAAAACTGCCTGCATGAGAACTTTGGAAAGGTGAGACGGAAAGTGGTGAGCTGCCTTCGAGATGACTTTGGTGAAGTGAGCACAAATGTGGAAAACCACTTGCATCAGGATTTTGGCAGAAACCAGAAGTGGCCAGCAGGAGCTGGAAGAACAGGAACCCAGGAGCTTGAAGTTCAGCCCTGGAACAAGATGGAAACTTTGCAGCAAGGCTCTGAGTGTGCTTTTTTGCTGCCTTCTCCTGGGATGGTTTGGGACCCAAGGGGAGGGTGGAGTTGACCAAGGTGGGTGGGAGGAAGTGCAGTAAACCGCCAGGACCCTCTCCTGCTGGCTTTGTTGCCCAGCTGCTCCTCAGAACTTCGAAGTGGGTTGCTGGAGCAGTGTGAGAACCTACCCCTAAGAGAACTCTATTTGGACTTTGTGTTGAGACTTTGCTAATTAAAGCATGCAGGTACCTGAGGGTGCCAGGAGGAAGTCTGCCATGGCAGTGTGGGGAAGACATACCTTCAAGAAGGACTTTAACTTGGATACTCTGCATTGACTAAAGAAATTGTTATTTGCTGTAACCTAGGGGTGGATTGTGTATTGTAAACAAATATTTTGGGGATGATACTGAATGATATGTTGTTATATTTCCCTGAATGTGATTGTAATATATAATGGTTCTATTTTGTTCCAGGATCCATAGCCATTTAATTTAAATATTTTTAGACCAAGGATCCTAGAAGGGGTCAATTATGTCCTAGTAATCAGGGCAGGGCTTTTTGCTGTTCTCTTAAGTGCCTTTAATGATTCTGGCCTTTGTTTGAATGGGGCAGGTAAAGTGGGATCTTACCTTGGAATGTTTCTCATCACTAATACAACTAATACAAAACTAATACAATTTCAATCATTGATTGGAAACCCTGTATATGGTGGTGCCAGGATTAAGTCACTTTCCCACACCCTAATGGGACTTTGAACTGTTCATTGTTTGAGTGCTTGTCAACATTGAGGTAATCAAGTGCCCCAGGGTTCTGAGACAGGTATGTAAGATCCGACGTTGGAGTTTGACTTTTGGGGGTACACTGATTGAAAGAGTATAGGTGATGAGACTCTGGGCAAGCCATTAAAATAACCCTGCCCCCTGCTTTGCAACCCAGACAGATAGATGTTGGTGCTTCTCTGATAACTATGAATTGTGATTTGAATCAGACAAGGTCTGTCTGTTGATGTTTGTAATTTCTGTTTGTATTTGCCTTGAAGTTAAAGGAGCTGATATTTTCCCCTGAACTAAGTGAATGATATATTTATGCTTGATTAAACTGAAATTGTTAACCCCTTAAAGTTGCTTTTCTCAGGAAAGCAGAACAAAGAACCTGTGTAAGCAGCCCTTCTGTGTGCTGGTTGTTACAGAACCACAGTAGCTGCTAGATACATTGTTGTTACATATATACAGCTTACTTCTCCCTTATTGAAATCAAAGGCTACCTGAATCCATTCAACATCTAACTTTTGGGAGCTTTCTCATGTGTCTGATTCCTTCAGGCCTGCATTTACTTAGGTGCATTTAAAAAATGTGTCAGTTGACCCTGATTTCTCTCTTCCTTCCTTCCTTCCTTCCTTCCTTCCTTCCTTCCTTCCTTCCTTCCTTCCTTCCTTCCTTCCTTCCTTCCTTCCTTCCTTCCTTCCTTCCTTCCTTCCTTCCTTCCTTCCTTCCTTCCTTCCTTCCCTCCTTCTTCTTTCCTTTCTTTTTTTTCTTTTTAAAATTTTATTGATATGTTTTAGCTTTACAGACACTTACAGATTATCCATATTTCCTGAGAGGTCTCTTATAATGGTATAAAGCAATTAGGTAAAACTAAGATTATAGTGACTTCAACTCAAAGTGCATGCAACCTTCCAAATTTCTAGCACTCTCTATACCTCTCTATTTATTAATTTATAGAAATGTTCCTTCTTTTCCTCCCATTATCCATCTCATTAGGGGAAAATGGAAAGGAAAATAAATCCTTTTTTATAAATATAGAGTAAAGCAAAAGAAATTCTTTATTTGACTAAGTATATGTACTTCATATAAAGTATATGTATTTTACACAAAGTATATGTATTTCATACAATGATCAAAGACAATCCCAAAGGATTTATGGTAAAAAAAAAAATGCTATCCACCTCCAGAGAAAAAAACCGATGTTGTCTAAATACAGACGGAAGAATGTTATTTTTCTCTTTTTTGTGTTTGTTCGAGTCTTTTTGCACAAAATTACTAATACGGAAAGATTTTACATGACTATACATGTATAACCTATATCAGATTGTTTACTGTCTCGAGAGGGGAAAAGAGGAAAGGAGAGAATTTAGAACTCAAAATTAAACAAAAAGTGTTAAAAAATTGTTTTACATGTAATTGAGGTGAAAAAATATAATTTAAAAAAGTATGAGTTTCATTTTGTACCCTAAATCTATGACCTCTTTTCCAGAAGGTGAATTGTGTGTTTCAATCATCAGCCATCTGGAATCATGAATGGTTATTGTATTGATGCATAAGTGTTTTCAAAAGAAATGTTACAAATGATTAAAGGCTACATGGATGCACATCTCAAATCAATAATAATGAAAGAAATGTAAATTAAAGCAACACTAAAGTTTCACTACATACATTGCAAATTGGCAAAGATGAAAGCCAATGACAATGGTCATTTTTGGATGGACTATGAGAGGACAGACATAATAATACATTATTAGTAGTTCTGTGACATGGTCCAACTGTTCTCGGTGGAAGTGGAAGCACAGTTTTGAATATTTCAAGAAAAAAATTATTCAACTATTCACACACTATGACTTAGTGATTCCAGGATTGAGAATATGCCTGCGAAAAAGGCAAAGATGGAAACAAAGTTCCATTGTATACCAAAATATTTGTGGTAACATTTTATTGTGGTAACAAAGAACCAGAAACAAAGTAGGGTGCCATCATTGGTAGAATGTCTTAAAAAAATTTATTATGTCAATATAAATGAATATTACCATGCTATAAGAAATTACGAACATTCAGAATTCAGAGAAGAATGAGGAGAATTGTATGAACTGATGTGGGATGAAATAAATGGAATCCAGGAAAAAATAAACAAAATTACTACCACAATGCAACTGAAAAGATTTACTATATGCAAGCCAAACTCTGAGGAACTTAGAAAGCCAACAATGGTCCCAGAGAAGCAGTAACAAAATAGATCTCCCCTTTCTCAGGAGGACTATTAAGGAAGAATGATAAAAAGCTGGAAGTCACATGCATAGCAGGCTCATTTACCTTTTAAGTTGATTTTGCTTTTTTATAGTTACATTTCAATTCTGTACTGGGAGCATATTTCCAGGTATAATGATGATGTTAAAAGAAGACAATAATAAAATACGTTTTGAAAAAAATTAACTGAGATGTATTTTGGACTTGTGTCAAATATCTTGCTAGGGATCTATGTGCATTCTATTTAGTTTAAATATGTTTGTATTCATTACAATTAGGGCTAGCCATAGGAAAAAAGAACCAAACCCCAAATTCTCTTTGTTACCCCTCCATGCACATTGCAGTGATTCCCTTGTACTTTGGGGAATACCCTGTTGTGGTCCCTAAAAGCTGCCAGTATCCTCATTCTACCTAGAGCAATTTACCAGGAGATGCCACCTAGAGTTGACTTCCTTAGCAGAATCTTAAACTTCGGAGGTTCTTATCATCATTTCTTTCTATCAATACCTACTTGATCTCTGTTCCATTCCTTCAGAACTTTACCCTGTAGGCTAAAATGACAGGGCAACATGGCTAATAGAAAAAAACAGTGGACAAAGAAGCAGGAAATGTAAATTTGCTATTAACAACTTTCATGTCCTTATATATGTCTGTTTCTAAGGTCCCCGCTAGCTCTAAAACTTATTACTTCAATACAACCTTGCTCTTAGACACTAATGACAAATGTTACTCCTGCCTGGCAAGATATTTATATTTTAACATTGTTCTAATTCCTTAACCCAAAAAGGGGGAGAAGTGGTAGAGATTTGAGGTAGATGTAGGCCAAAAGATTTGGAATTTGGAACAAACTAATTCATTTTGTGATCATCAAATTATAAGATGTAGGTAACTGCTTATGACACCTACTCATAAGAGTAGCTCATTTGTTTACACTGACCTTATTCTTAAATAACTCTTTACTATGAGCTATTTTTGGCTTCACCAGTCTTATTTTTGAGTAAGTTTTTACTTTGAACCAAGACGATCTTGTAGTGCCAGGAAGACCATAATAGGAGACCCCATCACTTACAGCAATGAAGAGGGTGTTTATGAAAAAAAACCTCCTAGAGAAGGAAACCAACTAGAGAAATTCCATTTTATGTACATATATACATATTTTTATTCCATCATTTAAAATTACATCAGTCTTCTACCTTACTTTGCAAATGATTAAAACCAGGGTTTACAAAAAAAAAGTAGAGCTAAAGGCAATATTTAGAATCATGATATCTATATTCAAATCTAGGCTATACCTCATACTAGCTTTGTGACCTTGGACCATTCATGGAAACTCTCTGAATATGACCTTTCTCATCTATAAAATGGGAATAACCAAGATTATAGGATTATGACAGATTATGTCATATATAGATTATGCAGAAATCTGTAGCAATCTTACAAAGTCCATACCTATAAGCAACTTCCGCTATTACGTTAGCCATCATAAGAGTATCACTATCCCTAAAAGGGAAATTCATCAATGATTATATTTTTGAGAATAATGAAACCTTCCCTTCTGTTCTCAGCCTTAATTGCTTCTCTCCTTCAGTCTTCCACTATCTTTGCACAGGGGTACAGTGGACTCTCTATTTCAGCTTGACAGGGACATCTTTGACCTAATTTTACTCTTTGAAGGAGAAAACGTCCCACCACCTGGGAGCCCTGCAGGAATACTGAGATAGCATTAAAACTACAATGGCTAGGGTATGCCACATATAGGATGCATCCCTGGCATCATAGAACCAAAGAAGGTGAGAGCTGAAAGATACTTTAGAGATTTAGCTCAACTCATCATTTATAGGTGAGGAAACAGAGTCTCAGGTCATGAGTGACTTTCCCAAGGTCCCACAGCTAGCAATCAACAGAACCAGAACAAGAACACAAGTCTTTGATCCACAATCTAGACTGGCTCCCACTCTCTACTTACCAGTGTAGATGAAAGCCAGCTATGGATTTAGTCTTCTGGAAATCTCAAGAACAGTTAAGCTAAAGAAAAGAACTGAAAGCAGGAGCTTTTCCCATTTCCACACCTCTATTCCTCATCTTATTGCAAACTTCCAAGCAGAGGACCAAATCTACTGTACAGGAGGGAGTAAGAAAAATCTTAATTCTAAGAAAGAGGAGTGAGAAGACCTGGGGTGTTGGTCCATCTCCCTTCAATTCACAATACATAAATCAAATTTCCTCTTTGGGCCTCAGTTCTTCGATATGACAGAAGTTCTTTGAGGACAGAGACTGTTCCATTTTTGCCTATGCATCTCCAGGGCCTGTCATAGCACCTTCAATATAGCAGTCGCTTAATAAATCTTTATTGAAATTGAATTGAACAGATTGGATAAGATGCCAAGGACCCTTCTGGCTCTCAAGAAGTCTTTTTTAATTTATACACAAATTTGCCTAGGACATGATGTTTCCTCTCCTGTGAAAAGTTATAGCATTGCTCCTGCAGCTCACTAAAATGAATCTGCAGTCAGAACAAACAAATGTTTACAGCTTCTTACCACCCATCATGTTATTGGTATAATAACATTGCTCTAAAAGAAAAAAAATTCACTTTTTCTTTTTTGAGCTCAAAGGAAAATTTTTGCTCAACATGACTGTCTCTTCTACTGTGGCTTCCCAGAGATAGCCTTTCTAGATCTCTGTGTTCAAATATTTTATTTTCCATTTGCATGATATTAGTTCAATAGTTCAATTCAGTAAGCTTTTATTAAGCAACAGCTCCTTGTGAAGTATCATGGTCCTTGCTAGGCCCTGGGAATAAAAAGTCAAAAATTGACCTGTCCTTATTTTTAAGAACCTTATACCCTCCTGGGGATAAAACTTTTATAGAGATAAATGAATAGAATTATAATTCAATAAACACAAAGTAATAAAGACCAAGGGCAGCATTAAGAACTGAATCAGGAAAAGTCTCTAGAGTATGTAACCTGAACTAAGGCTTGAAGAAAAGTATGGACTCTAAGAGCTAAAAGCATAAAGGAAGAACATTTTAGGCATCCAGATGGGAGCAACCTTGTGTAAAGATGTGGCAGAAAGACATGCCATGTTATGTATAAAGAGGCCAATTGCACCTGGTGAGCAATGGAGGAGGGAATAAGGAAATATAAAGTCGATATGGTAAGTAGGTGGAGCCTGATTTTGAAGGACTTTAAAGATGAAGCCTAACAATTTGTATTTTATCCTAGAGCCAATAGGGAGCCACTGAAGATTCTTGAGAAAGGAAATTTATATGGTAAGCCCTCTGTTTTTATGATAATTTCATTTGCATGTATATGTAACATGGATAACTAGCCAGAAATGTCTTCATTTCCTCACTCTCCCTCTTCCTCCCTACATCTCTCCTTCTATTATTCCCTCCTACTTTTATCTCTCTTTCCTTCCCTTCTTCCTTCCATCCCTCAATCCCAGGATAAAGAACTCCGTTGCCATCAAACCCCTTTTTCTAGACCTATTTTTCCCCATTTGCATGATTGTATCCAATTTTCATGCTACCGAGCCTGAAGACCCATGTGTCACATGATACTCATAATAAATGTTGATGTTAGAACTCATCAGACTCATGTTTTTAACCACCACCACCACCATCAACACCACTAGCAGCAGCAGCACCACCACCACCACCACCATTAACGCTCATATCTAGGTCAAGTGATTGTATCCAGGGGTTATAATTCCAAGTTATATCTCTGGATTAAAGAAGATCTTCTAGGAGACAAAACCAGCAGACTTGAATCAGAGGAAATGAATCTTTATGGATATGTCACAACTGTCTTGGTTTTAGCCTTGACCCAAGAACATAGCCCAGTATGCAGACATTTATAATTACTGACATTTATTTAATGCATTGAAATTTGCACAACCTCTCTATACTTTATCTCACTCAAGTTTCACAACAAATCTATGAAGTTGGCACTGCAGATATTAGTATTATTATTATTTTCATTTTACAAATAAGAGCCTTAGAATCAGAGATTAAGTGACTTGGCCACACAGCTCTTAAGTGTCAGAGACAATATCTGACCCTTGGTCTCTCTTAACTTGAAATCCAGTGTTTTTCTCACAAATAACACTGCGTCTGATTTCATAAACTCTCAACTTCAAGCTTCTTTGCCATTGTGTGTCAGAAAACTCATAGATAACCTAGAATTATACATCATGAGAACCAGAAGTAACCCTGGAAGTCTGAGGAGCATAAAGCCACTTGACTAGTCACTCCAGGCCAACTGCCTCATTTTGCAGATAGAGAAACTGAGGCTTAGAAAATAGAAATGAGTTACTGAGAGTCAAACAGGTAATATAATACAGGTAATAATTAACTATGTGTGATCCTGTGGACAGACCCTCTCTTACAAATTTGTGGGAGAACTTAAACAATGGGTTAAACAGAATGAGTGGTAATGGTTACAATGTGGCTTGCATCACTGAAAGAATGACCCATATTCTCGATATCACAGATTAGCTGGACTGTTGGAGCAATGATGGAGGCAGCAGGAAATAATGGAAACAACCTTGGACTTGGGTTCCAAGACCTGAGCATGAATCTTAGCTCTGATGCCATCTATCTGCATGTAGAATTGCAGATAATTTACTGTATCTCTCAGGCACAGTTTCTTAATTCTGTAAAAAGTTGATAGTAATAAAAAAAAGTTTATAATAATTCTTTTACTGTCTACCTCACAGGCTGTTGTAAGGGAAGCTTTTTGTCCACCTTAAAATGCTAGACAAATATAATTTACTACTATTAAAAAGTAAAGGTAGGATTCAAACCCAGATCCTCTGATTCCAGATTCAATGTTTTATCCAATACACAAAATAGCTGCTTCAATTATGTGGGGCAGTGGGTTAGAGTAAAAGATGAGAGAGACAGACAGACAGACAGACAGACAGACGGACAGACAGACAGAGACACAGAGACAGACAAAGTGAGGGAGTAAGGGAGGAAGAGACAGACAGGCAGACAGACAGAGAGAAAGAGAGGGAGGGAGGAAGAGAGAGAGGAAAGAGAGAAGGGGAGAGAGAGACAGAGACACAGAGTGAGCTCTAAGACTGTAAGATGCAGGAAAGGTACCCACAAGTATTGGAAGAGAGACTTTTCTCATTGAGAGCTCCCTATTCCATGGAAATCAAAGGACCTGTCTAAGCCAACCAAACCAACCAGCCATGTAGTTAAGACACACTGCCTGCCAGATTATAATAACTGACCTCCACAGAGCCCTCTTTGATTTAGAAAGCACATTACATATGTTATTGCCTTTGGTTCTTAAAACAGCAGCACCATGAATTAGATGCTGCAGGCATTCTTTTTCTCTTTTAATAGATGAGTAAATTCCAACTCTAGGAGATTCACCTTTTATCAGAGGCAGAATTTGAATGCTACCTTTACTCAGTTCCATCACTGTCCACTACTCCACACTGTCTGTCTCAGGTCATTAGTACTGTCTTAACCTCAAGGAAGGAAAGAAGTACTAGAAATTTTGGTCAGTGTGATAGGTTGGGGGAAGGTGGGTATGAGAAAAGATGTTTAGGGTCAGTGTTCTTTGGGGACCATGCTGCCAAGGAGAAAAATCGCCTACCCTATCAAAGACAAAATTTGGCTCTGCTGAGAAGGAAAATGCATCCAGCTTCAAAAATGTGATAAGAACAAAACTTGCCTTTTCTTAACAATCTACTGTTTTACCCAAGCTTCATTAACTATAACACAATCCTTCAATTTAAGAAATCATTTCAATGATTATTCCTAATGAGTACAGAGATATTTCTACGAAAAGTAGGTGTGCATGCCTCTGTTCCCCCTCCCTTACCCTGCAACTAGAATTCAAGAAGTCTAGCACACAATTTAATTAGAATATCCTTCAAGAAGAAATCTCATGAATAATAATGTTACTCTTCTGCTGTTCATTAAGTAAATACAATTTTGTCTGAGATTTTCACATTTTTTCTTTTCAAATTCTGATATAGTTTTTAATAAATGTTATTTATTAAAAAAAACACAACCAAGTGACTTGTTTACTTTGGATTATCACAAACATCACTTTTAACTTAATATTCCTTCCTTGATGAATAAAATATTTTATTCTCTATAAATAAATGAGTTAATCTTATTTAAAAAAAAGTCTGGCTTCCCTAGAAAAGCACCAGTGGAAACAACCTACAAGATCCAGATCCTCGGAGGATTTAAGACAACTGAGTTGTGGTTGTTTAGTTATTTTTAGTCATGTCTGATTTTTTGTGACCCCATTTGGGATTTTCTTGGCAAAGACTCTGGAGTGGTTTGCCATTTCCTTCTCTATCTTACTTTATAGCTGAGGAAACTGAGGCAAACAGGGTTAAATGACTTGCCCAGGGTCATATAGCTAGATACTGTCTAAGGCCAGATTTGAAGTCAGGTCTTCCTGACTCATGGCTGAGTACTCCATCTATTATACCTATGAGCTGCCCCCAAGGCAACTGAGAAACATCTCTAATCAAAGCAGGAATCCTCACCACTTATTTTAAACACTTTGAAATTGTTTAAACTTATTTTGAAAGATATCAAAAAACTTCACCTCTCTCCGTATTTTAATTATTATTATCATTATTATTTAGCTTACCCCTTAGCTTAGCCAGGATGCTGGGAAATACTTGAAATAAAATTAATTTATCCCAGTTTCTGCTCATATTACATTTGTGCGGTGAAGGATTTTATTTTATTTTTTGAGGAGGAAGATATGGTAACATAGGTGGCAGCAAAGGAAGGTGGAGAAAATAGTGAAATTGAAGTCACAAAATAAGAAAAAAAAAGTAACTCCATTTTTTTCCATAGGAGGATTATAGACAATGATCAAGTGGGAATGTTGATCCCTATTTGTAGGTATAAATCCTATACAAGTGGGTGGTCTGAGAACACAGTGCCCTTCATGGGAATTGGTCAGGGGTTCTTTCTTCAATGTATGCTTTTGATTTTAGCTCTCATAAAAGATAATTTTTAGAACCTAGCTCAGAGGTGGAGGAAAAGAATTTAAAGTTTTCTTCTTATCACTAAAATCTTTGATTTTAAAAGAAAAGAAATATATAGTCTTTAAAAAAGAAAAAAAAAGACTTGAACAAAAAATAGAAAACTTCCTGAGATGAATCAAAATTCAATTTACTTAAATGATTTTAAAAGTTAGATAGATCTCAGGGATAAGGAAACTTTTTTTTTAATTGAGTACTCACTGATAATGCACAGAAAACATGTTTTCTAGCTATTCTCCCTGCCCCCCAAATATTCAATGTTTCCCTTATTTGTTCACAAAAATCAGAAATTCTAAGTTAGCGAATCTATGTCTGAGATGTGGGTACACACAAAAATAAAAGCATGCATATATATTGTATATATATATATATATATATATATATATAGAGAGAGAGAGAGAGAGAGAGAGAGAGATAGAACTTTTCCTACATGTGTATACACACACATACATACATATATATATATATGTATGTATGTATGTATGTATGTATGTATATATAATAGTCCAAATCCATGATTTCATTATTACAGGAAACTCCAACTGTAGAAACTCCCTCTACTTGTGCAGATTAACAATAGTCCATAATTTGTAATCTTAGAGGTTCCCTTGTACACTGAGAGGTTAAATGATTTGGTTTTAGTCACATAAATAGTATATATCAGAGATAGCATTTAAACTCAGTTCTTTCTGATTCTGTTGGAATGTGAGTTCTTAGAGTAAAAGACCTTTACCCCTACCACTTTTTCTTTATACCTCCAGCGTTGAGCATAGTGCTTGACACATAATAGGCACTTGTTACTGTTTGCTGTTATTGTTTTCCTTTTTTTTCCTCTAAGAGTCCCAAGACTTTGGGAAGATGATATCTTGGTTCCCATTAATTGGATTTAAGTGAGGCAGCCCTGTTGAAAGTCACTAGCCTCACTTTCTTCTCCAGAGCCACCTGCATTCAGTGGCAAGATATAGATCAGGTAGGCTGGACATGGCTGTAGATGTAGTGGAAGACCTTGGCCTTTTTAAGCTAAGGTCTTCCCCAGGTCTCAGTTTGTCTGAGGCAACGTCCATTCAGTGATTAAGTCTAGGTAAGAAACGAGACAAAGAATGGCCTCTGTTACCTAGCCAAAAAAAAAAAAAAAAGGCCAATCTGAAAGGGAAAGACTCTCAAGGTTTCTGGTCAAAACAGAAACAGTTGCTACTTACATTCACTCTCAGCCATCAGAACCCAAACAATTACCAAGTGAGTCTTGGGCTGTGATCTATTGTTGGCCAGTCAATGAGAACCAGAATGATTTGAGTTTAAGGCATGGTCTTTAAAAAAGAAATCTAACCTGTAATCCCCAAGGTATCTTTCTAGGTTTCAGTGATCAAATTTCATGTTCCTTTGGGCAGAGCACCCACAAGTAAATGTATGATTCCTTATATGGTCCCAAATGGCTCTGGAGGAAATAGTAAGGCTAGTGACGTTGTACAGCCCTACCTTACTTAAATCCAATTCACTTGCAAGTCAGAATGTTGCAGTCTAGGGGTGCTGGGAATCCTGAAATTCAAGGGCAAAATATGTGGGTCTGACTGGAAAGAATTTGACTCAGGCCTCATTTCAGTCAGAGACAGGGTTCATTAACACACTGGTTGGGGTGGGTGAGGTTTTAGGAATCCATCCTATTGATCAGATTTTAAGAATCTGAGCAATCTAATGGGGGCAAGATGAACCTTTTATACAGAAAGACTGTAGGAAGATCTGGATGTGATCTAGGAATGGCCAATAGCCGGGAGTGATCTGGAGGGAAAAGACAATGAAAGTTGGGAATGAAGGGTTAGGTGTAGGGCCACAATAAAAGGACAGTTGAAAGGATTACTGGGATGGGCCAGGTGCCTCAGGCAAATGCAAGAGACTTGGTTTGGGGGCTTTGGAGTCCTTTTAGGGGTCCTGTGAGAATTCCATCGCCAACAAGGACATCACCTTCCTGATGTCATTAGTCCTCTTCAAGAATGAAGGACAAACAACAATCTGTGAGTAGTAGTAGCTGCTCCACTGGGCACCCAATTTACCAGTTCCAGTTGGGCAATGCTGCTCCTTCTTTCCTTCCTTTTCTTTCTTCCTTCCTTCCTTCCCTCCCTCCCTCTGTTCCCTCCTCTCCCTCCTCTTTCTCTCTCATCTGCCTCCTCTCCTCCTGTCCACATAAAGAATCATACACTTACAACAGGCACTTAAATGCTTGTCAACTTCTCTTCTCTTCCCTTCCTTTCTCTTCTCTTCTCTTGTCTTCTCTTCTCTTCTCTTCTCTTCTCCTCTCCTCTTCTTCTCTCTTCTCTTCTCTTCTCTTCTCTTCTCTTCTCTTCTCTTCTCTTCTCTTCTCTTCTCCTCTCCTCTTCTCTCTTCTCTTCTTCTCTCTTCTCTTCTCTTCTCTTCTCTTCTCTTCTCTTCTCTTCTCTTCTCTTCTCTTCTCCTCTCCTCTTCTCTCTTCTCTTCTTCTCTCTTCTCTTCTCTTCTTCTCTCTTCTCTTCTCTTCTTCTCTCTTCTCTTCTCTTCTCTTCTCTTCTCTTCTCTTCTCTTCTCTTCTCTTCTCTCCTCTCCTCTCCTCTCCTCTCCTCTCCTCTCCTCTTGTCTTCCCTTCTCTTCTCTTCACTTTGATTCTCTCCTCTCTCTCCCTGTTTCTCTCTCTCTCTCTCTCTCTCTCTCTCTCTCTCTCTCTCTGCCCTCTCCTCCCCTAACCCATCTGTCTTTTGTTAAGGGTGATGGTCCTCAACTTAGCAATATAAGAGATGTTTTCTGCAAGTTGGTGCCACTTTAAAAAAATGCTATCCCTTTCTTAGATAGTCTTTTAGGAGTTACATGCTCTTACAATTTAATAATTTGAAAAGTCAAAGGCTCATATATGCTGATCTGAAAGGGCTCCAATAGCATGGAGTTCAACACCCTCATTTTGTAGATGAACAGAGACTAAAATGCTATCTATCCCTCTTTATTTAGCTCCAGTCTTAAATCATCAATTTCCTCTCAAACTATTGAACTGCATTTCCCATAGATACCTCACATTCAACATGTACAAAACAGAATTTATTATCTTCACTTCTTTCATCAAACCTTGCTCTCCTTGGGGAATGCCAACCTATCAGTCATGCAGGCCCACAATCTCAGTGTCATCCTTGACTCTTCATTCATACTCTTCATACATATCCAATCTCATTCTTTTTCACCTTCCCAGCATTTCTTATAGTATACCTGTCCTTCTCTCCATACATAAAGCAGCTGCACTGAAGGAGATCTTGGCCACTTCACAACTGGAATACTGTAATCTCATTCTGATTGGTCTTTCTGCCTCAAGTTTTTCCTCCACTCCAATTCATCCTTCATTCAACAGCCAAAGTTGTGTTCCTAAAGTGTAGATTTGACCATGCCACCCCTGCTCCCACTCAACAAACTCCATTCTATTACTTTCACAATAAAAGAGAAATTCTTTGCCTTTTCAAACCTTTTACAACCTGGCCCACTTAGTTTGTGAGCATTTCTTTGTATCCCCAGAGCTTAGTGTGGTGCCTGGTATATAGAAAGCATTTCATAAATGTTTCTTAACTAACTCATGTTCAGGGTCACATAGTAACCAAGGTAGGATCTGAAACCAGGTCTTTCTGATTCCTTTTTCAGTGTTCTATCCACTGCATTGTGCTGTTGAATAAACAGCTAAAGTGTTATTGAATCCTAGTGTCTATTATTATATTTCATTCTTGTGGCAAAAGCCTCCCTAATCTGGACCAATTGAGGAGGTCAGTTTGAATTACAAAATGTGTCAATTACTAAGTATTTTTAAAGAATTTCTATTTGACTATTTTCAATTACAAGAGTTAACCCAAATCATATTAAGTTAACAAAATTTTTCTAAGGTAACATGCTAGTAGATCTATTTGTTCATTAGAGCCTTTATGATATAATAGAAAAGTCACTAGAATTAGACACATAAAATCTAAGATCAAATACTGCTTGTGTCAGTTACTAGCTGTATGACCTTGACCAAATCATTGTCCTCCTTTCTCTCTGGCCTCCAGTTTCCTCACCTTCAGTGTGAACAATAGAATAATTTGCATTTCTAGATTCCAAAATGCCTAGGAGACATCTAAGGGAATTAGAAAGTGCCAAAATAGTGTGATCTGAAGGGTGCTATGGAGGCCTTTCTGCCACATACCTCCCCCACCAAAAAGAACCACCTCTCTACCCCTTTCCTTTGCCTGAAATTTCACTTAGAATTTAATTTCATTTGGTTTGAGGCTTTGTTACTGATTAAAATGTAAATATCACACAGGAAAGATAACTTGACAAACCATATAAGTCATGTAGATAATGTGAGTGAGATTTTTACGATCTTAGATCCAACATGTTTTCTCTTCTTTTCTTTTTAAGAATAAGGATAAGTGACATTTAAAATGAGACTTGTAAAATATTTATAGCTCATATATAATTTTTTATTTGATCCTCAAAACAAGACAAACAAAACAAAACAAACAAGACTGTGAGTTAGGAACTGCAGATATTCTTAGACTCATTTGACAGATAATGAGATTGAGTCTGAAGAGGTCAAGACTCTGGACCATGATCAGACAGCTAAAAGATGTTTAAAGAAGAATTTGAAACTGAGACTCAACTCCAATTTCAATACTCTTTCCAATATTTAGAGCTTATTTTGTACCTTTATGGACTTTGGAAGCAGGAACAATTAAGAGAGGGAAGAAAGAAGACAAAAGAGGGTGAAGACAACTTACCTCTTTGATAGATTTCAGTAGTTCATGGGTTTAGAGCTTGGTAGGACCTTATAAATTATAGATGAGAAAACTAAAGCTCAAAGAAATTAAAAGATTTGTCCGTGATCACATTGGTAGCAAGGGTCGAAGCTAGCATTTAAACCAAGGTCCTTTGATTGCAGGTCCTCTAATTACAAATGCACTCTTCTTCATCGATCTAGGACACTTTCCCCAATATCTTTCCTATACCAGACAAGACAGGGCTTCATTAGACTGTTAATGGGCAGCATCCATTTATGACGTAAATAAATAGAACACTAAAGTGCCTTGTAAATATCTTGTTCTCATGGGTGGATTCCTCTAAAATATCACTTATTTTCCTTAATAATTTTGTTATCTTTATTATTAATGAAATGTTAGGACTAGTAGATACCAGATATATTTCTAATTGGTGATATCTATATTAATATTGTACATTTTGACTTTTAAAGATAATTTTATTTTTTTAATTCAAAATTCTTCAGAAACTATAACAAGTACCAAAGAAACTTGATAAAAAAAAGACATAATAGGTCCATATGACTGAAGAGTCATTGCTTCAACATCTCACTAATAAAAGACTAACAATGAAACTGAGGAAAATGTGTTGAATATTTTTAAAGATGATCTGAAAGCATGAGAGACTGCTATAAAATAGTAAAATAAATAAGCAAAGTGGCAAGAAAATGCCTCTGGTGAAAAAGAAATCAATTTTATTCTCCAAACTGTAACATCCTCTAAATATTGTCTTTTGTAATAAAAGTCCCTCATGAAAAGTAATAAAATGCCAAAACAGGAGGAGTGTGACCTTTCCTTTTCCTTCTTTTTTTATGATAGATGTGATTGGAAATCATTTTCTCTTTTTTTTTTTAGACAGAACTAATTTCCCTAATTCAGAGGTCATGATATTATTTAATTTAGGGCTTTGGAATGTAAAACACATGACTTTCCCAAGCTGTAGAGAAAAGAGTATTCACTTTGGAGAAAATACACATCATTTTCTCATTTCCTTAATCTGATGCTATAGGTGGTCAAGTCCAATTGCTGAGTTTGGCCCTGGGAGTTTGTTTAGTTTAGAGTCAAAGAAAATAGACAGACGATTGGTAAATTGAGGGGAAAAATTAACTTTAAATGGTCAGTTTATATAATCTCATCATTTGCAAGAGTTAGGTAGGATAGCTGCATTGTTCTTTGAAAAAGACTGATAGCAACCAGGGATTTTCATAAGGCAGAGAGAAGCAGTGAAACAAGGCACTGAAAACCATTAACATGTAATTTGGGAATAGAAGATGCTCAAGCAAATATGTTAATGCAGCTGGTGGCAAATCTGAATTTTTCTGTTGGCATCCGTAGGTTGTTTAGCTAGTTAAAATTCTGTAATGGTTGAAAATATCTCCTAGGTTTAAACTTACCCATCTAAGGCAGATGGGATAACTGTCTAATCTGAAAGGGAAAGTAGAATAAAATTTACAGAGGGGGTAAGGGAGAGAGAGAAATGAGAGGCAGCTTTTTGATATTCTAAACTTGTCTTATCCAGCTAATACAGACATTTTGCCCATGAAGGTAACATTTCCTCAAATGGGAGTCTTAACCTGGTTTACCCAATTTGACTCAACTCAATTCATAATGAACTTCTGAAAAAGAAGTCAAAATCACCAGTCTATTGCATTGGAGGGACATTTTAGTGTTCTCATAATTGAAATGATAGCCCCAATTCAAATGAGACTTGGAGTCAGGAAGACACGGGTTCAAATCCTACCTCAGATACATTTGCCATGTGACTCTAGACAAATTGTTTAACCTCCCTGTGACTCAGTTTTTTTTTTTCATCTGTAAACTGAGAGAATTGGACTTGATGGCATGCTTCTAAGATTCTTTCCACCTGTAAATCTATGGTGCTATGGTCCTATGTCACTTTCAGTTATCCTCAATTTGACTAAATTTGTACAGACAGTTACTTCCTGGCATTATGAATTTGGAGTAGATGGTAATATAAATAAATTACTAATAGAAGAGGTATTAGTTAAGACAAATAAAGAATGAAGCACAGTTAATTTACTTATAGGGGAAAAAAAGTTAATTTTCTTTTTTTCCCTTTTTTTCTTTCCTTTTCTTTCTTTTTTTTTCTTGTTACACTCAACTTGACACCTTTATGATGTGAAAACACTAGTCAAATTTGGGTGACAAGGCGTTTTATGAAGGAAAATATAAAGGGAGTAGACTTCGAGTATCTCAGCCTCTGTCTTTCTATCTCTAACCAGTTCTATAAAACCTTCTGTGTGTTTAGTTTCAAGCAACATTAAATACCTAAATGGAAAGAAACCTCAGTTAGGTGATTTCATTTTTATTTCATTTACTTTCATTGTCATCTCCAGGCTTTTTCAGTTTATCTGTTCTCCTCCCCTTTTGATGCTTCAGTGAAGGAGACAAAAGGGCATGCTTGCCTTTCTAAAAGTTATACTTTATTATTGACAAGAGTACCTACCATCTGGCCTGGGGAAATACTGGGCAGATAATTTCAATACCAGTTCATTTTCAAAAGAGATCCACTTTCTGAATTGAGAGTTCAATTCAACAAAAATTAGCAAGTACCTACTATGTGCAGAGCACTGTGTAGGAATCTGGGGAAGATACCAAAATAAAAATATATGGTCTTTTTTTGTTTCATTAACAATCAGAAACTCTCCGGATGTTGCCCTGAAAACAATTGGAACAAAATGATCTCTGAATTCTCATTTCACTGTAGGATTTTATGATGTCATAGGGTTGCTATGTTTCCAAATCACTCTGAGAAGCCTTCTCTTACCCCTCTGCTGGTGTTCATATGATGTTTTGGTGGGCACCTATGAGAAGCAGTGGGTAGGTCTTTGGGACTTTCCCTTCTATCTTTTTTTCATTGAATGGGCAGATACCCCATGTGTGGCAGGCACAGCATAAGCTGTTCCTTGACATGAGTTCATCGTCTATTCCTGAAAAGCTCACCCTATATCTTCAGAGTATTGGGAGAACTTAAGCAGCAAAGTCTCCCATGAATTGAATCTTCAATGATCATTCAACTAACCATCTATTGTATGAAGGAGAACTAAAGAAATATTGGATTACATATACCTGAGCTCTATCAAAGATCTGCTCAATAAAATTCAGTTAGATTCAAGATCATGGAAAATACAACTTGGTAGTAATGGACACAGATTATGTACTACATAATTTACTTATAACTACATTTTCACATTGATCCAATTAACTCATGAAATAATTAACAGTAATTATACCATACTAGTAATCTGGCCTCAGACATTTTCTAGTTGTGTGACCCTGGGCAAGTCACTTTGCCCTGTTTGCCTTGATTTCCTCATCTATAAAATGAGCTGAAGAAGGAAATGGCAAACCACTTCAACGTCTGTACCAAGAACATCTTAAATGGGGTCACAAGGAGTAGGACATAACTGAAAAAAAAATGAACTCACTGATGAGGATCATACCCTCCAAATTGCAGATCAAAACCCAGCTAAATCTTCTGATTCAGTGCAACCCTAGTCTATGATCTTGTGGTGGGCAAATTGCACACTCTTTGTGCAAAGCAGCACATGTTTTACCACTCATAGTCTTAAGAGAGTTGCACGGGATAATGAGGATTTGAGTATCTTGTCCAAGGTCACAGCAAACAGTATGTGTCAGTGGTGAGACTTGAACCCAGGATTCCCTGATTGTAAGACCAGATTGCTAGCTATTATGCCATGCTTCCTGCAAAATCCTCCCTTAAAACAAATACTTCCATAGGAAAAAAGTAGCAATAAAAACAAAAGGGGGATTTAAATAAATTCAAAAGTATTAAGCACCTACCACGAACAAGGCATTGGGAATAAAAAGATGGGGGCCAAAAGCTGACACTAAGATGTGCGCAGAGCTTTACACCCATTATTATATTCAGAGATGTATTAGAGCTAGCCACTACCTCAGATATAAATGTCTTGTGTTAGCATTTAAAATTTGGTGTGTTAGACATAAAAGCATTGGTGGGGGGAGAACAGCTAGGTGGTAGAGTAGATAGAACACCGGCCCTGGCATCAGGACCTGAGTTCAAATCTGAACTCAGATACTTGTTAGGTGTGTGACCCTGGGCAAGTCACTTAACCCCAACTGCCTAAAAGAATAAAATAAAATAAAATAAGAAATCCACAATGCTACTATCCAAAGTTGTTGATTGTCTAAAGAAAGTAATGAAGAAAATGTTAATAATACAGATCAAACTTTTCCCTAGGAAAACCTACTGTTAAATGTTTAACAACACACCCCCATTTATAACATATGACCTTTAAAATACTCTTGTGAACTAGGTGCTATCTTTACCATTCCCATTTTAGAATAGAAAACTGAGGCTCAGAGAGATAAAGTCAGCTGACTAGAGTCACATAGTCATGTTTCAACAATCTGGCTAGCTGCTTCTGTAAGGGTACAAGATCCGCCCACAGCCAGCACCCAGAAAGCTGCTGGACAGCACTGGTTCTTTTGATCTGCCTTAATAAGGAGAGCAAGGTGAAGGGGTTGGCAAGCTTACTTTAATTCAGCACACAAATATCATTCATTTAGTTCAGGGGAAAAAGCCAGCACCCTGAACTTCAGAGCAAAATACAAGCAAAGTACAAACATTAACAGACAGATCTTGTCTGATTCAAAGCCAGAGTTCAACAAAGTCTCAGCATCCGGGTTTACGAGCTGGAGGGCTCCTTAGCTACAGCCGCCCAGAGTCTCTTCATTGACACCATCTCAAGAGCCCTTAAACAAATTACAAACAGACAGACCCAATACAATTCATAGTTACTAACATCTAGGTTCAGCCCGGGAGCTCAGAACAAGGGCTGGCCCAGAGTCATGCGCTACTACTGCTTCAGCAAAGAGCTCCAGAGAGGAGAAGGCCAACCCCTGGTTTTATATCTTTTTCAGGGTCAGGGGTGAGTCACACATGCAAAGAGCCATTTAAATCCACTTGGTCTAAAAGCCTCTGCTGTGCCAGACATGTAAACTAGGCCCTTGCTGGAGTTAGCCCCACCCTGGGCCCCACCTTAGTTGCCAATCCACACCCACATAGGTTTTACACCTAATAGGGGTTTGGGCCTAGGGCTTAGCACTTAGTAAGATTCAATGAAATAGCTGAATTACTCAAAGCAAACAAAAGCCAAACTCTTCAAGGGCACTTGTTGAACTAAGCGCTAAGGAGCCCATTTTGCTTACCAACACGAGTTAATACATGTATAATAGTAAATTTGAACGTAATTCTTTTGAGTCCAAATCCATCCCTCTAATCATCACTCATTGGTACCTCTCATGTAGATTCTTTGATTAATTGCTTAAATACAACCATGACCAACATGACTTCAGTGTCCTCCATTGATCTCCTGATTCCTGGACTACATTAGGTCTGTTCTGCATTAGACTATGTAAATTCAATTTTCTTAGAAAGGTGTCAAATACCTCCCACCTGTCAAATTCCTGCCCTTTTTACCTGACTAGCAAATCTAGGTTAAAACTGTTTGGTTCCCATTTCTTTCAAATGATGGTGAACAATTCATTTTGGCATTGAACACAAATACAATCATCAGGTAACGGCTGCCTTTGTTAATGAATAGCTCCCTTGGGTCTCACACTGCCTGAACCAAACAAATGACTTCATAGATCCACAAGTTCATTATTGACCTCATTTAGACCCAGCCCCAGGCACTCAGATCATTCAAGTTTCTATCTCTCTTCCCAGCATGAGGAAAAACTTATGCTTTTTTAAGTCTCTCTCTTTTTTTATACTTGAAATTTTTCTTCTTCATCTATAGCCTTTGAGCACCCATGTTAAATTAAGTCTTTCTCTCTCACCAGTGACCCCACATCTGAGGTTCACTAGTCAACATGTACACAGCTGGGGACCTGCCCTTTTTATTGTCTCACCAAGCCCACCACAGAGGGTCACAACCTTGTCAGGAATTTTCTCCTTTCAAGTCTTAAGCACCCACAAGCCAAACTTCAGTTTAATAAGGAAATGGAGAGCTGAGCTAGGATTTTTTCAGACAGCCTTGAGGGGCTCATTTAATATACTTTATATATCTGGCTCACACATATGTTAAGTGAATAAGTTTATTGGAAAGTACCAAAGAAAAACGAAAAACCAACAAACCAAACCATAACAAACTTTGACTTCTCTTGCAGCATATTTGAAGACCAGTGTCTATAAAGTGATGTTAGAGATATCATCTTTCACATGAAATGAGCAATTCTTTCTTTAATAAAATAAATATTTTATCGATGCATTTTAGATGACAGTAACTTCCCAATGCTCTTCCCTTTCCCATCTAGCCACTTACCAAAAGAAAGCAGAGTCAGAAGATAAGCAAAGTAAACCCGTATATTGACCATGGTGATAACAAATGCCTCATTTTAACCCTATTGTCCATGAACTTTCTGTTAAGAGGAGAGAGGCTTACTTTTCCACCAGTCTTATGAAGTCAAGATTGGTCCACAATGAATAGACATCTCATGTGTTTCAGTGTTGTTTTTCTTCTATATTACTGAACTCACTTTGTAAATTGCTTTCTTGCCTCTGTTTCAGAAGCACTTTATGCCCTAAAAACATAGTTTTCGAATTTTATGGTAAAAAGAATTAATCATTCAGTAAAAATTCATTAAGGACCTACTATGTGCTATTCACTGTTTTAAGCACTCATTAAGGACCCACTGTATGCTAGCCACTGTTCTAGGTGATGACAAAATGAGAAGTAGGAATTGCTTTGAAAATTTTCAAATAATTTAATTTACTTTAAGAGCCAAGGAAAAATACAAAGACTTTATTATTTTATGGCTCACAATAGTTAATGACACAATGCAAAATAAAATCTCCAATTATACTTAACCACAAACATCAAATACTATCTATCTGCAGATAACAAAAGTCAAAAGAAAGTTATCATTTACTCCTATTTAGTGCTACAAAAGACTGGTAGAAAAAGATACTTTGTAGTGAAGTCGAAGAACAGAGAAAACAGGTGTAAAATATGAAGCCCATGTACATTCTTCTTCCCTTTTCTTTAATTTTTATCCCAATGCTGAAATTTATAATAAAGGAGCAAATACCTTTTGACAAGTTGGTATTAATCAGTTACTTGTGGGAAAAAAGGACTCTTTAAGTACAGAAACTGTAAAATTAAGTTATGAAATAATAGAATTTAATGATTAAATAATTTATTGTAAAATTAAGTCATAATTTGGAGATTTTTCTAACACGGAAATACCAAACTATGCCTATCTTACCCAAGTTGCTTTTTTGGCACAGCTTAACCTTGCTTTATACAAGGGGTTGTCTTCAAAGCAAATATATGTATATAGATTTTTTTTTACTAAGATTGATTCCATAATATGTTTTGAGAGGGCTCCTCCATCCCTCAAAAAAATCACTGAAAAGAGGAATCATACTTGTTTTCATTTATGTTAATAGAAATATTGTATCAATATTATACGTGCCAGTAGTTTTCCACATGATCCTTCTAACATCTTTAATCAACAAACATCTGGTAAGCACCTACTACATGCCAGGTACAGTTTTATGATGGTAGTCACTGAGGACACAAAGACCAAAATAAAATAATTATTTCACCTCAAGAAATTTACCATCTGAGGAGAGAGTCATGTACAGTTAGAAGTATATATGGAATATATCAACAAGAATTTTGGTTCAGTGGATAGAGTACCAGGCCTGGAGTCAGGAAGAACTCATCTCCTGAGTTCAAATCTGGCCACAGATACTTATTAGCTGTATGGGCAAATCACTTAATCTTGTTTGTCTCAGTTTTCTCATCTGTAAAATGAGCTGGAGAAGAAAGTGGCAAACCGCTCCAGTATCTCTGCCAAGAAAACCCCAAATGGGGTCATGAAGCATCAGATGTGACTGAAAAGTACTGAACAGCAACAAACGTACCAGCCCCTATGCTAAATGTTACATATTAAAAGAAGGGCGAAAAATGGTCTTTATCTGCAAGAAGCTCCCATTCCAATGTGGGACACAACATGTTAATACACGTATACATACATACATACATAAATGAATAGATGAATAAACAAATAAGTGAATAAACAGATAGATAAATGGATGAGTGAATGAATAAACAAACACGCAAGCAAATAAATAAATGAGTGAATAGATAGGTGATAGATACACAGAGATGGATAGACAGACAGATAGACAGACAGACAGACAGACAGACAGACAGACAGACAGACAGACAGACAGACAGACAGACAGATAGATAGATAGATAGATAGATAGATAGATAGATAGATAGATAGATAGATAGATAGATAGATAGAGATGGAAGAGAGTCCCAGAAAGGAAAGCACAAACTGTAAGGGGGACCAAGAAAGCCTTCAGAAGATATGATTGGAGCTGAGTCTCCAAAAAAAACCTAGGGGCACTTAAAGGAGGAAGTCAAAAGGGAGATTATTCCAGGAATGAGGGATAGCCAGTACTAAGGCATGAGATAGGACATGGAGTATTGTATGAGAATATCGATAACTAGGTCATCGTATAGTAATCACAGAATGCTGGAGGGGAATAAAGCATACAGATAGATACCTCGAAAAGCAGGAGAGATTTGGTTATAAAGAGCTTTAAATTCCAAATAAAAGATTTTATACTTAATCCTGGAGGTCCAAGAAAGCCAGTGGAATTAATCAAGCAGGAAAAGACATAGTCTTAGGGAAATTATTTTGGCCACTGATTGAGAATGGAATGAAGAGGGGAGATAATATATTCAGGAAAACCAAATAGAAGTCTGTTTCAGTAGACTAGGTAAGAGATGATCAGAGCTTGACCTAAGATGATGACTATGTGAATGAAAGGAAGGGATTGCACACTAGAGATACTGTAAAGGTAGAAATGATGAGATCAGAAGTGAATTGGATATCTGGGATGACTGAGAGTGAAGAGTTAAGGATGACACTGGGGGTGAAAATTTGGACTCCTGGGAGGACCTTAGTGCTGTCACCAGTGTCTCCTCTCCCAAAGTCAGAAGTGAGAAGGATCTGTCTTCTCCTAAGCTCTTTACAACTCTGTCCCTCATAGGGACACAGAGAATCTAGTGACCATTCTCCAACATTGAGGAGAGTCTTAAGCAAATGCTTAGGCTTGAACCTTAAGCTACACACACACAAACACACACACACATATGTGGGGGGGGCATGCTCAGGATTATTTTTATAAGCATAACATACATTTGGAAATCCCTAATTTAGAAGATAGAATTCTGGACTGCGAGTCAGGAAGACTTGCCTCTGACGTGCTCTGGGTTACTATGGACAAGTCACTTAATCATTTACCACTCAAGAGTATTTCTTAAAATTAAGTTACAGATGAATCATTAGTCTGCAGTACTGAAAGGAATTCAAGGAAGAAATAGCAGGTCTAGACTCTGCCCTCATTCCCCCTCCTCCATTTCTCCTAAACAAACAAAAAACCCCAACCATTTGTTGTACCTTTAAGTTCTCTCAATAAACTTGTGTGGAGTTAATGATTGTGAATTAAAGTTTCTCAAGGACTCTCCTCTTATCTCAAGAATGTGTATGCCTTTAGATATCTCTAATGTTCTTTAGTGTGTGAATTAAGACAAGTTCATCTATCATGCCCTGTTTCTATATGCATAATGTGCATATAATAATGCTGTAGCCCTTATCCGTTGAGGTTATTAGGAGGAAAGTATTTTGTAAATGTTAAGTTGAAGTAGATATGTGGGTTAGAATTTATATTTCTATTGATTTAGTCTTACTCTTAGTTTTATTTCATTGTTGTTGTTTTAATTTAATGGAGTTCACTTGGAAAGATGGAATCCTTGATAGGTCCCTATCCTAATAATATTATTTTATATTTAATGTCTTGCAAACTATTATGCAAGTGGATAAAATGACTGGCTTTATAAATTAAATAAAATTGTGAATGTTGCGTTATTATTAACAATGATGGTGCGGAGCATGATGATCATGATGGTGGTGGTGGTATTGGTGTTGGGGTACAAAAGGATAGCCCAAATGAATATGAAGTCAGCCATGAGTTTTCATCATAAACATGAAACAATTACAAAGATAATTCTAGTTAAGGCATCCCGAATAAAGACTTCTATCTTTGTTGTGTTTGTATATTATAGAGTTGAATGTTTTGATACTTCTGTTGGTTTGCTATATTCATTATACAGCTTTAAATACACAGAAGTGACACAATGGACAGAGTCTTGGAGTCAGGAAGACTTGAATTCAAATTCAGCCTCAGAAACTTACCAGTTGGAGAGAATTCTGGGAAGATGGAGGAGTAGGTCAGAAAATTCCAAGCTCTCAAGGTTTTCCCCCATAAAACAGTTAAGATAGAACTTTAGGGCAAACAAAGTGGGGTGGAGACAAAAAATAATAGGGGCACAACCAGAATCTTCCAGGGACAGTCTGAGAAGATCTGAAGAAAAACCCTAGGACTGGGTTTGGTCCCTGGGAGGAGTAAACACCTCCAGGCTAGGTTCCCTTTTAACAAGGTGTGGCAAGCCCTGGGGTTAGTTGGTTTAAGAAGCTACCTCAGACCCAGCCACTGGAAATTTTTACCCCAGCATAGTGAGGGGAGTCTTGCCTTTGAGCCCAGGAAGATTGAAGGAACCTTTCCTGATGAGGAAAGCATGACCCAGCTGTGCTGTGACGAGCAGTGAGGGGAAGAAGGAACCAGCACATGCCCAGTGAATGCAGAAGCAGTGGGGTAGAAAGCCCCTGGCTGTGGGCACTTACAGGAGGTTGGAGGTTTGCATTTGGTTCCAGGCTAGAAGGACCTGAAGATGTGGGGCAAGAGGCACCATTTCCCATACCCCAGGGCTAGAGGTGATTATAAAAATCAAGTTATTACCACAAAAAAAAAAA
>CM053626.1:49756886-49786453 GCA_028646595.1 Phalanger gymnotis
TACACTCATAAACTTGACAACCTTAGGGATATGGATGAATATCTACAAAAATATAAATTTCCCAGGTTAACAGAAGAGGAAATAAAATTCCTAAATAATCCCATCTCAGAAAAAGAAATTGAGCAAGCCATCAATGAACTCCCTAGGAAAAATTCTCCAGGGCCAGATGGTTTTACATGTGTATTTTGTCAAATATTTAAAGAACAATTAATTCCTATACTTTATAGACTATTTGGGAAAACAGGTGAAGAAGGAGTCCTACCAAATTCTTTTTATGATACAAATATGGTACAAATTCCCAAACCAGGAACAGTCAAAACAGAGAAAGAAAATTATAGACCAATTTCTCTAATGAATATTGATGCGAAAATTTTCAATAACATATTAGCAAAAAGATTGCAGCAACTTATCACAAGAATAATATACTACAACCAGGTAGGACTTATCCCAAGAATTCAAGGTTGGTTCAATATTAGGAAAACTATCAGCATAATTGATCATGTCAACAACAAAACTAGCAGAAACCATGTGATTATCTCAACAGATGCAGAAAAAGCCTTTGACAAAGTACAACACTCATTCCTTTTAAAAAACACTAGAAAGCATAGGAATAAATGGAGCCTTCTTTAAAATTATAAGTAGCAACCACCTAAAACCATCAACAAGCATTATTTGTAATGGGGATAAGCTAGATGCATTCCAAATAAGATCAGGGTTGAAACAAGATGTCCATTATCACCCCTATTATTCAACTTGGTACTAGGAAGGTTAGCTGTAGCAATAAGAGAGGAAAAAGAAATTGAAGGAATTAGAACAGGCAAAGAAGAAATTAAATTATCACTTGTTGCAGATGATATGATGATTTACTTAGGGAATCTTAGACAATCAAGTAAAAAAACTCCTTGAAACAATAAACAACTTCAGCAAAGTTGCAGGATATAAAATAAACCCACATAAATCCTTGGCATTCCTCTACATTACTAACAAAGCCCAACAGCAAGGGATAGAAAGAGAAATTCCATTTAAAGTTCCTGTAGATACTATAAAGTATTTGGGAGTCTATCTGCCAAGACAAACCTAGGATCTATATGAACATAATTATGAAACACTTTTCACATGAATAAATCATATCTAAATAAATGGAAAAATATCAGCTGCTCATGATTAGGCTGAGCTAATAGAATAAAAATGACATTTTTACCTAAATTAATTTATTTATTCAGTGCCAGACCAATCAAACTACCAAAAAATTATTTTACAGAGCTGGATAAAATAGTAAAAAAATTCATCTGAAAGAACAAGGGGTCTAGAATATCTAGGGAATTAAAGAAAAGAAATACTAGGGAAGGCAGCCTAGCCATACCAGATATTAAACTGTACTATAAAGCAGCAGTCATCAAAACTACCTGGTACTGGCTAAGAAACTGAGCCATGGATCAATGGAATAGGTTAGGTATACAAGAAGCAGTAGTCAACGACTATAGCAATCTACTCTGATAAATCCAAAAAATCCAGCTTCTGGGCTAAGAATTCACTATTTCACAAAAAACTGCTGGGAAAATTAGAAAATGGTAGGGCAGAAACTGGGCATAGACCAATATCTTACACCATATATGAAAATAAAGTCCAAATGGGTTCATGATTTAGGAATAAAGGCTGATACTATAAGCAATTTGGGAGAGCAAGGAATAGTTTACCTATCATATTTATGGCAAAGCAAAGAATTCATGACACAACAAGAAATGGAGAGCATTACAAAATATAAAATGGATAATTTTGATTATGTTAAATTGAAATGCTTTTGTATAAAAAAGCCAATGCAACAAAGATTAGGAGGGAAGCAGAAAATTGGGAGAAAATCTTTACAACTAGTGTCTCTGATAAACGCCTCATCTCTAAAATATACAGGGAACTGAGCCAAATTTATAGGAATACAAGTCATTCTCCAATTGAGAAATGGTCAAAGGATATGAACAGGTAGTTTTCAGAGGAAGAAATTAAAGATATCTATGGTCATATGGAAAAATGCTGAAAATCACTACTGATTAGAGAAATGCAGATCAAAACAACTCTTAGGTACCATATCTCTCCTGTCAGATTGGCTAAAATGACAAAACAGGAAAATAATAGATGCTGGAGAGGATGTGGGAAAATTGGAACACTGTTACATTGCTGGTGGAGTTGTGAACTGATCCAGCCATTCTGGAGAGCAATTTGGAACTATGCCTAAAGGGCTATAAAAATGTTCATACCCTTTGACCCAGCAACACCACTTCCAGGGTTGTATCCCAAAGAGATCACACAAGTAGGAAAAGGACTCATATGCACAAAAATATTTATAGAGGTTCTTTTTGCAGTAGCAAAGAATTGGAATTCAAGGAGATACCCATCACTTGGAGAATGGCTGAACAAATTATGGTATATGAATGTAGTGGAATACTATTGTGCTATAAGAAAGGGGGATGATATGGACTTCATAATAACCTGGAAAAACCTACATGTTATAATGCTGAGTGAGGGGAGCAAAACCAGGAGAACATTATACACAACCACAGATATATGGATTCTGTGATGACTAACCCTGGTAGACTTCACTATTCTCAACAATACAAGGTGCAAACAGAACTCCAAAGGACTCATGATGGAGAGAGTTATCTACATCCAGAGAAAGAACTATGGAGTGTGAATGCAGATTGAGGCACACTGTTTGCTCTCCTATTTTTTTTTAATTTTGTTTTTGTTTCCTCTTTTTCATGATTCATTCCATTGCTCATAATTTTTCTTTACAACTTGACTATTGTGTAAATATATTCAATGCGAAGATATATGTAGAAGATATATTGGATTCCATGCCATCTTGGGGAGAGAGGGGGGCAGAGGAGGAAAAAAATCTTGAATTCAAAATCATGCAGAACTGAGTGTTGTAAACTAAAAGTAAAAATCTTAATTAAAAAATGAAAATAAAATAAAATAACCTAGGTCTTTAGAGTGTTGCTGACTATATTCAATGAGCTATATTAACAGACATACGTGAACTGGTGAGAAAATTGATGGGTCTTGGTTAATAGTATGTGATGCCAATCAGTGACTAAAGATCTTTCCTGCCCATTAAATAGGTCTCTCACAGACATTTAATAGTTAAGACAGCTCCTCCTGCTTAGAAGCACCTAATTTTGACTCTGCTACTTGAATTCTCAGCTCCAGGGTTCCATATCCTCTAGCAGGAGCTGGCTGCTCCTGGCTTCTGCCTGAATCCTGATGCCGGTAGCTCTCCACTTTTGCTCTCATTTCACCAACTCCTCCTACTGAGTCTGTAGGAAGGCAGTTTTCTGCTCCTGCTCCATGGCTCCACATACAATGCAATCTCAGGACATTAACTCCTCCAGCACAGTCCTGAGCATGGCTAATCCACTCAAGCCCTGGCTCTGGCCATCCCCACCTACCCCAACCCTCTGCTTGTTTTACTCCCACAGCTGCTGCTCTGAACTGTCTCCTCCAGAATGCTAGTGGAGTAGAGAGGGGGAAGGAGAAGTTATTTCCTAGGGGCCCTGCTCTAGGCACCCGGGAAACTCTTCCTGTAACTGTTACTTGCCTATTTTCCCTCAGGCCACTGCTGCTTCTGGGGTTCCACAGAACTATCACCACCAAAACTGGGAAACAATGAACAAGTATCCCAGGCCCCCTGCTTTCCTTTCAACTTGCAGATCCTGCCAGACTATGCCATTTTGTAACAACTGCTACTTGACACTACTATGGCTGTGTAAGATCAACAACACTAGCACACAGGAGGGCTACTAGCACAGGTTTTTTGATCTGCTTTTCTAAGGAAAGCAACTTTAAGGGGTTTACAATCTCACTTTAATTAAACATACATATGTCATTCACTTGAGAGAAAAAAGTCAACACTGAACTTCAGAGAAAACACAAGCAGAAATGATATAAATGTAGCAAAATAACATAAATCAGCAGACAGACTTCTAGCTGTCTGTCCAAGCAATACATAAACAGTTACCAGAGAGAGAAGCGGGGGGCTTAACAGAGGCTACCCAGAATCTCATCTGGTCAAATCACATGACACTCTTCCATTGAGTGAGCCCCAATCAAAATGCTAACTTCAAAGTATATATACACTTTTTCAGGGTCAGAGGACATCACAGCCAAGAGACTCAAACCCATGTGACCTAGGCCTTTGTCATGACTTAAGCAGGTCATCGAAGACACCCAACTCAATCAAAGACTCTTGATTGAAACAAAGGCAAGACTCATCAAAGGCACTTGATTGCCTTAGTGCTGAGAAGCACTCCAAAACAAAAAGCAATAAAAAAGTCCCACCCTGCTTACCATTACACAGTATCACTCAAAACAAAAAGAATAAAGATTGAGTTTGGCCTTCAGCCAAATAAATTAGCCAGTTCAACCAATTTTCAACTCTAGCTGTTTATTTTGCTCTTTAACAATGAAACCTAACTGTGACATATGATGGTGAGATATTTTTTCTTATTTGTTCTTTTTTTTGGGGGGGGAAGGGGTTCTTACCAATTGTCAATATTTCAAGTCATTCACTAAGGAGGTGTGATAGCATATGGAACCAAAAGAGTAATATATTATATGACAGCAGAGTGACCTGAAAGAGAGTATGTTACTGCCAAAGGAACCTAACTCAGCACCAATGTAACTAGACCTATGATGAGTCAAATCAGTACCAATTCAAACCACCAAATGACTGGTTGCATTGGCTAGCATTTAAAATTTGCTATAAAAATAATATATAGAAAGAGTCTTAAACTGGAGACAGTAGACATGGAGCAAAGATCTAGATCTGGTTCTCTCAATAATTTACTATATGGCCTTGGACAAGACATTTCATATATCTCAACCTTATTACCCCTCCCCCCCTCCATCAGTTAGGCCAGATAATCCATTTCAATTTAAAGATGATGCATTTTATGAGTTAGAGGTAAAAGGAACTTCAGAGAATGATAAACTCATCTTACAAATGAAGTAGGAAACTAAGATCCCCATGGGTTAAATGGTTTGTCCAAGGTCATATAGCTAGTTAGCAGAACAGGTACTAGACTGTGTGAACACTTTTAATATCTAGCTTGGAACAGAACCTGATATATCTCCAGGGCCAGCCCTGAACATCCATTTCTCCTGCTGCTGTTGTTCAGTCATTTCAGTCATGTCCATTTCTTCATAAGCCAATTTGGGATTTTCCTGGCAAAGATACTGGAGTGGTTTGCCATTTCCTTCTCCATCCATTGCTGTAGGCAAACTACAACATTCAGCACACTCAGAGCCTCACACTCAATACCCAATAGCACTTGCTAATTTCCTTCCCACTTGGCAGTCCCAGGTTCTGAAATTCTCACCAATACTATCACTCCTTTAGCTTAAGCTATTATCTATAGATAACCTTTGGTGAAATACATTTAAATTGGCAGGATGCCAGTGCCCTGAATCCATAGCCACCATCGAGGACTTTTTTTTATGGCTATGGTCTTTGGGAATAAATGCCACTTTACTCAGTCTTTTCTCTAAATGTTTAGTTAGTTGTTTGTTCTAAATCCCTACCCCTGACACCACAATATTAATATTTCATCATGACAGTAATGTGCTTTCAGGCTTACTTCTTAAGTACACAAACAATACCAATGATAAGTGAGTTCAGTGAGGGTACAAACTATTTGTAAGTTAAGCAATTACAAGTGAATGGTGTCCAATTGTTCCAGATTAAGAAAAAGCAGAAAGTAAAAGCAGCATAGTATCATGAAATAGTCACTGATCTGAGAGACCAGAGACCAGATATATGGTCCCCATTCTGTCACTGATTGGCTATGTGAATTTTGACAAATCATGTCTTTTCCTCACTAGGTTTATCAGCTATATAATGAAAGAATTGAACTAAGCTCTCTTCCAGCTCCAGCTTTTTTTTTTAATTTCCTCCTTTTGTATTTCTTCATTCATCCCTCTCTCCAATCTCTCCTGAAGCTTCTTCTCAGTCTAAAATCTTTACTCCCTGATAATATTGTTTTGTATAAATTATACACACATATGTAAATGCCTCCATCTACATCTCCATATGCTTTTCTTGTAAATATTTAGATGCTATGACATTGATACACATATGTTGAATGCACAAATAAGCTTATAATGCATCTATAAGCTTTTGATACATATATGTATATATTTTAAATAATAGAATCTAAATATATAAAGGAAAAGATACATATATGTATATACTTTAAATGATAGAATCTAAATATATAAAGGAAAAGTTAAAGTATCCAATTATAGTGAGAAATGGACATTAAAAATATAATAGAGACCTTAATGTACCCATTTCATAATGAGACAAATCTAACAAAAGATAAACAATAAAGTTCAGCATCTGAATAGAATCTTATAGAAGTTAAATATGATAGATCTCTGGCAATTACTGAAAAGGAATAGGAAGGAAAATGTGTATTTATTTCTCAGTTGTGTATGACACCTATACAAAAAAATTGACCATGTATTAGAGTTATACAATGTATCAAACTATGTATGAACTATATCTCGAATCAATGCAGAAAAGTCAAGATATTAAACATATATTTCAATGATGATAATGCAATAAAATGATATTACATAAAGTTCATTTGAAGAAAATACTAAAAATTAAATGGGGGTTAAATTATTTCATTCTAAATTATTCATGGGACAAAGAACAAATCATAGAAACAATAATTTTATTTGTTAAAAATGACAACAATTAGGTGATATAGCAAACTTTTGGGATGGAGACAAAGTAGTAATTAGTAGAAATACTTTATCTCTAAATACTTTCATAACAAAAAAGGAAAAATACATCAATGAACAAGATATACTACTAAAAATAGCAAAGCAACAAATTAAAAAAAAATCACCCTACATACCACATTTCTTAAATGTAAAGACAATATTAGAAGTTGAAAGCAAAAATGTTGAAAAAAATTGGAAGAAAAAATGTCAAAATTAGTAGCTTAAAATAAATAACTCAGCAGCTATAACCCATTCTGATTTTTAAAAATGAGAAGCAAATCAAAATGTGAGTACCAAAAAAATAAAATGAGATTCTACCACAATTTAAGATGAAATAAACTATTGTGATATCATTTTGCCCAATAAAGCTGACAACTTAGATGAAATGGATGAATAGCTGCAAAAATATAAAATACTCAATTTAACTGAAGAATAAATAGACAATTTAAGCAGCTCAAATTTCAGGAAAAGATATTGAATAAGCCATAAATGAAAATTCAAGGAAAACCTCTAGCATCAGATAGATTTGCAAGTGAATTTAATCAAACATTGAAAGAACAATTAATTGTTATATGACATGAACTTTTTGGCAAATACAGAAAATGAAAGGAACCTCCCAAATTCCTTTTATGATACAAACAAGATCCTGATATCTAAAGCAGGGAGAAACAAAGCAGAACAAGAAATCTCTAAACTCATTTCTCTAGTGAATATTAACATAAAAATATTAAATCTAATTTTATCAGAGGCTAAAACTATTGAAAATATTATGCACTATAAATGGGTTGAATTCATATCAGGAATACAATGGTGGTTCAATATCAGGAAAACTATGAAAATAATAAGTAATAATAACAATTTCAATAAATGCTGGAAAAGTTTTTAACATAGTCCAAAATCTTTTTCTCTCGTAAAACCACTGATGAGTATAGAAGTAAATAGGCCATTTATTAATGTAGTAAACCTATCTAAAACCAAGTATAAGAAGTATATAGAACAGAGAAAGCATAGAGGGCTTGCCAATAAACTCATGAGTAAAGTAAGGATGTCCATTAATTGTATATACTTTTTGACTAGTGCTAGAAATACTACCTATAGCGCTGACATGGGAAAAAAAAAATTGAAAGAAAAGAGAAAATGAAACTATCTCTTTTCACAAATAATAGGATGATCTATTTAGGTAATCTTTAAATGTCAACTAAAATTAATTAACATAATAACCTTAGTGCAATTGCCATGTAAAAATAAAGCCTTGTAAATCAATAACTGTGATACATTTCCACATATTGCCAAAAAAAGGGAGAAAAAAGAAAGAGAAATTCAATTTAAAAGAACTACAGTTTTTTTTTTTTTTGCAGGGGGAAGGCAGGGCAATTGGGGTTAAGTGACTTGCCCAAGGTCACACAGCTAATAAATGTGTCAAGTGTCTGAGACTGGATTTGAGCTCAGGTACTCCGGACTCCAGGGTCAGTGCTCTACTCACTGCACCACCTAGACGCCCCAAGAACTACAGATTTTACAAAATATTTGCTGGTCTTCCCTCTAAGATACGCACATATACTATAAGAATGTACTATAAAACATTCTTTATAAAACTAAAGGCAGATATATAATAATTAGGGAAATACTCATTCCTCATGAAATTATGTAAATATAGTAATTTCACCATATTTGTTTCACAGAAGAAATCTGGGTAGTTGTTTTTTTCTTTTCATTTTTTATTGCAAATTGCTTATGTGATATTAGAATTATTTTTTCTTTTAATATGCGATTGAATTCCCATGTAAGTCTTATTTGCATGAAAATTGAATAATACTATTAATAATTATAACACTACCTAAGTTAAGTTACTATTCAATGAAATTAACTATCAAAATACCAAAGAATCATTCAACAAATCTAGAAAAAAGTACTAATGAAATGCATTGACTGTAGCAAATGGTAAAAAAAAAGTCAGAGAAAATGTTTTAATGGAATAAAGGAGACTGATCATGCCAGATAAACTACACTACAAAAAAGCATCAACACTATTTGTTACCAGTTAAAATAGTAGAAAAGTCAATCAGTGAAACAGACACAGAAGAAAACAAAAATAGTGTTTCATAAACTCAAAGATTCCAACTACTGGAATAAGAAATCGCCATTTTACAAAAGTTACTGGGAAAACTGGAAGGCAATATTGCAGAAATTGGGTTTGAACAGCATTTCACTCCATATACAAAGACAAAATCCAAATAGAGACATGGCAGATATAAAGGGTTAAATCATAATCTAATTAGAAAGGTAAGAAAGTTAATACCTTTCCTAAATATCGATAAAGGATGAGTTTATGACTAAACAAAGGATAGAGAGAATTATAGACAATGAAATAAACATTTTTTATTACATAGGTTAAAAGAGGGTTGTGCAAATAAAACCAATGCCATTTAATTTTAAAGGGAAACATATAACTAGGGGAAACTATTTTCAAAAACTTTCTCTAGTATAGGTATGTTAGCCAAGATATATGAGGAACTGATAATAAATATATAGGGAACACATATTTTAAAAACTGAAGTTGAAGTGTGAGCCATATTACTACTGAAAAAGTGAACAATATGAGATCAACAACTAACAAGATATATGTCTACTTTACCGTCTATATATAATGTTTGTGAGAATAATATCCATATTTATCAAAAATCTCCTTTGTAAATTTTATATATACATGTATATACATATATATATATATATGAATCTAAGTCAAACTTATACGGATACAAGCCAGTGATCATTTGATTAATGCTCAAAGGAGAATAATAGGCAAGTTTTGAGATGAAGAAATCCAACACATGAACATCGATTTTTAAATACTCTAAATCACTATTAATTGGAGAAATGAAAATTCAGATGATTGTGAAGTACCACCACACACACCTATTAGGTTTGGAAAATTGGCCAAAAAAGAAAAAAAAAAGGAAAATGACTAATGATGAAGGGGCCATTGAAAAACAGGTACATTAATGTACTGTTGGTGGAACTGCGAACTGCTCCAGACCTTTGGAAGGTATTTTGCAACTATGCCTACCAATCGTTTAAGCTGTATGTTCATTTTGACCCATGCTACTAGTTCTGTACTCCTTCTATCCCTTATTTCCCTCTTTACCTTCCTTCTCTCGATTCTTGGCTCCTTTCCTTCTTTCCCTCCTTTCTTCCTTTCATCCCTTCCTTTCCTCTCTCCTTCTCTTTTCCCTTTTTCCTCCCTTCCTTCCTCCCTTCCTTCCTCCCTTCCTTCTTCCCTTTCTTCCTTCCTTCTTCCCTTCTTTCCTTCCTTTCTTTCTTCCTTCCTTCCTTCCTTCTTTCCTTCCTTCCTTCCTTCCTTCCTTTCTTCTTTCCTTCCTTCCTTCCTTCCTTCCTTCCTTCCTTCCTTCCTTCCTTCCTTTTTCTTTCCTTCCTTTCTTCCTTTCTTCTTTCTTTCTAACATAACATAAATGATGTAAGGAATTTGTTTTCCTTGACTACACACATTTTTAATGGGTTTTATTTTTCTTTGCCTTTTCAATGGATAGGGAAGGATTTGAGCAAAAAAAAACTGAAAATAAAATTTAATTTTAAAAATCATCTTTTATGAGATTATTACAGGACAGGTAGACCTCCACAAACAATTTTCCAGACTAAACCAGTTTTTACCATTTAAAATTTGACAGAAAACTATAATTAATATGGGATGCTACTGTGCTTTTTATTTTGTTTTGTCCTATCTGTTATGGACAAGTGAAAGATATTGACAGAAAATCAAAGAGAATTTTGGAAAATTCAGTGGCGTTCTCAAAACTTTGAGGGAAAGAAAGGAAGACCCTTGGCACAATGGAATTATGAAAGGACAGGTATAAGCCAAAAAGGATGAGCAGGTATGAGTAGATTACAATATGCACTGTTGGAAAATATAACGAAGTAGTGAGATTATAGGTATATTTAATTATTTTAATTGTTTTGGGGGGTTGTTTTTGTTTTGGGGGGTTGTTTTTGTTTTGGGGGCTTATTTTGGTGGGGGAGAACTAGGGGGAAGAGAGGCTGAACTTTTTTGTAATTTATTTAGGGAACTTCTGAAGAGGAAACACCTTCTACCAAACTAATTCAGCTGGGGTTCTATAATTTAGAGTTTTAGAGAGTTATTTAGGAATTAATTAATTAAGAATTAATTAAATTAATACAAAACTTTGTCCAGGGTCATATGCCCAGAATTTAGTCAAAATTGAGTCTTGAATTCAGGTTTTTCAGATGCCCAGGCTTACTCTCTACTATATCGTGTTGATTCATATTTGAGTGCTTGTAAATATACAAATATCCTTCCAACATAATAAAACTCTTTGAGGGAAGGGACAATCTCATTCTTGTGTTTGGATTTCCAAAGACTAGTACAATCCTTTAGGTAATACTGTGCAATTAGTAGGTACCATTTGAATGCACAGATGCTGAATAAGTTACAAAAATTCTTATGATCCTCTAGACTAAGAATCCTGGCTTTTCAGATCTCCTCAAGAGCCTACAAAAATATTTTAATTTATTGTAAAGTGTATCCCAAGATTTGTTCTGCATACCACCAAACAAGCAGCTACAACTGTTCAGATCAAACAAGAAAAAACAAAGTGTTCGAGGAGGAAAATATTTTTAAATTGTTCTTTATTAAGGAAACATTTTATTTTTTCATGCAAAACAGAGAAGGAAGAGGTTATCTGTTAGTAATCCAATAGCAGGATGATTACATTTTGTGGTTTCAAAGCCCATGGACTGGGAAAGCTAATAAACTATTTCCTCCAGTTTTCACTGAGGCTTTTAGGAGAGCTGATTTTCACCAAATAAGGCAATATGATAGGAAGAATGCTAACTAAGACTGGATCTTTCATTAGACATGTATTGGCTATGTTTGAGAGTCCCCTGGAGAACAGGGAGACCAACTCAGTCAATGCTTAAAGAAAGTAATTCAGACTACTCATTGGAAGGTCAAACACTGAAGCTGAAGCTTATATACTTTGGCCACATAATGAGAAGAAAGGACTCAGAAAAGATCCTGCTAGTGGGAAAGATGAAGGCAAAAAGAGAAGAGGATGGCAGAGGATAAGGTGGATAAATAGTGTCATGGAAACAACAAACATCAGTTTAGACAGACTTCAGGAGATAGTGGAGGATAGAAGGTTATTATAGTCTGTGGGGTCACAAAAAGTCAGATACAACTGAACAACTCAACAACAGCTGTGTGATCATGCATGTGTCATTTCAACATTTAGATGTTTCCTCCTCTGTAAAGTGGAGATAATAGCACTTAATAAGAGATAATAATTATATAGCATTCTAAGATTTGAAAAGCACTTTATAAACATCTTGTTTTATCTTCACAACATACCTAGGGGATGGGTGCTATTATTATCTTCATTTTAAAAATGAGGAAACTAAGGCAGAGGTTAAGTGAAATGTCCAGGGTTGCAGAGTAAGCATCTGATACTAGATTTGAATTCAGGTCTTCCTGACTCGAAATCTAAAACTCTATAAATCATACCACCTAGCAACCTAACTTTCTCAAAGAGTTGTTGGTAGGGGAATGCTTTGCAGACCTTAAAGTGCTAAATAAATACATCATTAAAGTGTGTACATAAACACTCCATACTTTGAGAAAGAAACAACTCTAGAAATCATGTGCCATGTCAACCACAATGATTTTCTGAGGTTTCACATGAATCCACTGCTTATTTCAGAATTTTAAGTATCCATGGTTTCATTGGTTTAGGTAACTCCTCCATTGACACAGGTCACACTTACCCTTCCCTATTGGATGGTTTAAAAGAGCTTTCATAGCTACAAAATATGGCCAACTGGTGACTAGCCAGGCTGCTCCTTGAATAGATGTTATCCATTGCCAAAACTCTATCTGAAGCCTTTTCTGCTTTGTAGAACCTGCCAGTGTTTGTGCCAGGCTAGCACTAATGTTGAAAATAGGGTTTTGTTTTTTCCAACAAGAGACATTAGAGGAGGATTGTAATAGAGAATTGGAATATATATATGTGTGTGTGTGTGCATGTGTGTACACACACATATATGTATATATGCGTTTATTTATGTATGTATGCGTATGTATATATGTATGTGTATGCACATGTATGTATGTATATTTTCCCCTTGAAATGTAAAAATATAAGAAGAGAAGCATCTTGCCATAATTGATAGGGGACAAGTATTGGAAGACGTTGGCTCAAATCCTCCCTCCAACACATAATAGTGTTGTGATCATGGATAAGTCACTTAATGTCTTAGTGGCTCACTAAGATGTAGATGAGTTGGCCTTCTGGAAGTAGTTTCTGTGCCGGGAGTTCTCCCCACACTCATGAAATCACCAGTCCAAAGAAAAAAAATAATAAGAAGAAGAAAATCAAATACAAAGGCTGAGGGGATAGAAGGAAGTAGATTCAATGGGAAATTTGTGCTTCTCAATAGATCACAGATCTAACGATTGAAAAGATCTCTGAGGCCATGGAATATTAAATACTTTGTTTCACTGGAAACTAAGTATGAGAGAAGAACAGTGACCTCTTTGCAAGATCGAAGGAGGTAGTACATGTCAGAAGCAGGATTTAAACCCAGGTCCTCTGACTGCAGAGCTAGTCTCTTTCTGCTCTAAAATGCCTCCTTGGACAATTAATTAATACCTCAAGTGATTCTGTTTTATCATTCTGGGTGCTCCCTCCATGGATGGTTATCATAAGCCTTTTGTGCCTTAATAGATGGTTTTCAAAAGTTTCTGTGATGGGGAAAAAGTCACCATTTTGCAGTTAACCTCCAGGTGATTAGTCTTTCCAAACCTACCTAGGCTATAGGACAAATAGACAGTGAACAAACCATCTGCCATCAAGCTCATAGGCAAATTCTATGCTACTTTAACTTGACTTTTCCAAAATTCATGCTTTGCTAGAATAACCTTTGAAAGGTTATACTAAGCAATATGCAATAATGAGGTTTCAGAATAGTACTTGTGTGGAAATCCAACATCATGAAACAGGCATAAAAAGATTGAGAAATAATTAGAGTCATATCATGACATGGAATTTACACTCTTTTCCCATGTTTTTGGACTAGAATTTCATGAGACTTTGCTGCCCCTTTCCCCTTATTTGTAACTGTCACATACCTGTACTTCATATTCTACTTCTATGCAGAGCTAATAGTTCGACCACCATGATTGTGGCCTCTGCTTGCTTAGTTTTTGCCTAATCTTGCCTTGTCTCATGCCTGACACACTACTTTCTGGCTATCTCCATGGCACACTGCCATGGTTGTACCTTCATTTCACTCTCCTCTTCAACTCTAGCTCTGAGATCAGTAATCAAATGAACCTTACCATTCCTGGAAAGGATATAGCAATCGATTGACATATGACTCCAGTCATCAGACCCTAATCACTGCTCCTCTCTTTGTATTTTTCTTTAGAATATATGCCCTTTGAAAGCAAGCAATGCTTTTTTTTCTTTAAGTTTGTATCCCCACCACTTAGCACATTGCCTAGCACATAATATGCACTTAATGAAAAATTTTCATCCATCCATCCATCCATCCATCCATCCATCCATCCATCCATTCTTTCTTTCATTCATTCTTTCATCCATTCACTTATTCTCTTTGAAGAAAACCAAAGCTATTTTTCAAACCTGGGGACAAAGTAACTCTTGGTTCAGACAATCAATGCTTCAACTTTGTGTCAGTGCATGCTCCTGGGAAACAAACTCATACTCTATAGGTTCTCAAAGCTGTGGAATTACTCACATAAGTGTCAGAATATGGGCAAAGCAAACTGGATTCCTGCAGAGAGAGTTCCCACCCATCGAAAACTGTTTCATGCAGCTTCGAATTCACAAGCCAAACTTTCCACCCAAGGCTGGGGTAATATTTTGATTCTGTGGGAAATACTTAAGTGCTCTCATGGTGGAGAATTTTATTGCATTTTTATCTCCTTTGTCCTTGCCCTGAAACCAAAAAAATGTTCAAGATTGAAGCCAGTTCTCGGGAGCTGGAACTTAAGGAATCAGATTCAAAGTCATCAAAATGAACCAGCAAATGCATTAATTTTACTCAGCCAAAGGAAAACAGTTCAAGACGGGATGGAATGTAGAAAGTCTACAGAGGAGAACACTATTGAATTTAGTACTGGATTGTGGGTGGAAAACATTCACTCTTTGAAGGCAAACACACAGCGGTCAGTGCTGGACTGGGATCTGAAAAGGTCACTTGGTCAATCTCATTGCCTTCAGGTAAAATCATAGGAAACTGTCTCCAGAAGAGATGTCTGCTCCTTGTTTGACATTTGTTTCCGATCATGTTTCACTTACTGAGATAGAGTGGGTCAAAACCAAAGTTCAGGTCTCTACCTCTGGGTTAAAAAGAACAGATTTCTCAACTTGTCTTCCAAGGCTGTTAGAATGACTAAGTGCTAACTGAATGAGTCGATCTCGAACATTTATTACGTTTCTCACGTCCTTCCCCTTTTCTCCATTCTCACCACCTCAGTCCCACCTAGTACTGCCTGGAATATTGCAAAGACTTCTCCAGTAATACCTGTTTTTGATCTGTCTCCCACACCTTTGCCAAATGGATACTTCTAAAGCATGAGTCCAACCATTTCATCTCTTATTCAAAAATCTTCAGTGGCTCCCAATTGTCATTAAGATCAAACACAAAATGTTCATCCTTATGTTTAAATGGTGCAGCCTGGTGGTACAGTGGTTAGAGTGCTGGACCTGGAGTCAGGAAGATTTATCTTCTTGAGTTCAAATCTGGCCTCAGATACTTACTAGCTCTGTGATCCTGGACAAGTCAATTAACTCAGTTTGCATCCATTTCCTCATCTGTAAAATGAGCTGGAGAAGGAAATGGCAAACCACTCCAGTATCTCTGCCAAGAAAAGCCTAAATGGGGTCGTAAAGAGTCGGGCACAACTGAACCACATATTTAAAGCCTTCCACAATCAGACCCCTACCTACTTTCCTAGTCTCATTCATTTCACTGCCCCTCCCATCCTCTTGATTCCGGGAAAAGACTTGCTAAATGATCTCCACACTTGATATTTTATCTCCTACCTCAGGTCTTTTTGTGTAAGGCGTTCCTTGGTGCCACAATCTCCTTCCTTATTGCCATCTTGTAAAATCCCTAGCTGCTTTGAGATGCTTAACTCAGATGCTAGTTCTTATATGATGCTTTTCCTGATTCCTCCACTTATTAACATTCTGTCTTTCTTAAATTCTTTATTATTTAATATATCTTGGTCTGCATTTCTATGTTGTAGATACTTTGTGCATATTTTGTCTCACCTCAAAGGAGTGCACTTTCTCCTTGCAGAGACCGTCTCTGTTTTTTGTCTTTGCGTGTATGCCATATATATGTATATGTGTGTATATATATATTACATATATGATATGTAATATGTATAAATCATCTAATACATATTTGTTAAATTGCTTTGAATGGAATTGTATCTCCTTATTATAGTTGCCAATTGGCATGGAAAGAGCTGAAATAATATTTCCTGGTCCACTTATTTTTGCTGAACAAATTGGATCGATGTTCAGAGATCCAACCAGTTGCTTAAGGATTGACTTAAAAATGGTTTATCTGGTGAGCAGTGCAGTCATAACAACCTTTAGTCTTACATAAGATGTCCCTGTGGCCAAAGGCATGATAGCTAGTTAGGTTTTTTTTTCTCTAGCCAAAATATCCTTTGGTGGCTTGGACAAAGAGCAAATATTTGGCTGATTTTCCTTAAATTTATTTTATCTCTTCTATTAAAACTGAAGGAATTTCTCGTAATAGGAAAACTTTAAAAAGTTCTTCCCTTTATATTTCAGTGAAATTACTATTATTTTTTAAAATAACAAATAGCCTGGCATTAGGTCAGACAGAAGATGTGTCTTCACATTAGGTGATATGGATACACCTTTTTAAGTCTTAAATTTTCTCTGTTTCTGCCATATTTTTATATAACATTAACATGTGAAAATTATTCATTTGTGTCACACTCTCTAAGACCCCATTTGGGGTTTTATTGGCAATGATACTGGAGTGGTTTGCCATTTCCTTCTCTAGCTCATTTTACATGTGAAGAAACTAAGGCAAATATGGTTAAGTGACTTACCCAGGGTCACACAGCTAGTAAGTGTCTGAGGCCAGATTTGAACTTACAAAGCTGAGCCTGCCTGACTGGAGGCCCAGCACTCTCTCTACCATGTGATAAAGTTCATTTTGCATTGTTGCCTCAAAACCTTTCCAGGTTTCCTGTTTAAATCTTTATGAAATAGTTTGTTCTGGCTGGGATATGAGCTCTTCTGGAAATCAGTTCTGAGGGATACATTAAACATAGAAATCTGTATTAGAAGAATTTTGTGGAAATAGCTCATTGGTAGGGGCACTCTCAGTTACTAAGGGGACTAACCTTTGTGGTTGTTCAGTCATTTCCGTCATGATCCTATTTATTATGACTCTTTATGATCCTATTTAGTGTCTTCTTGGAAAGGATCCTGGAATGGTTTGACATTTCCTTTTCTAGTTGACAGATCAGGAAACTGAGGCAAACAGGGTTAAGTGACTTGCCCAGAGTCACACAGCTAGTAAATGTCTGATACCAGATTTGAGCTCAGGAGGATGAATCTTCCTGATTCCAGGCCCATCCGTTGTACCACTTAACTTCCCAAGGGGACTAACAGAATTTAAATACATTTTAACTCATACATTGAAGTAATTCCATGTTCACAAGACACAAGGCTATCAATGAGCAAAGATGGTTCTCTCTATTAAGGGGAGAGTTCAAAATTATTCAGTTTTGATCAAATGAGATGAAAGGCTCAATGAATACAGAGGCAAAGGGAGGAAAAAGATGTGGTTAAGTATTTTAATATGTCTTAGGTACCATGATAAGTGTTAAATATTCACACAAAAGTAAAGACAGTCCCTGTCCTCAAAGAGATAACATTCTAATAAGGGGCAACCATAGGGAAGTGGTGGCCAGAGAGGGGTAATTTGATCTAAAGCAGGGTTGGGGAAACTGTGGCCTCAAGGCCACATGTGGCCCTTTAGGTCCTCAAGTGAGGCCCTTTGACTGAATCCAAACATCACAGAACAAATCCCATTAATAAAAGAATTGGTTTTGTAAAACTTGTACTCAGTCCAAGAACCTAGACCATATGCGGTCTCAAGACTTCAGGTTCCCCACTCCTGATATTCGAGAACATTACAGGAATGATGAAGGAGGCCAGGGAGGAGTAGATGGCACACCCCTTCTAGGAACAACGGTGGAAGTTATTAGATTCTCTTTCCAGAACTGGGGAGTAGGCAGGTAGTGTGTGTGGGAGGCGGTGTGGTGGGGTGGTGAAGGAAAGATTAAAAACAAATCAACAAGGTAGTTAATGAGGCTGCTGAGAAAATGGCCAAGGAGTAGAGAGTAAAATGAAGCCTGGCTGGGCCTTTCCTGAAGTAGTGGATTAAGAAAGAGCATCACCAATCAGAACAGCAAGCTCGAGTGCATAACTTCTAAGGATGAAAGGGTTAAAACTTCCAAAGTATGGTCTCTAGTGTGGGTGGCAAAACTGAAGAGTGTGTAGCCAGAGAGTTGGGAGGGTAGATAAAGCATTTGTGTAATATAAAGCACTTCATTGTACTTAGTGTCTGGCACACAATGCTTAAAAATTGTGACGTGTACTCAATCTCATGAAAAGAGTCATGGGAGCCTCTGAAGAGTGATATGTGGTCCCTCCTTCTCAGGAGACCATGGTCTGGTTAGGGTTCCCTCTGTTGTCAGAAGTGCACCAGCGGAGAGGATAATCAATTGTTAGACATACCGTAAAAAGGATTCCAGCCTTAGAGTGGGACATTGGACGAGATGACCTCTAAGGTCATGTCCGTTTCTAAAATCCTGTGATTCCAAGTTTATATATGGAACATGAATGAATAATAAGGGCTATATATAATTAAGTGCTTTGGCACCAACTGGAACAGTAAGAAATGTGGTAATTCAGAGAAAATGGGAATCAATAAAGACTGGAATGGTCAGGGATTGATACATGAAGAATGGAGGGCTAGAGCAGTTCCTTGAAAGATGGATGGCTTTGCAAAGTTAGAGGGGAGAATGAGGTAAATCACATAAAGATGATAATGATGATGACGATGATAACTCACAGTTATATAGTGCTTTAGAGAGTCCTTTACTTATAGCATCTCATTTGAATAACAGTTGGCAGTGGGAAATACATGTGATATATGTGTGGACATTCAAGAGACAGCTGAATAAAGTAATGGCAACGTGGAGTATAGGGAAGAATGTAGTCAGAAATAAATTGTAAAATGTAGATTGATGAGAATATCCATTAGATCCTGCGAGCAGCCTCATGAAATCTATACATAGTTTTCATTGAGTAGGGCAAAAGAGACCATTGAGCTTTCTTTGAGGGGGTGAAACCAAACTGGTTTTTAGAGAATATTATTCCAGCTGGAACAAAGGGAATAGATTGTCTGTCAACTAGGAAATTATTTCCTTCATCTGGATAAGAGGCATTGAGGTCTTGAACTTGGATCAATGGTATTGAGAATGGAAAGGAAGAAACAGGTATGAGATAGATAGACATTAATTTGTGACTGAATAGGGGGCATGAAGAAGAAACATGATTCACCAGTGACTCCTTGATTTTGATTGTGAATGACAGGGGGCATGGTGGCACACTGACAAAGACAAGGAAGTCCGGCAAGAAGATATATTGGAGAAAGATGATGACTTCTATTCAGACTTATTGAGTCTGAGTTTGAAGTAGGACCTTCCAGTGGAAATGTCTAGGATCCAGTTGGAAGTAAGAAAGTAGAATTTGTATGACTCAACAGGACCGGAAAAATAGATTTGGAAGTGATCTATACAGAAGCAATGAATAGTTGAAGTTACAATTAAAGCCTCACTATTGACTGATGGTTTCCTATCCCAAAATGTTTGAAAAAAAGCACTGGACTTCAAGTTAGAGGCTTGTACTAGCTTTGCTTTGTTGCACAGCTCATTTATCTTTTATTTGCCTCATTTTCTCCATCTATACATTTGGACCAGATGACCTCTAAGCTTTCTTCTAGCTTTAAATCCTCTGATACTATCTAAAGACTGTGGGACCTCATCCTTCAGGCTGTTTCATAAACGTTGATTCCTATGCATTTATCACTGGACATTGAAACCCATTCTTCTGGATTTCTCAAGTTGACAACATCGAAAAACAATAATGAATGAAAATCTTTACAGTACGTGTCACCACTATGATTAATGTTCAATGCTACTTCTAGGAGAAAAATCCTTAAGACTTATGCAATTACTTTGTGTTTTATTGAAACAGTAGAGAAACACTATTGTAGATAGACTAGGAAGTAAAATAACTCATACTTTGCCCCAAAACGGTCAAGTTAGGCGTCTTTTCTCTGCTATGGTGTTTATGGAAGAATCCAACTGTGACAGATTTGAATGTGTCATTCAACCTAGTTTATCTCTTCTGGCATGCTGTTGCAGTTTGAATGCAAATTTTTCTTGGCTAATGGATGCTTGGGTGTTTTATTATTATTAGTTTCTTTATTGATCTAGATTTTGAAAACTCAATGAAGGATAGCCTCCCAATTGTTAGTCTAGTGAGAAGTACACTGGATCCAGAGTCACATCTGGATTCTGCTACTTGCTATCAGAATGACTCTAGCTATGATAGTTCACCTGGGACTTCATCTCTAAAATGATATTGTAGGACTAGACATTCTAGCTAGCAGCACTGAATTCTATCAGTCTTGAGCCTATGAATTAGTACCAAGGAAATAAGCAATCACTTGACTGCTTGGCTGCCAAACTCAACAGGATGGCATCAACATCGAGGGTGTGAGTGTGTGTGTGTGTGTGTGTGTGTGTGTGTGTGTGTGTGTGTGTGTTTATAGTTTTTCTTTTAAGAGTTTTATTCTTTGACCAACGTGTCCAATCAGGCATCTCAAAGGAAACATCCATATTTGTTCTGAACATTAACCTGTTCTAAGATGAAAATTCCAGTGTTCTGCGTCATTCATGTTTCAATCTATGAACCCAATTCTAAGAAACAGCATGTGATATCTAGTGGTTTTCACGGTTTTTTTTCTTTCTTTTTAGGCTTTGTTCTGATAGAACTCTGTAGGCATTGCACATAGAGTCATCCAGTATAAATCAAGCAAAAAAAAAAGCTATTTTCTCATTCTTTGCAAAGGGCAACCATATATAACTGAAATGATTCATGATGCTTGACTTTCCTGGCCTTGCAGTAGTCCTCCTTTGCCAACCAATGCTATTTGTGGTGATGATGTGGTCGTACATAGAAGCTTGCATGGCACTCTTCTGTACCACAGAATGAAGTTTCTTGAGCCACTCTGAGGAAAGTAATGAATGACTCTTGGCACATACTCCGAGTGCCAGCAAAAGCACCTTTGGAATTTATTTCTAGCTAAATTCCACTGATTTGGGGACGGATGCTGAATAGTATCATAAAGGTGGCTTGGTTTGATGAATGCTTCCTCTCCCGATACTGATCTAGGATGTCAGGTTAGAGGAAGATCAAATGAAAAAGGCTCTCTTTGTCCCTAACCTCTCTCTTTCTCTTTTGACTCTGTAGATGAGAGTTATCATCTCTCTCCGTCTCTCTTTTTCTATCTGTCTTGCTGTATCTGTCTGTCTCTCTTTTGTTCTTATAAATGTTCCCATTTTGCCAGTGACATTATGACATTGTTCAATGTGGGGCATAATATTCATCACATGTTGGATTAATGAGAAATGAGATAATCACCCTGATTCAGAATATGAATCAATGCTAATCAAATGTTTGATGTTTAAAAAATGGCTTAAATGTATGCACATATATACATATAGATTAAGCATTTTAGATAGATAGATAGATAGATAGATAGATAGATAGATAGATAGATAGATACACACACATGCTTGCATGCCTGCCTACATAATAAAAATAGCAACAATGACTGGTATTTAAATAGCACTTTAAGATTTTCCAATTAATTTGTTATCTCATTTAGCTCTCACAAAACCCTGTGAGGTAGACGCTGTTATTTCATTTTATAAATGAAGAAACTGAGACCAATTGATTTGTCCAGAGCCACATAGCTAGAAATTATCTGAGATAGGGTTTGAACTGAGGCCCTCCTGACCTCAAGCCCATAGCACTAACCACTGGTCCACCTAGCTGCCTATATAGATGTGTGCATAGACATCTATCTACCCACTTACACCCAGACATACACGCACTCACACACATATACACACATACACAAATACATATACATATATACATATGCAAATGTGTGTACATATATATATATTCTAGGTATTTCTTTGTTGGTTCAATAATATCTTCAGTATGAGTCTTCAATCTAGCAGCAGCACATATGCCTATGTAGGCATGTGTATATGTATACGTGTAAATGCACATACATATATATACACTCATATATGTGTGTATACATATATGTGTGTGTCTATGTGTGTGTGTATTTGTGTACCCCTCAACATGGGTATTCCATCCAGCAGCCCAGATCACAGCCCATCCATGGCTTCTAATCCTGGTTGACTATCATCTATGTCCTCTAGGACTCCTCCACAGGGATGTCACTCAACGTGCTGAGGCTGAGAATCTTCTGAATTTCTTGGCTTCGCACAGGTGGTGAGGCAGCACAGCAGCTCTCTAGCTGTATCCTTTGCTTGCACTACATGACCATTTCACCTAATTTTGCTCTACCCTAGTACAGGTTCTCAACAACTTTTGGCCAGGAATCTTACAATAGTCTTCTAACTAGTTTCTCTGCCTCAAGTCTTTCCCCACTCTAGTCCATCTTCCACTCAATTTCCAAAGTGATTTTCGTAAAGCTTTTCATCACTTTTCTAAAGTGATTTTTCATAATTTTCATTTCTGAGCATATCACCTCTTCATTACTCATAATCAATAAACTCCGGCATCTCCGTCATTCCTCCCAGATCAAATAGAAAATTCTCTGTATGGTATTTAATGTCCCTCACCACCTGACTCCTTTCTACCTTTCCAGTCTTCTTATACATTTTCCCCTTCTACGTTCTCTTTAATCAAGCTACTCTGGCCAACTTGCTGCTGCTATTCACACTGAATACTCCAGGTTTCAACTCTGCAGATTTCTACTTGCTATCCCCCCTATTCGGAATGCTCTCCTTCCTCACCTAGGCCTACTGGCTCTGCTGGTTTCCTTTAAGATTTAGCTCAGATCCCACCTTCTCTAGGAGGCCTTTCTTGGTCCTTACTCCTTCTGCCCATTGGGCCATTCTTTTGAGTTTACTTTTCATTTGCCTCAGATGTGTGTGTATTGTGTGTGTATGTGTGTATATTTGCATGTATGTATACACGTATATGTACATGTCTGTGTATGTCTCGTGTATGCATAGTTATTTGCATGTTGTTCCCCCATTAGATTGTGAACTCCTTGAGAATGGGGACCATTTTGGCCTTTATAGTCCCACTGCTTAGAACAGTGCCTGGAACATAGCAAATGCTTAGTAATTGCTTATTGTCGTTATTGACACATTTACTTAAAAATATCTTTGATGCTGCTTAAGCTGGGAATTTTTTCATTGGCAAATTTGTCCAGCCTTCTTGCATCTATCATTGTTCTTTCCAGTACTCTTTGAGTGACCTACAACTTTATATCTTAGGAATTATTATTCCATACTTTATAACCATGGGAAAGCATCTGTACACATATTTAATGGCATCTTTGATGAAGTTTCATGGTGGAGGGGGAACAGGTAAGATTTCATGAACTATTGAACAGAAATCAAATATTTGCAATCACAGTTTAATTAAATGTGCGCAGAAGACAAAAACTCACTATGTTTGTTGTTTGTTGGCTATTATAAAGTAAGAATAGAAAGAATGGGAATAATAGGCCATGGTGACACATGTTGACATTTAGAAAAGATAGAGTTGGCATATCTTTTGAGCTTAGGAGCTCTGAGCAGCAGCAGGCTAAAATGGTTTCTTTTCTCCACAAAGCTCAGCATTGACATGGTGAACTCTTGAGAAAAGAGGCTACCAAGTTGACTAAGGAGGTGTGAAACAGGCAGGTCCAAAAACCAAGCAAGTCATAGCTCCCGTGGTAAGAGTGGTATTGAGTCTATGGGTATCCTCCATAGTTCTGATCAGGTTGAGACAGAGAGAGAGAGAGGGGGGGGGGAAGGAAGGAAGGAAGGAAGGAAGGAAGGAAGGAAGGAAGGAAGGAAGGAAGGAAGGAAGGAAGGAAGGAAAAGAAAAAAGAAAGAAGGAAAGAAAGAAAGAAAGAAAGAAAGAAAGAAAGAAAGAAAAAAACTAAAATTAAAATAACTATTATTTAAATTATATTGTTAGCTTCATAAAACTTCGACATACATTTGATTAGATATAGCAAAATCCCTCTATAAAGGTCCTCCAACAATGTTTCTCCTACACACACACACACACACACACACACACACACACACACACACGAAAGTTGCAATAAGAGAAATGTTAGTTCTGTTGTTATAAATGTCCAATAAGGGGGAAAAAAACAATTAGATACATGTTCTCCTAAAGTGTTTGCTGTTATCCTATCTATCAATGTCTGTCTGCCCTTCACCCTGTACACACTCTATTTGTATATACTTACAAACATATGGAGTGTACGCATCTGTTTTTTTGCCTTGTTTAATATTTATATTCATAATTTCATGAAACAAATGCATTTCTGTTGTTATGGCTCCCAAATCATAGTCCTGAATAAGGAATCAGAGTGTCTGGTTCTGAATGCCAGATTTGCCTCCTGCTAACTTCAGACCTAGGACATGTCACATTATCTCTCTAGGCTTCAGTTTCTTCACCTGCCAAATAAAGGCTTTTGACTAGATGTCTTCCAGGTTCCTTTAAAATTCTATATCTATGATCCTCTCAACCTCCCTTGGTCTCGGTTTCTCTATTTGTACAATGAGGATTTTGTAATAGATAACTTCTAAAATCCTTTCCACCTCTAAAACCGTAATCCTAAGAGTTACATGACAGTATAACAAAAAAAAAAAAATGTCATGAGGGAGGAAAATGGACCATAAGTACTAGGAATTGAAGGGAGACAGGTCACCAAGAGCTGCATTGGTCTTAATGTGTATGTTGCCAAACTATTGGTTTGACATTTTTTTTTTGCTGAACTGACCACTTATTTTGTCACTAAGTCACCTTTCTGCATATTCACAGGGATGGTTTTGGACAAAGAGGGGCTACGGTGGAGAATGATTGATATCTGGAGTCAGGAAGACCAATGATCCAATCCTACATACCCACGTGACTCTGGCCAAGTCACTTGACCTCTGTCTGCTTCAGATTCCTCATCTCTAAAATAGCAATGATAACAGCGGTTGCTTCCATGACTCATGGCTTGTTGTAAGGACTAAGTGAAATAATAAATGTAAAATGTTTGCAAACTTTAAGGTACTGTATAAATGCCAGTTATTATCATGCAGGTGTATATGTATATACATATATATATGTATATATATATATATATATATGTAGAGAGAGAGAGAGAGAGAGAGAGAGAGACAGAGACACATACACACACCTCTTTCTCTTTCATATATGTGTATGAACATCTAATGGAAATCATATATACTTTATATACATAGAGAGAGTGCTTTGCAAACCTTAAGGTGATATCTATCTACACACATATGTGTATACACACACACACACACATATACATATAATATGCTAGCTATTGTTATTCGTCGGTGAACTGATAAAATTCATTAACAACTGGGAACATGGACTTAGCAGACATGAAACAATCTCCCCCAAATCCTCTAATAAATGAAGCCTTTGTTTCTGTGAATATTGATAGGCAGAGATGCATATAACTAAGAATTGTTGACAGAAGTCCAAATTAAGCTGTGGGATTATGGATTAGATTCTTTCTCTTCATCTTCTTTTGTTGAATGGGAAATATACTGATGGTCTTAAATAAAAGATTAGGCTATAGAATTTCCTGCAATAATGGTGAGAAACTGAATCACAGGTAATTAAGAAATCATTTTTATACAGATCAGAATGCAATTTTTCTACTTACATTTGAATAAGGGTGCCTCTGATGTCCTTGGAATTCCCTTCAAGTGAAATAAGACCCACAGAGGAGACCCAAACTAGGTGAACCCTCTCACTTCGTCACTCAGTTCTTTCCATGCAGCCGACTTGATGCTGGGGATGGAGAATGTTGTCTCTCAGACTGATGGGAAGCAGATCTGAACTCTCACTAACTTTCCCTCAACTCGGCCTATTAGTTCAGTGTTTAGATTTCAAAGGGCTTCCCAAGGGCAAAATGAAAGATAGATAAACTTTCAACAGAGTCGTTTATAAAAATAGGTGCTGTCAATGTGCTAAGACACAAGATTTCCTGTGGGGGAGGGGGACTCAATATGGACAAACCATTTATAGATAATGGACCATGGGCCATATTTAATAAAAATAAGTGCAGGTAGCATTTATGTAGTGTTTTAAAATTGACAAAGCACTTCACATACATCATCTCATTTGATCTTCAAACACAGTGGAAAGCCCCCTGGATTTGGGGTTTAAATTCCATCACTTACTAGCTGGGTGATCTTAAGCAATCACTCCATATCTCAATTCCTTAGTGTCTCTTCTATAAAACTAAATGGTTGGATGGTATGATCAATACATTCCCCCCAGATCTGAATCAATGACCCTATGAAGAAGATATCACAAGTGTTAACATCTCTCTTTTACACATGAGACAGATTGAGAGAGGTTCACTAACATGTCTATAGTCATAAGACTGGGTCATAAGACCTGTTGGTGGTATTTAAACCTAGACCTGCCTGACTTCAAGGCAAATGACACTCAGTTTCATGTTGTAGGTGGCCAAGCTGAGCCTTTTTAATCCATATAAAATGAATAAATGTAGAGGGGAATGAGGAATGGTTCTGGAGTCAGAGGACCTGGGTTCAAATCTTGCCTCTGATGCTTACTGGGTGACCTTGGACACAGCACTGTGCTTAACTTTCTCAGCTTCCTCATGTTAAACGAGAACATTGTAATAAATGTCCTCTTAAGTCCCTTCCTGCTCTGTATATGGGACTCCATTTGTGTGTGTGCGTGTGTGTGCATGCGTGCATGTGCGTGTTTGGTTCAGACTCATGATTTTATTGATATATATGGAACTCCCATTGAGAAAATTCTCCTTATCAGTGCAGACTTACTACTGTTCTTCAACATATAGACAAATAATTAACTGGATTACTGAAAGATTGTGTCATGTTTGGGATCACAGAGATGCTATATGTTAGAAATAGTACTTGAACCCAGATCTTTCTACTATACCACATTGTTTCTCTCTGTCTCTGTCTCTCTCTCTCTTCTCACTCTCTCTCTCTCCCTCCCTCTCTCTGTCTTTCTCTGTCTCTCCCTCCCTCTTTTCTTCCTTCTTCATAATTATACATGTGTATCTATACATATATGTATTTATATATGTCAACTGTAAGCTTGTAAAAATAGACCTTTTAACAAAGTGAATGCAAGATATTCCAAGTATATAAAAAGAAAATATATTATTTCATTTGATTACAGTTCTAAAGAGAGAGATATATGTGTAATATATACATATATGTTTACATATGTATATGTATATATACACACATGTATATATTAATTGCATCCCAAATAATGTTAGTTATCTTAAGTCAGAGCAGGCTCCATACTATATAGGAATTTTAATTAATATACAGGTTAATTATAAGAACAACCAGATACTCTCATGAAGAATTCAGAGCTCCAATACAGGGCTGTCATTTAAATGAAGCTCATCTATTTTTTAGACTATTTGGACTTGAGAGCAGATGACAGGCTAGCTGGAGAATTTCACAGATCTGGCTTCTTGATAAGAAAAAGCCAAGAGAAGCCTGTGCCTGGTTTTGGAGGCACAGCTCCCCAAATGTGGGCTGTGTGTGTTTGTCAAATATGTCCTCCTGTCCTTTCATCTGGGATCACAGGAGACGATTCTTTTTTTTTAATCTCCCCATGTTGGATTTCAGGTATAGTTCTTCCTGCTTTCCACGGAAATCAGAGCTCAGAACATCTAAGCCTGAAAGTTCCTTCTTGCCTCTTCTAGTTTGTCGGAGGGGATATTTCAGATGCTCTTAGCCCCAGGTTTCAGGAGCTGTGCCCTCTTAATCCTTCAGGTCACAGTGTATGTGCTCCAGTAAACAGGCTTCCCTTGTGGGTTCCTTTCATGGTGCATTTTGAATCTTTGCCTCTGCTGTGTTTCTGTACCTTCCTCCCCCTTCCTTGAGCCCAGCTCAATCTGTTCATTTAAAAATGCTGGAAGCTTTCTTGAAGTGCTAGGAGACAAGGCCTAAGAAACCAGAGAGAATCACATCTTCCCAGTCTGAGTTTTGTCCCTCCCAGCACTGAAAGGCTCTAATGCAGGGCTGGGGCTGGGAAGGGAAATGCAGAGAAGCAGCTGCTAAGGGAGTTGTCAGTTCTGTGCATTCTGTTCCGTTAAGCTGTCATTACTGGTTTCCTATCAGACGTTTAAGTCACTGTGCCAAACACTGAAGCTACCCTAGGTAGTTTTATATTTTATGACTTAATAAAAAGATAAATGTCATTTTCATTTAAATATATGCACTTAGAAGCTGTCTCTTTATTCTCTGTAATAGCTTGCCTTTAGAGCTATCTGATTGGATCCTTACAACAACTAAACAAGGTAAATAGATCAGGGACTACTATTACTATTTTACAAATGAGAAAACTGAGTCTCAGAGAGGTAGATGACTTACCTGAAGTCATGCAGCCACTATATGGCAAAGTTCAAATTGGAAATATTGTTCTTATCATAAGCTCAGGGTTCTTTCCACTGTACCATGCTGCATCTTGGGTCATCTTGTGGCTGTTTCCTGCTATTACCAATGTTAACAATGAAAATCAGTGAGGAAAGGTAGGATTCTGTAGGTACAGAAGTTTTCTTAGACAATTTCTCAAAAACACACTCTCTTCATAAAATATAATATACCAGAACTGTGTGGGAAAGAAAAATGTGTGTCCTAGTCAGATGTGGTTCTTCACCTTTGCAAAGAGGGACTAATTTTTTCAACAATTCTTTGGGGACAAGTTTGGTCATTAGACTTTCATAGAATTGACTTTCCTTCCTTTTTGCCTCTTTCCCTTCCTTCCCTCCTACCTTCTTTCCTTCTCTCCTTCCTTCCTTCTCTCCTTCCTTTTTTCTCTCTTTCCTTCCTTCCTTCCTTCCTTCCTTCCTTCCTTCCTTCCTTCCTTCCTTCCTTCCTTCCTTCCTTCCTTCCTTCCTTCCTTCCTTCCTTTCTCCCTCCCTCCCTTTCTTACATCTTCTTCTTTCCATTTATATTGTAACCATTATTATGTATATTGGGTTTGTTTACTTTAGGTTTTTTTTTTTTTCTGGTTCTCCTTACTACACACTGCATCAGTTCCATAGGAATAGAGGTAAGTAAGTGATGTAGTAAATAGAGTGCTGGCTTTAGCCATCAGGAAGACAAGTTCGAATACTGCCTCAGACACTTACTAGCTCTGTGGTCTTAGCAAAATTATTTAATCTCTCTCAGCCTTGGCTTCCTCATCTGTAAAGTGGGCCTAATAATAATATTCAGTCCCTAGGGTTGTTGTGAACATCAAATGAAGTAACATTTATAAACTTCAAAGCACTAT
>CM053626.1:49786953-49806852 GCA_028646595.1 Phalanger gymnotis
GATTTATCTTGCCCTACAAGAAAGTAAGGGAAAGGGGGATGGGAGGGGAATGGGGTGACGGAGGGGAGGGCAGACTGGGGAACAGGGCAACCAGAGTGTACGCCATCTTGGAGTGGGGGGGTGGAAATAGGGAGAAAATCTGTAATTCAAACGCATGTGAAAATCAATGCTGAAAACTAAACATATTAAAAATAAATTAAAAAAAAAGAAAGAGGGGGATAAACCTGACTATGATATGAATTTAAAAAGTAAAACCATTTAAAAACAGCTAAAAAGAGTGACTATTTTATACAAAAGAGGTGCAAGAAGAAGAAAGGATACAGAGGATTTAGACGGGGGAGGAGGGCTGATAGTTCTGGTAACCTAATTTCATCAGGAATGGGTTTAAGAGGGAAAAATACATATATATTTAAAAGATTATAAAATCTCTTAAATTTAGAAGAAATAAAATGGTAGGGGTGTAGTGAGCGGGAGAGGACAAGAGTGGGATTAGGACAAGGGAAGGAATTTTAGAGGGGAGAATGAAGGGTGTTTAGATCAGTGAGAATGGGAGGATAGGGGAGGGATCCTTGGAGGTGGAAAGCAAGTAATAGCAGTGCAGGGTGGTTGGTGGAGGAGGGGGCTAGGCAAGTAACAGGAGGCTGATGTAGTGGGTAGAAGGAAAGTAGAGGAGGCAGGAGGAATAGGAAACAAGAGATATGTACAAACTTAAAAACAAAAATCAGGAGTAGAGTATGTTTGGGAAAGTACATGTCAATATATGCATGTATATACATATAAGTGTATGTATATATCTGTATGTGTATGTATATATCAAGAAACATATCTAAACTATATTGTAACCTTCTGGGGGATGCGGGGAGGGAAAAATGAATAAAGTTTAAAAGTGCACAGCAGAGAATAAAAGAAAACACAAGGAAGCAAAGAAAAGATGGACAATTCTCAACACGAGGTGTATTATTTATCATACGGGTTTTCTTGAAATGAAAATTTATTGTTACATGTTTTGAATCCTCTCATGTTGTGCTATGCACGTGACATGCTTTTTTTCTTTCTTCGTATTTAAGTTTCAATATTTAAGTTTACGTTACATTTTTGTTTCTTTATTCTGTATTTGTGTTCTGGTAAAATAAAAAAAATTAACAACAAAAAAAGAGGATAGGGTATTGACTCAATAAATATGTTTTCCTTTCTAAGTGATCTTTGACAAGTTGTAGGTACCCATTATTTCATTGATGACACTGGCTGGAGAATCAAAGGATCTATGACCAAATCTGGACTCTTCGGTTTATTTCCTTGCACTAGCGGCTTATTCATTTTTAGATTTTAATTCTTCTCACTTGTAAAATGTGAGCATGGGTTATGAGACTCCCTAAGGTCCCTTCCATCTATAGTGTTCTGATTCTTGACAATGAAAGGAATGCCATGGAGGAGCCCTACTAACCACAGTATTTCAGAGCTTAGAGGTCCTTAGAGGACCTTAGAGATCCACTAGCTTAACCTTTACCTGACCAGAAATACACTTTACAAATTACTTGATAAGTGGCCATCTAGTCACAGTTTGAAGATGTCAAATGAGTGGGAAACCGCTACTCCGTCCTCAAAGGCAGTTCATTCCTCTTTAAGACAGCTCTAACTGTTATTAAGTCTTTCATTACATTCAACTTAAATCTTCTTGGTAGCTTCTAGCTATTGCTCCTAGATCTGTTCTCTGGGATTAAGCAGAACAAATTGATTCTGTCATCCCCATGGTAGGTTTCCAAATACTTGAAGACAGTTATCCCACCAATCCCTTCTTCTTTTTTTTTTCTTAATCATATTTTTTCCAGTTACATGAAAAGATAGTTTTTAACATTCATTTTTATAACATTTTGAGTTCCAAATTTTTCTCCCTCCCTTCGCTTCCTCCTCCTCAAAACAGCAAGCAATCTGATATAAGTTATACATGTTCCATCATGGTAAGTATATTTCCATATTAGTCATTTTGTGAAAGAAGAATCTGAACAAAAGGGAAAAACCATGAGAAAGAAAAAACAAAGCAAACAAAACAAGTGAAAATAGTATGCTTGGCTCTTCATTCAGACTGCATAATTCTTTTTTTCTGGATGTGGTTGACATTTTCCATCATGAGTCTTTTGGAATTGTCTTTGATCATTGTATTGATGAGAACTGCTGTCTATCATAAGTAATCACTGCACAATGTTGTGGGTACTGAGTACAATGTTCTCCTTCTTCTGCTCACTTCACTCAGCATCAGTTCATATAAGGCTTCCCAGGTTTTTCTGAAGTCTGCCTGCTCATCGTTTGTCATAGTACAATAGTATTCTATCATATTCATATACCACAGCTTGTTCAGCCATTCTTCAATTGATGGACATCCTGTCAGTTTCCAATTCTTTGCCACCACAGTAAGAAATGCTATAAATATTTTTGGTACATGTACGACGCCCCTCTTCTCCAGTCTTCTCGAATTATCTATTCTAACCATTTCAAGGTCCTTTAATTGATCTCCAGATGTCATGAACTTAAGACCCTTCATCTTCCTGGTTGTCCTCCCCTGAATTGTATCCAATTTATCAATGTCCTTCCTAAACTGTGGTTCTCAGAATGTAACAGAGTCATCCTGCTAGGGTATGACCAGGGTAATGGTATTGCTGGATAAAAGGACAGGCATAGTCTGATTTTCCCTTAGGCATAGTTCCAAATTGGCCTCCAAATTGGTTATCAGTTCACAATTCCCTAACAGTACATTAGTGTCCCAATTTTCCCACATCCTCTACAACATATAAATTTTATTTTTCTATCATCTTAGCCAATCTAATAGGTATGAGGGGGTACCTCACAGTTATTTTAATTTGCATTTCTTTAATCAGTAATTATTTAGAGAATTTTTCATATGATTACAAATAACTGATTTCTTCATCTGCACACTGCCTGTTCATATCGTTTGACCATTTATGAATTGGGGAATGACTTGTTCTGATCATATATTTTCTCAATAATGTTGTTACTTCATCATGTCTGTCTCTTCATGACTTCATTTAGGGTTTACTTGGCAGAGATATTGGAGTAGTTTGACATTTCCTTCTCCAGCTCATTTTATAGATAAGGAAACTGAGGCAAACAGGTTAAGTGACTTGTCCAGGGGCACATAGCTAGTAAGTATCTGAACCCAGAAGAACTCAGGTTTTCCTGACTTTAGACCTAGAACTCTATGAATTGCTTCACCGAGCTTCCCTATCTTTCTCAATAATAGCCCTAATTTTTAAAATTGTAAGTCATCATTGGAAATGTTCCATAGCTAACTTGTATTCACCATGAATCTCTAAATTGTTCTTTGAGTTACCAATGTCTTTGATTCCTTAAGAATGGTGATGTTCCAAGATTCAAAACCATAAAATATCAATCAATAGTTTAAAAAAATGGACTTTGTACTTATCATTGCTGTATTTCCTTCATTCTCAAAGGGAACCATGGGAGGTGATGCCATGACATGAAGGTGAATTGGATTTAAGTGAGGAAGACCTGCGCATGGTCACCAGCCTCACTTTTTCCTCTGGAGCCATCTGAGTCTACTGGCAAGATATAGATCAGGATGACGGGAGATGAGGGCCTTTGTACTAGAAAACAGCACAATGGGGCAGGGATCATTAAAAGCCTTGAATAATTTCCAAGTGGTTTTCTTCCTGCCTAATTTTGGTATTACATCTTTATCCATGTGCAGAGCCTGTAACTGCTATATGTACTGATATACTAACTCAATGGATTTACCACCTAACCATATTCCATAACCTGGAAAATAAATATTTCTTATCTATTAAGTTTTTCCCATATTGACTGTTGAGAGAACCTCTTCTGAATAATCATAGAACTAAGAAGCCTTCTGATAGTTTACATTACATGAATTTAGCACAATATCACCTGTAAACAGGAACATCTGGTGGACCTCTCTCTATATAAGGCATCCATCCCACTTTAGTTCGTATACAAGATACGATATGGTACAGCAGCAAACATCTTTGCCCAGCACACATCTGCCTGCTCTATGCCTTGCTTGACAATAATAATCAGAAAATTATTGCATAGTATTATTGCTGTGTTTGCAGCGTTTATCAAGGAATCATATATTCTCTCAACATGTATATGAAAAATTCTTTGTTGGAGGAGAATCTTGAGGGGGTCAAGAGGTATTTTGCTTTAACATGATCTTTTTTTGGTACTTATCAAACAATAAACACAGATAGATCTTATATGCTCTAAACCTCTCATTTAATTGTCATTATTGTTGTTTAGTTGTTTCAGTCATGTCCAACTCTCTGTGACCCCGTTTTGGGGTTTTCTTGGCAAAGATGCTGAAGTGGTTTACCATTTCCTTCTCCTTTCATTTGAAAGATGAGGAACTGAGGCAAACAGGGTTAAATGACTTGGCTAGTAAGTGTCTGAAGCTGGATTTGAACTGATGAAGATAAGTCTTCCTGATTCCAAGCCTAATGTTCTAGCTGCTGCATTGCCTAGCTGCCCATTTAATTATGTGCTAGCAAAGATATAATCAACTGCAGACTTCTGTCTATAAAAGCCTGCCTTTCCATGTGAAGAAAGCCATAAACACATGTGTAGATCATTTTATGGAGATTTTGTAAAAATAAAAAATAGCCTTTGAGTTGATAGTTATTGTCATCTTGATCATTTTTGAAGGTGTTAATATATCTTATAATTTTTTTTGTGGTTGTGTTGGTATCTTCCTCTCCATGAACTATAGGATAAAGGGATCCCTCAACATTTTTAAGATTCTGTCTACTCATGTTTTCATTCCCTCATTATTAATTTGTCCTGCTCTCTCTGCTTATCACTTTTCTAAATAGTGTTTCTTCATGAGAGTCATTTCTACTTCTATGTAGAGTGACTAAGGTGTAAGTGCGGTCCAAATATGGCAGTTTCTTTGTCAGTATTCTATTCCACATCTATTTATTGTCCTTCTTCTAGTTCATCCAGTTAGTTATATGTCTATATAACTGCTGACTAGTGGGGTGTGAGTGTGTCAATATTGTATATTGTATGTACCAATATTTTTACTGTGAAATTTGTCAACATTTCTTATTCCCCATTTTCCCCAAAATAAGGACTTTGTCAGTACTCTGAAGATTCAAAGAAAGGGTATAGAAACCAAAGATGAAGTGTCTACTGTTTTTTCCCAAACTACCAACGAATTTAGATCAAGTTAGTCCCCAGACCATGAGCCCAATAAAAGGCAAGTCTCTAAGTTGATACAGGTTTGTAACAGAAAACTCAGTCATGAAGCAAAGGAAATTCCAGGCAGTAGCATGGAGGAGTCAGGATCAGGGAGAAGGATGATGGAAACTTAGACCAGGCCATGGAGATCAGTCATCTGACTGTGGAAGCAGTCAGATCTTGCGAAGGGAAGGAAGCCCAGATGCTAAGGGATAATAAGATATAGATGCTGACTTCAATATGAGTGCATAGCAGTGATCTGAGTAGCTAAGAGAATCACATTAAGGCAATTAGGACAAAAAGAACAGGTCAAAGATGAGAAATAAAGAACTTTGAGAAGGTTGAAGTCCCAGATCTACAGGGGAGAGGCAAATAATAGCTGTTCAAGTGGGGACAGAGATTTTGAAACCCAAGGTAAGAATTCTGTACATTCTCAAAGAGGGAAAAACCTTTTTCATCCAGAAAAATCAATCAATAAATGAGGATTTATAAAATGCCTACTACATACTAGGCACTACACTTGGTATTAGGGATGAAAAGACAAAAATGAAACAATCCTTTCCTCAAAAATCACATTTTAAAAGATGAGATAACGTGTATACGTGTGTGGGTTTTTATGTATATATATACACAGATCAAGGAGAAAACACTGAAAGCAACCAGAAAGAAACAATTCAAATATTGTAGAACAACAGTCAGGATTACACAGACCTTGCAGCTTCTACATTAAAAGATCGGAGGGCTTGGAATACAAATTCCATAAGGCAAAGGAGCTTGGGTTACAACCAAGGATCAACTACCCAGAGAAATTGAGCATAATTTTTTTTTCAGGGGAAGAGATGGACTTTCAATGAAATAGGGGACTTCCAGACTTTCCTGATGAAAAGACCAGAGCTCAATAGAAAATTTGATCTTCAAATACAAGACTCAAGAGAGGCATAAAAAGGAAAACAGAAAGGGGGGAAGAAAACAAACAACAAAGAACATGTTATTCAATAAGGACAAACCATTTACATCCCTACATGGGAAGATGACACAACTCTTGAGAACTGTACCTTTATTACATCATAAAGAAGGGAAATGCATAGACAGAAGGGGAAGAGTTAAGGTGATTTTGATGTGATGATATAAAAACCTCTAAGCACTGAAAAAAAGATTGTAATGAGAGAAAAGAAGAAGGCAGAAAAGAGTAAATTATATCACATGAAGAGGCATAAAGATATAATACAGCAGAGAGAAAGAAGGGAGGGAGATGTGCACTGTTTGAACTTTACTCTCATCTGATTTGGCTCAAGGAGGGGATAACATACTCAGGTATAGAAATCTAACTTGCCCTATGGCAGATGGAGGGGAAAGGAGAAAGAACAGGGAGGGAGAGAGAGAAGGGAAGGAAGATGTAGTAAGGGAAAAAGGAAAGAAAAGGGAGGGGAGCTGATGGAAGGGAGAGCAGATTGAGGGAGACAGTAATCAAAAGCAAAACACTAGTGAGGAGGGAAAGGAGAAAGGAGAAGGAAACACATTAATTGGGGAAGGGGAGGGGATAGGATGGAGAGAAAGACACAGATAGTAATCATAACTGTGAATGTGAATGAAATGAATTCTCCATAAAATGGAAGTGGATAGCAAAATGGATTAAAAATCATAATTCTACAATATGTTGCTTACAAGAAACACATTTGAAACAGAGGGATACACAAAGTGTAAAGGTAAATGGCTAGAGTAGAATATATCATGCTTCAGTGGAACTAAAAAAAAAGCAAGGGTAGCAATCCTGATATCAAAGCAAAAGCAAAAAAAAATGTAGATCTAATTAAAAGAGATAAGGAAGGAAACTATATCTTGCTAAAAGGCACCATAGACAATAAAGCAATATCATTACTAAACATACGCACCAGGTGGTATAGCAACCGAATTCTTAAAGGAAAAGTTAACTGAGTTGTAGGAAGAAATTGACAGTAAAACTGTACTAGTAGGGGACCTCAACCTCTCCCTCTCTGAACTAGATAAATCTAACCACAAAATAAGTGAAGAAGGTAAATAGAATTTTAGAAAAGTTATATATGATAGACCTCTGTAGAAAACTGAATGGAGATAGAAAGGGATATACCATTTTTTCTCAGCAGTTCATGGCACCTACACAAAAACTGACCATATACTTGGGCACAAAATCCTCCAATCTGTTGAAGAAAGGCAGAAATATTAAATGTATCCTTTTCCAGATCATGATGCCATAAAATTATATGTAATAAAGGGCCATGGAAAGATAGACTAAAAATCAACTGGAAACTAAATAATCTAATCCTAATGAATGAGTGGGTCAAACAACAAATCATAGAAACAATATAACTTCATCCAAGAGAATGACACTAATTAGACAACATTCCAATACTTATGGGAAACAGAAAAAGCAGTTCTTATGGGAAGTTTTATATCTCTAAATGCTTACGTGAATAAAATATGGAAAGAGGAGATCAATGAATTGGGCATGCAAATAAAAATGCTAGAAAAAAAAAGAAGAGGTGTCTGAGGCTCAAGCTTTTTTTGTCATGGTCACACAGCTCATAAGTTAATAGATGTCTCTCAAGTCCAGGTACTTTTACGTCTACACTGCAATTACCAACACAAAAATTGTCAAGACTATGGGATATTAAAGAATGTATCATTGAATAGAATAATGGAGTTGTCCAAAGAGTTCCAGGTTGGGAATCAAAGGCCTTAAGTTTCAATCTTGGTCCACCTATTTAAAGCATATGGTACTTTTGGTAAGTCCTTCAACACTTCTGGGCCTTAGTTTCCTCCTTGGGAAAGTGAAAATGTTGGATTAAGTGACCTGTAAAGACCCTTCCCGGTCAAAATATATGATCTCTGAAGTTTAGGAAGTGTTATAAAATGTGCCTAGACACGGTGGCAGATACGAGAGAATGAACTCCTGGTGAGCAAAATCCAATAGGTTAACATTGGAATATCTCAGGCAGCGAATCATACATAAAATGAGCGCAAGACATTTGAAACCAGAGCAACTATGCTTTTGTAAAGGAAGTCTGAAGATATTAGCTAGTATGGATTATTTTAAAATCAATAAACAATTTGTATGTTCAACTGCTTTAAACCTTTGAATTCTACATTTGACAAAGCTTTCCCCTTTAAGAGTACAATGTGAAAAAAATAGACAAGTGATTCTGGAATGTATTCCTACTAAAGCATTAAATCAGTTGAGTGGGGAAGCAGTGAAACAGATCTGGACAGAACTGGGTTGTAAATGGTTTGAAGTCACTGTGGCTAATATATTAAGGTACCTAAATGACAGGGTGTTTATAGTGGTTTGTATGCAGCTTTTAAAGGCAAAGAGAAAAGGTTTGAGAGTTTCACAGACTCCATCCTACAGAACTTACTTAAGTAAGCCTAGAAAGTGGAAAAAGTACAACTTAGACCTAATGGGACAGGGGAGGAGCCAATGAGTTTATGCTGTGAGGATTCTCCATGGGCTCTCCCCAAATCTTTGCTGTGCCTTCAGAGTGGGCCCAGCTGCGCACACTTAAAATATATAGGAGTCTTTTTTTCTTCTTTCAGAGGTAGTGCAGCTGGAACACAGCTGCAGGTAGTAGCCTTCAGTTTATCTAGGTTAAGACTGGTTGAAACAGAAAATACTGGAGTGGGAAATGCATTCACTCTTATTAACTAAGCACCACCAAACACTCCATCACATGCCTGGGACATGCATGCTATTTCCTCCAACCATTCCCATTCTCTGTCCCAACTCTCTTGTGGAATACTGTACATTTGATAAAAATTTATTTGGCACCAATGATTTGCAAAGCACTGTGCTAGTGGCTATGTAAGAAAAGGCCCCTTGCATAAGATAAGGCTACTGGGAAATGGACAGATGATTTAGAAGTTGGCATCTGAAAAAGGCCTTTGAAATTCTGATCTGGGGTTTAAAATATAAGAATGATGGGCTCTTGGCCAGGAATGTAGCACACCTAACAAGGGCTGGTAAAAATGCATTCACCTGCAAAGGTCTTGCAAAAAAGAGTAAAAGGAATTTAGTATCACTCCCCTAGAGTCCTGAGAAGGCATATGTTTTGGGAATCAGTATTTAAAACATTTATTACCTGATTCAAATTGGCTATTGTTTGCCTTCCTGATCTGTTTGAATGAATGCTCTAAATTTTTCTTAATCCCTGTGTCTTTTTTTTTAAATATACAGATAGGTAGCTAAGGTTGAGATTTCAATGACCCAAAACAATTTGCTGAACCTTGAAAAATGGTGAAAGCTAGAGAGGACATGAGGCTACAACTAATTCCAAAGAAATATTATAGGCAAAGAGGGATGGACAGGAAGGTAGAATATTTATCTGTCTTTTATATTATATGTACTTTTATATGTTCTCAATTTAACTATTTAATATAGATGTATAGCTGTGTACATACATATTATACATGCAAATATATAAGGGTTTATAGGGTTGATTCTATGAGGCATAAGCACTGGCTTCATGCAGATGTACATTTGAATTGAACTCTTGCTAAGGAATATGCACTTCACTTTTAAAAAAAATACATATATTTTATTTTTATCTTCTGCTTTTATCTCAACTGTGTTTCCTCATATGTTTCCCAATTTCTTCTTCTCTTTTGCTTCCAGGGGGGTGGTAATACACATATACATATACATATATACATACACATACATATGCATATAGCAAAACAGTTATACTTAGGGAAAAAAGCAGTTTGTATATGTATATATGTAAATGTTCATGTGTATGTATGTGTGTGTGGTATTATTCTTGTTTAGCCTTAGTTCTTAAGGAGGACCATGACATCAGGGAGGTGATGGCATGACATGTAAGTGAATTGGATTTAAGTGAGGAAGGTCTGTGCAAAGTCACCAACCTCATTTTCTCCTCTGGAGCCATCTGGGTCCAGTGACCAGATATAAATCAGGACAACTGGAGATGGCCCAGGATGCAGACGAGGACATTGGACTTTTTAAGCTAAGGTCTTTAACAGGTCTAAGTTTGACTGAGGCATTACCCATTCAGGGATTAAAACTTAAGAAGAAATGAGGCAGAGAGTGGCTTACCTAGTGAAAAGAAAATCAGTCCAGTAGGGGAAGACTCAGAGTTACTAGTCAAAATGAAACAACTGTTATTTACATTCATTCTGAGCCAGTCAGGGTGCAAAAATGACCCAGTAAGTCTTGGCCTGGGACATATTGTTGGCCAACTGTTTCTTTCCTTTTTTTCCTTCTTTCTCTTTCTTTCTTTCTTTCTTTCTTTCTTTCTTTCTTTCTTTCTTTCTTTCTTTCTTTCTTTCTTTCTTTCTTTCTTTCTTTCTTTTTCATTCTTCCCTTCCTCCTTCCCTCCTTTCTTTCTTTCTCTTTCTTTCTTTCATTCTTCCCTTCCTCCCTCCCTTCTTTCTTTCTTTCTTTCTTTCTTTCTCTGAGTGTCCCCAAGAATGGAGTTTGTGTCAAAAATGACTGGCCACTGAGCCAGGAAAGGCCTCCCACTATATTTCTATAAGTATTGTGGGGGAAACAAACAAACAAACGAACTGCTTCTTCTTTCTTTTGAGGATGTCACAGGGTTCAGGCAGGCAGTATCTCCCTTGGACTCACTTATGAGCTGAAATGGCAATGGGCACATGACAACAAAAAATACTGACTAGCCTCTGGACTAGCCTGAGATTGGACCTCAATCAACCTAATTGCTTCTTTGTGTTTCTTCCTCAACATAAGTTTGAATAAGGATCTTGAGAAACAGATGTTTCCTTTATTGGGAGCTCCCATTTGAGGAGAAGCCTAAGAGTTTCAAGGCTCCTGAGTCATGTATGAGTGCTCACAAGGAAGAACATTCTGCTCTAGCACTGTCTTTGGGGAGAACAAGCATCACCACTGCAGCTGAAGGACCTAAGAAAGCCCAAGTCATGCCTGGCTGGCCAAAAGAAGTGGACTTTGTGAGTTTCTCTGGTAGCAGAGATACAAAAGAAATGTGAAATAAATACATTTAGCAGTCCTACAAAATGCCCTTATCTTTTATGAAGATTACAATGATGATGATGTGCTGTTGCTTGTGTTCCAAGTCTCTAATAGCGTTTTAAGCATATTTTTGTGGTGGAAGAAATAAATAACTTCCCCATACTTGATATCTATTTTGTACATTGAATACCTTTTCCATAATAGAGGAGATTCTGTTAATCCTTTTAGAGGAAACCCTTAAAGATTTTCTTCATTTCCAACCAGCTTCACTCCTTGGATTCAACTTCACCATCATCACCCCACACACACTGGTACACACACACACTGGTACACACACACACACACACACCCCACCCCACCCGACCCCAGGAAATGCTCATCACCAGTAAACTCATCCTGAGAGACTGTATAAGCTTTGCTACCCACACCTCATCAGTACCTTCAGTCGCCTCTGGCCTTCTGATTAGTGAGAAGCAAAGAACTCATTCCAAAGCTTCCATTTAAAGAGGACTCAGAAGACTAAGAATTCCCATGAGGAAGAAAAGAGGAATATGTATAAAAAAAGTAAATGTACAAGGAATTCATTAACCGACTTAAATTTTAAAAAGCCTTGCACAGAAAATGGAAGCAGTATCAGTGAATGCAGGATAAATATAAAAGCATGGCATGGTTCTCTAAGAATAGCATCAGATTACAAAGATATGCTTAAGCTCAGAATGCTGTAAAGTTCACAAGGAATGTTAAGGGCAATAAGAATGTATTTTTAAAATTACATTAAGGAAATCAGTGTGCTCAATGAAAACCTTAAAATTGCTTCTTGGGGTGGGGGGGATGAGCAAGAGAAGGAAGTACCCAATTCTTATTATGTTTCTGTTTTCTCTGCCATGGAGAATAATCTTTGGATTGGAAAGACTCCCCCCCAACCAAAAAAAAAAAGAATAGCTAATAGTGAGTTTAAACCAAAGGAAAATAGACAACATCAAACTACTCCTGATAAATTCAAATCACCTGGCCCTGAATAATTGCATCTTACACTGAAGAAACTGGTGGGTATGATCACTGAGCCCTGGTTAGTAATCTTTCAGAGACTGGGAAGGATGGGAGAGGAACTGAAAAGTGAGGAAGGGCCAACATTGTCCTAATTTTCAAAAAGAACTTGGGTGATAGAGTGTGCAAACTCTTAGTCCACTGTTCCTGAGCCTTATTGTTAATGAACAGAAAAGAGGAAATATTATTCACAAAGAACTAAGTAGCATGTTTTCATGAGGGACCATCCATTCCAAACAAGCCTCATTTCCTTTTGTGATAAAGTACTCAGACTGGTTGAATGGGAAATGCTATGAAGAGGTAGAGTTCACCTACATTTTAGGAAAGAATTGGGCAAAATCTCTCATTCTATCTTTCTGGGTAAAATTGGGACGTGTGAGCGAGATGTTGTTTAGATAGATTCAGGCTTGGCTACCTTAACATCAGCTTGGAAAGAGTTGCCTAGTGGAGCTCTCCCACGATCTGTCCTTGGTCTTGAACTGCTTAGAGTTTTAATCGGTCATTTGAGGAAAAGGCATATATGGGAAGCACCTTCCTGGTTTCCTTACATAGTACTCCTCTCCACTCACTCTTGATTCTATCAGTACTGTCCTATTGGCTCTTTTGCACACATGGTGTTCCCCTTCCTGTTTCCACATCTTTGTATTGAGTATTTCCCCTGCCTAGGATGCACTGCTTCTTCTCCTCTACCTCTTGTAATGCATGGCTTCCCTCAGCTCCCAGCTCAGTGGGGGCAATAGAATCAGAGGACTTTACCTCCTCTGTGTTCTTGGGCAGTTCCCTAGACCTTCATTCCCTTATTTAGAATACAGGGTGTCCCAAAAGTATTAGTATAATTTTAAGCTGTATAATTGATTGGACTAGATGGCTTCTGAGGTCCCACCAAACTCTTGGTTTTATTGTCCTTATCATCAAACTCTACCTCCTACATAAATCTTTTCATGGTCCTAGCTGCTAGTATCTCTCCCTTCCTCCCTCCTCCTAAAAAAGAACTACCTCATTTGTAGGTTTAAGCTCCCTGAACACAAAGAATGTTTCATTTTTTGTACCCCCAGACTCTGACATAGAGTAGGTGCTAAATAAATCTTGTTTATTAATTGATTTTTAAGCTCATCTTTAACCTCTTTTTTATTATGGGGATGAAAAGTAATAGAAAATAGAAATCAGGGTTTTAGTGTTTGGACTGTGAGCAGGTAAACTTGAAAAAAATTCAAGGGAGAACCAAGACCTATGAGTCACAGAAAGGTGCTGATTTTTTTCCTATTTCATTTTGTTATCTCAACATATGTTTAAGCAGCAAATTAGGGTCTAGCTGCATGACTTTTGGTTAATTATTACCTCCCTGGAACTTAGTTTCCCTATCTATAAAATGAGGTTAAAATATATGGATTGTAAAGTTTCTTCTAGGGTCATTATTCCAAGGTTCTATAAAAATAGTACTTTGCAAGCAGCCATCACATGGCTGATCTTTTCCACTAGTTACTTCTTTGTAACATTTTTGTCCACCTCCTCACTCCTGCTAATGTTTATACCTTTCACACCGATTCAGGATGGAACTCAGACATGAAGGGATAGAATTTGTTCTGTAGGTATTAGCAGCCACTCCTAGGCTCAAACAAAGCATTGCCTCTTTCACCTCCACGTGAATGTTGCCATATTGTCCCTGGAAAAGAATCAAAGAACCGTCTGTATGGACCACAGAAGTGCCATCTGTAGACACCCACTGACTCCATGCAGCAGAACCCTGGGCCAATTCCCTAGGAAAAAACACATGAACACAAAGCAACTACCCAGTATGACTCTACTTATGGAGGAGAGGGGTGGTGATGGTGGCCCTAGAATGTCCTTATTTGACTTGTACACAGGGCATCTGGAGAATAGGTCTCATGTTTTAAAGTGACCTTTAATAAATAGAGGAGGAGAAGCTATCCCATCCTCAAAACTAATCAGGTTTCTCAAAAAATATGAGTGTAAATAAAATATTGATTAAGAGCTAAAAGGATTTTAATTATGTTACTTACTTTAATAGTTTAATTTGGCAGGCATGGACAACTTGGACAGGGCTCTTTGAGTAAGCATATTTTAAATCACTAATTAAAATTTCAGACAGATATGTGATATTAGCAATGGGATTTTCAAAGTCAAGCAGGATGTCCATTTGTTTTAGTTATGGCTTTTGAAGGTTGATGAGACACGTAAGCCTTGTTTTGAGGGTTTTTCTTAAAGTATTATGAATATTTGAATATACTGTGCCCCATGCTGACTTTTATACCATATGCAATTAAGTCACATTAAACAGTCAATCCTAATTTGATGAGCAAACATATCCTAGAAGTGAAATCTTTATTGCTGAATTTTCTAGTTAGTGTGGGTGTGCGCATATGTGTGAGCACATATGTGCATGTGTGTTAGAGTGCAGAGAAAAATCAAATTTTAAAAGATGAGGAATTACTACAAATTCATTTGCTCCTTATTATGCAAAATTCACGACTCATTTAAAAATGGGTCCAGGCCAATTTCCCCAAAACCATTTGCCTAAAGGTTATTTGCCCAAACTGGATGAACCTGAAATGGAAAAACAAAACAAAACAAAACACGGATGGCAGAATAACCAAAAAGACACAGACCAGCATCTTCTGACCAACCTGGCACTGTGAGGGAAATGATTTTGCACGAGAGCCAGCTGTATGGACAGTATTGGCTTAAAGCCATTAGTCCTATGTCAGACCTGGGGCAAACATCTCAGTGTGTTTAGCCCTGAGGATGTTTACAACTCTGTGTTCTCTGTCTACAGAAAATGAAGCTGTTAAAATATCAGGAATTCTGAGAACATGACACATTGACAGCTCATCAGCATCATCAAACAGTCTGAAACAACAGTGGGATAGGCTACAGTGTGGAAGACTGAGAATAGGAGTCCAGAAGGCACATGTAGGGTTGATCCAAGGCCAAGGTTCTAAACATGGGAGTATGTCAAGCAGTCTTGTTATGATAGGGGCAGACATTTATAGAGATGGCAGTATTAAAAATAGATCTATAATTGGATGTTCAGTCCAATGGGAAGGAAATACAGGTAGGAAGTATCAGCCAGAATTTCAAAATCAATTCAACATCCATGGGATCTCTCAGAGGAAGAACAGGCGGACAATGGAAGTAGGAAGGTCATCAACTTTGGGGAAACACAACATTAGTAAAAGTTAGGAAGTACTATCATCAGTAATTGGGATGTAAGGCAGGGAGCTCAGTTAATGAAGTAGGTGGTAGGAATCCAGTTACTAGAACACTGGGCTAGTTGTTTCTCCCTCAGCACCTGTGTCCCACTTTGCCCTGGAGCAATCAACAATGCCTGTGGTCTTCTCAACTTCACACATACCTCTGGAAGCCATAACCTTTCTGTCACTAGTAACTTCTCTCTGGAGTCTCTAGGACTTCCTGAAGTACCTGTGGAGGGGTCCAGTCCTCTTCCTGGCTCCTATACCTCCCCCCCTACCTTTTCAGCTCCCTTCTTTGTGCTATTTTCCCTATCAAAATATCAACTTCTTGAGGACAGGGACTTTCTTTTCGCTAATATTTGTATTTCCAATGCCCAGCACAGTGCCTGGCTCAAAATACGGGTTCGATAAATTCTTCTTTTATTTTGTTCTCCTTGTTTTTTTTTTCCTCCTTCTACAGTAGAATGTATGAGTCTTTATAGCACTGATTGTTTCTTCTTTGTCTTTGAATTCTTGACAATTATCACAATGCCTTGCACATGGGAAACACTTCAATACTTAGATTGAATTGAATCACATGAAGGACTGTGTGCTGAAACAAACTCAAGGCAGAACCGTTACCAAAGCTGATTTGTTTCTGAGACTCCAAAGAATACACTGTCATGAGTATGATTCTGTCTCCTTGCCTACAGTTATGACTGGTGGCTAAGGCTGAAAAAAAAGTTGAAGTGTAGGTAGGGGTTAACTCATTAACCTGCCAATGGTGCAGGGAGCAGAGAGCAAGGAAGGACATTACGATTAGTAAACTTCAGCCTGAAACATTCCCTTTTGAAGTAGAAAAATGTTATTTATTTATTTTTATTTTTTAAGGGAAGCTCCAGTTAATCAGTTAAATTCAATGTAACAAACTTTTATAAAATACTGGAGGTAAAAAAAAGAAGATAAAATGAAATCCCTCCTTCACAAGGAGTTTATATTGTACTGGGAAGACAATGCATATATACACCATTAAATACAGAATTATCCATAATAAAATTTTTAAGGTTGATAACTTTAATATAAAGAAAATTTTGCTAATAATAAAATTGGGTCTTACCAAGGAATAATGGGAGGTTAAGTTTGAATAAGTTTGGAACATGGCAGAAAGAGGATGTTTATGAGGGACCAAAGGAGAATATTACTCCTCACATTCCACTTCCTGTATGCTCAAGTTTATTCCCACTTATAATATCTGTTTGGTTCCCTTTATACTTATTGAGAACATTTGTTTAGTATCAAATTTAGCATGCAAGCAATGTTCATGAACATTGAAAAAACATACATCTCTAACCCATGTCATGTCTTATATATCATCTCTATAACAAATATGGTGACTGAATCATCTCTTCACCTTGTTAAGAGTGATGTTCATAAGGGAATGTACATACACTTTCCCTAATCATCACAAATAACTGTCAAGACAAAATTGGAGAATCCTAGCTGATTGCTTGATGGATACACTTCAGCATTTAAGAAAGATGAGAAGAAACTGGAACTGAAAGAAACAAGTTTATATACTTAATATTAATATACTTACTACCTTAATAATGGTAGTCAAAATAGTAACATTTATCAGGTAAAATGTTATAGACTTCAAGATATCAAATTATAGACTTTGAGATCAATCAATAATCATCAAAACTATATGGTACATATTAAAAGAGAAAAGTAGATGAGTGGGGAAAAGAAGACAAGAAAGAATCAGAAATACTTCATCTCAACAATTCAGTGTATAATAAGCCTAAGAACAAAATTATTTGAGAAAGAACACCCTATTTGACAATAACTATTGAGAAAACTGTACATTTGGCATAAAATTGGTTTGGACCAAGATCTTATGCCATATGGAAGAGTATACTCAAAATGGATAAATAATCTGAAAGGTTATTCTTTTAAAATAAAAATCAGAAGAGGATCTTTCATAACTATGGGGAAGTTCTAAGCAAAGAATGAAGGAAATCACAAAAGGAACAATAATTTAATTACCTGCAATTAAAATGTTTTATATAGACAAAATTAATTTACTTGGATAAGAAGAATAGCAATCTATTGGGAAAATATTTCCGTAAAATATTCTTGATAACTCTCTGACATCACATTGCAAGAACTATTCTCCAATAGATAAATCATCAAAGGATGTGAACCAATAATAATCTAAAGGAGAATTTTGAACTATGAAAAACTATGAGAAATATTGTTCCAGATCACTAGTAATAAGAGAAATGCAAATCAAAACAACTCTGTTGCCTCATCTGATGCCCAGAAAGCTGATAATGATAAAAGAAATCTGAATAATCGAAACAAGCAAAAGCTTGCCAATTGATACCCTAATGGTAAAGAATTGTTCTAAACATTCTAGAAATCATATTGGAACTATGCAAAGAAAGTGACTGCAAGATTCATATCTTTCGATCCAGAGATCTCACTGCTAGATCCATATCCCAAAGAGGTCAAAGATAGACAAAAATGTCCAATAAATACCTCTGATTGCAGCACTTTTTGTAGTAGGTAAGAAGTAGAAACAAGGTAGATGTCCATTGACTAGATAATGGCCAAACAAATTGTGCAAATAAATTAATCAAATAGTACTGTACTTTAAACAAGAATGTAAAAGATTAGAGATGGAAAGATATAAAAACTGATGCAGTAGTGAAAGAAATATAACCAGGAAAATAATATAGATAACAACTACAATATGAAAGAACAACCAACACCCAACAGCAACAGCAACAACAACAAAACTGAAACTCGATCATTAAGTTCAATGGCTACAGTTGGCCCTTTTCCTCTTTGCAGTGGTGGGAGACAATTTGTGTGCAACATGAAAGAGTCTATTGGAATCCACTGAGGTGTTGGTTAATTCTGTACAACTAATTTTTCCACTTCTATTTGTTTCTATTCTTTACATAGGGAACAATCCAAACAAAATACAATACAATGTTATGTTGTGTAGTATGACTAATAAATGCATTTTAAGTTTCAGGCCCATTTTGAAAGCATATGGTTCCCACTTAAATGTACAATAGTAATCCATTCTGCAAATGATAGATAGCCAAGCAGACAGATGATGGATGGATGCATAAATACATACATACATACATAAGGGGAAACATATAGACACAGAAACAAACAAAACTATTCTTATCCCTTTATAGTTCAGTTCTGCCTTGGAGATGCATCAAACACTAATAGTCAACCGACACTTATTGTTAACTACCTTGTGTATCCAAACATGCTGCTTTTGGTTATCATTTGGCATTTATTTTGTTATTTTTAATTTTCTTAGGAGTCCTCTCTCCCATTTCTCCATAATTTCATGAGAGTGGATGCTTTGGAGAGAAGCCAATTGCTAAACAGACTTTAAAGAAATGAGATCACCACTAACTGCAAATGGCTCCTTCTTAAACAAACATTGTGATCTCTTAGTATTCAGTCAACATCTGAGAAAGATATACACACCAAGATACCAGGTCTCTCTTTCTGTGTCATTATCACTCTTCCTTTGATGCCCTAGTTCCCTAGAAAATGCATCACCCCTGTCATACTGTTAAGCATTGAAGAATGAAAGCACTGGCAACTCTAGGCTTTGTGGTTTTTTCTTTGAATAGCAACTGGTGTCAAAAGGTAGTGTGCCATCACTTCTCAGCATGAACCAAAAAGAACTCTTATGTAACTGTATCAAGCTAGTTTCTATTCCCTGGCCTAAAATTTGCTAAATAAATTGTACTTCTCAGTGGGCTGCCATTCATTTACAACTCGAACTTTAAAATTAGAAAAAAATAACTTTTTTCCAGAAATTAGCACAGTGCCTGGTACATGGTAGGAACTTATAAAATGCTTCCTGCTTGGTATGAGTTATGCTGGGTTCAATGTTATTTTAATGAATATTATTTTGAAAAATGTTACATTTATATTATTGGATAAAACATTTTGTTCAATGACATAATCATTAGGATCAAATGACTCCTTGCTACTATGTACTAGAGAACTTTTGAAATTCTTTCTGTCCATTAATAATAGTAATTTATATTTTAAAGTGCTTTAAATTTGATAAATGTATTCTTCAAAGCAATCCTGGGAGGTCGTAATCAGAACATTAGTTCTTTCCACACCTACCCAGGATCTGCTGTTTAATCCACCACACTGGGTTCTCCTTGAATGGGCACTTTAACAATGACAATTTTCTGTAACTTAGTCTTAGAGAGTATAAGGGAAAAGGGGAGGGAGATGATCGTGTAGAGAGATGCTTCCACACAGGGTTATTGGTTAGGGGAGGAGGATAGATGCCAGTAAAGAAGAGCATTGATGTTAGGCTTTCATTTCCTTTAGTTCCATGAGGAGGCTGGTGGCTCCAAAACGCAACAAGATATATACTTTGAATCAAAGCCTAAA
>CM053626.1:49807352-49825023 GCA_028646595.1 Phalanger gymnotis
TCCCTCCAACTAATCTTAATGTGGTGGGAAAACAAAAAAGTTGGTCAACAAGTGATTAATTTTGGTGGAGCACAGCTCCTCCTAAAGATTACATACTAAGACCTGGAAAGAACACACATCCTGGAGACATAAATGACATTAAATACAACAAATCTCCCCTTCATCATACTATTGGGTCCTTCCTTTAGCCTTCATTTTTGAGCACCTTTATGCAATTCAAATTGCTCTTTTCTGTTCAATGTCATAAAGATAGCTCCTTAGACTTAAAAGGTACCTTAAACATCATCTAGTCTTAATGTCATCATTTTACAGATGAGGAAACTGAGATCCAGAAAGAGAAACTAGGATAGATAGATACATAGATAGATGGATAGATATGCACACATACATATATGTATACACATGCATACACACAAATACATATATGTATATATATACATATATATACATACACACATGCAAATAATACATTTATATGGCACCTACTATGCCAGACACTGTGCTAAGTGCTTTACAAATATTGTCTCATTTGATCTTCATAAAAACCCTATGAGGCAGATTTATTATTATCTCCTTTAAGGAATGTAAAGGCAGGTAGAAGTTTAAGTGATTTTACCAGGGTCAAACAAAGTGACTGAGGTCACATTTGAACTCAGGTCTTCCTGTCTTCAGGCCCAGTGTTCTATGTACTGTGTCACCTGGATGCTTTTTCTAACTTACTAATTAGTGGAAGAACAATGACATCTAAGCAGTGAACTTTCTTCTACACTCGTACCGCAGAAATAGTTCCTTATCAAAGATATGCACAGTCCTGGCACATAGTAGTTCATTAATTATTGCTTGTTCCTTCCCTGCCCCTTACAATACGTGGTAGGTGTTTGATAAATACTTGCTGATTCCTTAATTGACTCAAGAGAACTAGAATGGTCTGTAGGCCTGGTTTCCCAACATGATTGGTGAATACGGTACTCTCTTGAGAATTACCTCTGTTATCCCCAAAAGATTTTAGATTAATTTCTGCCAACAGAGGACAAGTAACAACAAACAGGAGGTAGCTAGTGGAAAGTACATTGGATTGGACGTCACCACACTGCCACCCATTAGTCATGTAACACTGGGCAAGCCAACACATGCTTTCTTGATTGACTTTATCATCTGTAAAATGAGAGAGATTGGCCAAAAAAAAGTTTTTACCCTGAAATTCTATAAAAAACTAATTCTTTAGTTAAAGTCATGATTGCATTTCTATTCCCAACTAAAATTAGTGGCTTATTTAAACTTGCAGACAATTGGATGCATTGCACACCAGCTTTTGCTGCCCGTTAGTTAAGACAGAGTATTTAAATATACTACATTTTTGTGACTCATCCTCCATTTCCTGATGTCAACTCTCCCAGAGTGACTCCCGAATACTAATACTTGGGAAGTTACAGGGTGGCCTAAAGGAAAGAAAGGCTGGTTTGGGAGTCATAAACTTGGGTTCTAGACCCAGTTCTTCCATGTTTAAGGTCAAAATCACCTAAGAAGCTCACTGAATTTTTTCTGGGCCTCAGTTTCTGCAGGACCCCAGAACTCATCCTTTGTCCATTATGCATAATTTCTTTGAGGATAAAACTGGCAATGACCAATATGGAAGTGCATTGCTATAGAAATGTTAACGGCTATCATTGATGCCATAAATGAATACATTTCACAGAAAAGCATTAGGAAATCTTGAATAAAGAGGTCACCTCAGAATAATGAAAATCTGGGCCCAAGTCCTACCTATGAAATATATATTGATTATGTGATGCAGGAATAATAAAATTTTAGATTAAAGATTTTTGAAGAGCAGATAGATAGTGCTGTGTATAGCGTGTCAAGCCTAGGATCAGGAAGACCTTAGTTCAAATCTGACCTGAGACATTTACTAGCTATATGACCCTGGGTAAGTCACTTAACCATGTTTGCCTCAGTTTCCTCATCTGTAAAATGAGCTGCAAAAGAAAATGCCAACTCATTTCAGCATCTCTACCAAGAAAACCCCAAATGAAGTCACGAAGAGTTATATAGGGCTGAAAAACAACCAAGCAAGAAAAGATTTAGAGCTGGAAGAGACTTCAGGGGGTTATTATAGTCTAAACCATTTTACAGATGAGAGAACTGAGGCATAGAGGGTTAAGCAAATCAGTCAATAAATGTCTCAGTGCTTTAGACAAATGTCTAAATTGTTGGAAAGGTGACAATCTGCATTGGTGGAGTAAGTTTTTTTTTTTATCAGGGAATTCATTATAGCAGTAAAATCAAAGATCTAGTCCCTACTCTTATTGTTCACAACAAGATTAAAAGGCAACTGCTAACACACACACTTACTTACAGACAGTTCCTATTTCCCAGAATAGCCCACTTTCAGTCATTATTCCTGGGCTAAATGTGGCTGTTCTATGTTTAACTGTGAAGGATTCATCTATCAATTCATAAACTCTGATTATTCAGCACCTATAAGGCCCTATGGGAAAGAAGGAATGTAAGATCTCTTTCCTACAAGAAGCTGAGAATTTAGCTAGACAGTAAACTAAGGTATCAGTATAATTTATATGAGCATTGGATAATGTAGTAGGTGGAGATGAGGACCTGGACTCTAGAAGACCTTTGTTAAATCCTGTCCCAGATCCTTACTAACTGTATAACTGTGGACATATCACACAGCCTTTGTCAGCCTTAGTTTGCTTATGTGTAAAATGAGTATAATGATAGTGCCTACAGGGTTTTTGAAAAGATCAAGTGAGATAATATATGCAAAGTACTTTGCAAACATTAAAATGTTATGTCAATGTTATTATTACTAATTATTTTAATTAATAACAATTATTGGTTTATATAATTATTTTCATTAATTGTTGGCTTAAATCAGAATTGCTTTCATTAATTATTATTTTAATTAATAATAATTATTGGTTTTAATAATTATTATTTAATCAATTAGTGTTGTTTTAAATAATATGTTAATTATTATCTTAATAATAATTATTATTACTAAGTAAGATGTACATGCAGGAGACATTTAAGGAATGAATGCCCAAAAGAGTAATAAAAAAATCATCACATACAAGGTTGGATTTGAGCAATGAAAGATTTGAAAGACTGATGAGACAAGGTGTGTCATCTCAGAGTCAAGGAGCAATTGTGGGCCAGCAGCCTCAGAAAAGGCAGGGAGGTAGAACTGATCATCTTAGTGTATATGGCAGAGGAGAGAAAGAATAAAGTGTTTTTCCAGCCTCCAGCATTAGGAAAATTCTAAGGAATGTTAGCAAACAAGGCTAAAGAGTTGGATTGGTGCCAGAGTATCAAGGGGCTTGAATGCCAGGCAGAGGAGATAGGTAACAGCTTGTGGGTTTTCAAGCAGAAGCCTGATATGACGCAAATGGAATTTTAGAATGATTAGCCTAGTGGCTTCAGGAAAGAAGGATTGGAGGGGATTACACTTGTTCTACTTGGCCTCAGAGGGCCAAGGATTAATGGATAGAAGTTGCAAAGGGAAAGATTTTAGTTCTGCATAAGGAAAATCTTTCTAGCAATTAGAGCTGTCTGCAAATGGAATGGCCAATGTCAGAAGGCAGTGAGTTCCCCCCCACCCAAATCCTTTAAGCAAAGGATAGTTTATCACTCATAAAGGATGTTGTAGACTGGATTTCTGTCCAGGTATGGGTTGACCCAGATGCTTCTGGGGAGTCTCAAATTTCAAAGACCAGGATAAAGGCACCTGCAGCCATCCGATTACTGGTGTTCTTAACCTTTTTTTGTGTTATGGATCCTTTTGCCTGTCTGATGAAGCCCACTGACCCTATTTGTTGCCTACATTCAAAATTGAAAGAATTGCTAAAATTCAGTTAGAGGTTAGTGAAAATAAATATGCAATTGTCCCCAGTCCAATTTCATAAGCCCTTGAATCCTACCCATGAACCTGAACCATGGACAAAAGGTTAAGAACATCTGTCCTAGTGTGAGGGGCTGAAGTGACAAAATCTTGAACTAGAGTAATGGCCCTGGTAAAGGAGAGGAAAGAAATAAGATGAAAGATATTTTAAGGGGAAACATGGCAGGACCCCTGGAGAGTTTGGATAAAGGCAATCAAGCCTTCTAGAATTGGAATCAGGAATGTAGATCACGCCTCAAACCTCTGCTAGCTGTGGTACCCTGGAAAATCCCTTAACCCTCTTAGACTCAATTTCAGCCTCTATAAAATAATGACAATAATAGTATCTACTTCACTGGGTTTTCATAAAGATCAAATGCCCCATGTCATCATCCTCATCATCATCATGGATCTATAATTTGGTTAGTTTGACTTCTCCCTCTACCAAGGTAGCTTGGGTCCCCTCTGTAATCTAGTTGGTGTTTTATAAACTTACATAGTTCTTATCATATATATTTTGGCTTGTTTTCTTGTGCAATAGGTAATGAGCTCCTTGACATTAGAGACTGTCTTTTTGCCTTTTTCTTATATCCCCAGCACTTAGCATAAAGCCAAGCCCATAGTAGGTGCTTCATACATGTTTATTGACTGGTTGACTGGTCTTTGAAAGTTTCCATGGCTAGGAAAAAAAAATCATCACCCTCTTGCCAACCTGATAAGCTCCTATAATTTTATTTGAATCCTAGGACCATGAGCATTCAGTCCATAACCAGCCCTATCAAAAGACTTTTCTACCTTGATAGAACCCTCCAGAGCTTTAGCTCTGCTGGTTTAGTTTTTGAGAGCACAAGATTACCCCTGAGATGTGGTATCTAAGCAGAATTTCTTCTGTTTTTTTTTTTTATTTTGGTGAGGCAATCGGGGTTAAGTGACTCACCCAGAGTCACTCAACTAGTTGTCAAGTGCCTGCCCCTGGATTTGAACTCAGGTCCTGCTGACTCCAGGATCTATGTCCTATCCATTGTGTCACCTAGTTGCCTCATCTAAGCAGAATTTCAGTGAAAAATTGGTAAAAATGGGAGCAAACATAGAATAATGTGTAAATAATGTGCCAATTTGGTTGCAGCAGTGAAGCTTCCAGGGTGAGTGTCCCCATGATTGCTTTAGTAGGAGACAGACAGTGCTAAATATTTCAATATAGTATCACATGCCTTTTCTTCTTGATGTGCTTTATAATCAAAATGCTTAAAGTCTGACTAGATAAGCACATAATAGTAAGACTTTGGGGGAAAGAAAGAAATACTGTAAGGAGAAAGAAAAAATAAGGAAAGACCAGCAAGGTTGCACCCACATACTATGTCCTGTCAAGTGTTTTGGAGAAGTTAGTATTTTCTCCTTCTTTCCTACCAAGGTCAAACAATGGGCACTGACATAGGTAGCCACACTTCTTTGGTGTCAGGAGGTGTCATCACTCCTATTGAGTCTCTCTGTCCAACTCTTGTGTGAGCAGCTCGTGTGAACCAAGTGGATCCTGAAGCAGACATGGCTTTCTGATCATAAGACTTGTTCACTGTTCCTATGATGATGGGGAAGTTACTCTCAAAATATTTCCTGTTTTTCTAGATCAGAGCTTCTTAATTTAGTTTGTTTCATTGAGGTCTTCGGAGGTCTGGTGAAATCTGTGCACCCCAAGTCAAATCATCAAGCATTTATTAAGCATACTTCTGGGGATAGAAAGAAAGGCAAAAACAATCCCTTCCATCAAGGAGCTCAAAATCTAATGGGAGAAGCAGGATAACATATAACCAACTACGTATAGACAAGATATAGACAGGATAAATTAGAGATAATCATAGAGGGAAGTCACTAACATCAAGGAAGACTGGGAAAGACTTTTTGTAGAAAGTGGGGTTTTGGCTCGGTCCTGAAGGAAGCTAGGGTAGCCAGGAGGCAGAAATGAGAGGGACAAAAGTTCCAGGCATGGAGGACAGCCAGTGAAGATGCATGGAGTCAGGAGATGGTGTGCCATGTTCAAGCAAAAACAGCATGGTGGGCAGTGTCACCGGACTGCAGAGTATGTAAAGGGGAGTAAGCTATAAGAAGATTGAAAAGGTAGGAAAGGGCCAGGTTATGAATGTTAAACAGAGATGCTAGGGGACCACTAGATTTTATTAATTAGAGAGGTAGTTGGAATAATCACAGCTGAATGGAAGGATGCATTAGAGTAGGGAAAGACTTGATTTTGAATGCATAAAATATAATACATAAGATTACCAAAAATTATGTTGAAACACAGTTATCAAAATAGTGTAAGATACAAATTTGTTGACCCTAAGTTAAGAGCTCCTGCTCTACATCGAACTGAGATGCAGGGCCAAGCCCATGCTGCACCAAGGGAGACGAGATTTAAAACATTCCATCCTTCCTGGTTGGAAGAAGATAAGGTAGTTTGCTTGTGCCATATTGTCTGGTCCAGATGCAGTCTCCTTGATCTCATAATGTTTACTGTATTAAGTAAACTGTCTTTGTTTTTCTAGTACTAATATAAAATCATAGTGATTTGTTAGCAGCAGCTGATTTCAAAAATGGATAAGAAGTTACCAGTGGTTAGAGGCAAAAGACATGAAAATGATAATATCTGAGTTTAGCAGCAATAGAGAAATGTATTCCCCTTCCTAACCTTCTCACATAAGGATCAAAGACTGATCTGTATGAGGAAGGGACTGATCTGTATGAATCAAGTTACAGATAAAACATGTGATTCCAAGAGCTCTTCAGCTGAAGACCATAGTTCACATTTCTCAAAGCTGATCCAGAAAGGCCAGTGGTGACTCCGGGAGAACTCAAGATCCTTTCTGTTCTACAGTCATGCCAAAGTGTTGAAGTAGGGCTGGAGAGTTTAGAAACCTTTCAACCTATACCTCAAGGCCTTTATACTTTCCAGTCTCATCTCACATCACCCCCCTTAATTACCAAGTGTATTTTTTACTCTACATTGAACTATTATTGTTCTGTCAATCTGACCTTCCATTTCCTCTGTCATTCCCATGCCTGGAATATAACCCCTCTTCAACTCTGCTCATCAGAATCTTTACTTTTCTTCCAGGATCAGTTCAGGTGTCATTCTCTCCATGAAGCCTTCTTTGCTACCTCCCATAAGTATTCTTTCCTTCCTCAAATCATTTTGTCTACTTATTTGAATATGTAGTGCATCTCCTAATTGAATGTAAGCTACATGAGGACAGGGACTATTTTTGTCTTTGTACCGTAATTATCTAGCATAACACCTTAAACACAGTAGGTGATTAAAAAATGTTTTTTTGGACAAACAAAGCATCTGGTTATCTCTATTTTCTAGTTTCTGGTGCCTGATCTGAGATAGCTGCACCCTCTTTTATACAGTACTAGATTTTTCATCTTCTAAGGATAAAACTTTATGTACAAATATGTCTTATGAAATACGTGCTGCAAGTATCAGTAACTGATATCAGATTAATTAGTGCTTTTATCTGAAAGCATATTTAGATAAGAGGGAATAGAATATAAACTCCTTGAGGGTAAAAACTTTTTTTTTTGTTCTTACTTTTATATCCCTAGTGTAGTGCCTAGTCCCTAAATAAATGTTGCTTTAATTGAATTGAGTTCAACTGGACAATCTAAGGATAGACAAGAGAGAGTCCACCATAGAAAGCAGGAAACAGTTGGAATGTGAGAGGACTGAAACAAATCACTTCACAACTGTTCCTAGGTCTGATCCTGATTTGAGATTATATAGGTCAGTGGCATCAAACTCAAAAGGAAATAGGGGTCACTAAACCATATACCAAAATCTCTGTGGGCTGTGTATTGACTTAGAAAACCACACGTGTTAATACATTAACACACTAAAATCAGATAGGAGCTACATTTGAATCTGGTTCAAGCCACATCCAGAAGTATTGTGGACTGCTTGCAACCCACAGGCAGCATATTTGACACCTCTGATAAAGATGATAAAGGATAATTATATATAAGCTTAACAATATTGTAAGGATTCAAGACTTTATTAGCGTGCATTTTCCCTCCACCAATGCAGCATCTCTATGCCTGAGTAAACTGTCTTTGTATACTGTGACTAAAAAAAAAATCTCCACTGAGTGGCCAGTATTCTAGGAAAGAGTCTCTCCAAACTAAATGAGGCTGGTTGGCTGTTAGGGAACAGGCGTTATTTATTATGAGATTCATACACTGCCATATCTGTCAAGAGTCATGTCATTTCAAACATATAAAATAATCTTTCAGACAAGAATTTAGTAGAGGCAGTAATGCTTTATATTTGGATAAGATTTTACATTTTTATGCTTTGAATAAATAGTGGATTTGAATTGTTTTTCCCTAATTTGGGATTTTTTCTAACATCCTTGGAATATGAGAAGTTTAGTTAATGGCGTGTAAATATTCTATTTATTTCCCAGTGATGTAAGACAATTAGAACATTCTTTTTTTAACTCAATCAGGGTTAAGTGATTTGCCCAGGGTCACACAACTAGCTAGTAAGTGTCTGAGGCCAAATTTGAACTCAACTACTCCCAACACTAGGGCCAGTGCTTTGTCCACCATGCCAACTAGCTACCCCTAGATCAGTCTTCTTCAATCAAAAGAGCAAAGGGAATACAGAGAACCAGCTAAAACAAATAATGAACGTCTATGAGTATGGCTAAAAGATGTCTACAAACCTCTGTGATTAGCTTTATCTATAGTACTCATGATTGATTGACCAAGAAAGCAGTAAAGTGGAGTAGAGCCTTCGAGTACCATTCTAATGTAAAAGAATATGTCTACCAAGTCTGTTTGTTATTACCATTAAAATCTGTAGTTAAATCAAATTAGCCTGAAGCTCTATCTATGTTCCATAGAATTCTGAACTTGGCTTCCATTTTTACATTGTAGTATGTATGTGTGTGTTTATGCATGTATATATACATTTGTGTGTGTATGTGTGTGTGTGTGTATGTGTGTACATAGAGAGAGAGCAATGGGGGGAGGAGAGAGGGGGTGAAGGGGAAAGAGAGAGACAAGGAGAGAGATGGGGAGGGGGGAGGAGAGAGGGAGGGGAGGAGAAAGGGAGAAGGAGAGGGAGAAGGCGGGAGGAAGAAGGAGAGAGTTCCACATTGGAAGATAAAGTCCTTAGGAGCAGAGACCGTTTTTTATTAGTATGCTATGTGCCTATCACATACTTAGTGCTTAATAAATACATAGTGATAAATTAATTGATTAATTGACTAACTCATTCAACATAGTATGTGCATGAACTTCATCAATCTTTACCCACTCAGGAAATTGATATGTATGTATATGTATACATATATGTGTGTGTATAATATACAGTTATATATGACAGTTATAGTATATATCACATATATCACATGACAAATATGATATATATATATAGACACATAAGTGTGTATGTGTGTGGATGTATGTATGGGAATGTGCATGTGTAATATATGGGAAATGATTTTTTCCCCTAGGCAAAGGTCTATTTTGGATGTGGGAGGGGGAGATTCTACAGTACTGCAGAACAGGGCCCTGACAAATTTTTGAGGTATTGGAGGCTTCTTTTCTTTTTCTTCCGATTGGAAAGAATTGTGATATACTGTGGATCTAATTTTCTCACTCTCTCCACACATGTAAATGTACACAAACATATATATATATATATATACACATTTATACATATACCATATATACTATATTGTTTATATAGCCTATACATCATATACTATAACATATTATACATGCTATATAATATATATGGTCAGATCCACAGTGTGTGACTATATATATATATATGTATATATATATATATATGTGTGTGTGTGTGTGTGTGTGTCTATATATGTATATATACATACACACACATATATACACACATATATGTATATATGTATATGTATATACATATATATACATATATATATATATATATTTATATATAACCTTTTCCAGCATGATTTCCAGGCCCAGGCCCTTCTGACCAGCTACATTGTATTCACTGACACTTAAAGATTTTAGCCTCATTTTTAACTTTAAACTATTAAGTGGAACTGTGAAGTGGGTGAATGCTTCTGGGTAACATTGTTCAGAAACATTCTTCTTTCTTATTCTTAATGCTCACCTATAATTTGTATTGAATTTGTATTCAATAAAATAAAACAAGTGTTGGATTTTTTGTTTGTTTTTAAGTGTCTACTGTTAGCAAAGAACTGGGCTAGCATTTCGATATCGTGTAATGCCTAGAAAAAAATATCATAAAAATTAGAAGCAAGTCCTGATTGAGATAAAAACTGTCATCACTAGCACATGTAATAAAGTAGAAAAAGTATGGAGGAAGGAATGCAATAAAATATATTTTTAAAGGAGCTACATGAGAAAAACACATTTCTTATTAAACAAATATACCCTACAAATTTCTACTTGCCATATGAAAAAGAAATATAAATCTTATGGCTATCAGGGCTTGAGCAATCTGAATATTAAAAGGACAATTTAGCCACAAGTTAGGAGATGCCCGAGTGGGTGGAAGGTGTTGAGTTTTGAACTAATTTAGCATTTCCCTATTTTCGGTCCATTTGGTGCTGAAATATGCTGTCAGGTAGTAACATGTTCTTTGACAACAAGTTGGCTTGGCAGGAGAGAAGCTCAAGAGTGATTTGTGCTTTTACTATTACATTTTCATTATAAGACATAGATCTTTACATAGGATGGCTCACTGCTCTAAGGTGGTAGCAGTTGGCTAGACCAGATAGTCCATGCACTGTTTAGTGATATCTGTCTTCTGTTGTTTGATGTCCACATGGGGACCCTTTTCACAGGCACTCTTAGTCTATATATCAGCTATTGGCTATCTTTCCATCACAAACCACAGCAGGCAAACTTAGCTTAAGAAAATCAAGTTAAAACTCTTTGTTAGGATTGCCCAGATTAAAATTAAATGTCAACAAATTGGTTATATACATAGCCTTGGAAAATATTTATTTACTTACTTATTTTGCATTTTAAGTTTTGAGAGTTTGGTCCAAGGAAAAGCACCATCCCCAACCCCTTTTTTACCTGTCTCGTAGTGTGTTCAACTCACACCTGTACCCCTTGTCAGTAGATATATTCTAAATATTTCAACTAGATAAATGAATTTAGATGAAATTTAATGAGGGGAAGTCTTTGGTAAAAGAGTAGTTTAAGAATCTCTGCTTTAAGCATATGGAAGTTTACAGTTGTGGGAAATGAGGCCCTAGAGGATTAGGCAGCATGCCCATGATCACCCAGAGAGTAAATGGCAAAGCTGAGGTCTAAATCTCAATAGGCTAACTCTGATAACTCTGAACTGAGCACTCAGTCTTCCCCCTGCAATATCATCTGGCTATTCATGGCACCACTACTTCCTTTACTCAAGAATAAATGAGACTGGAAGTTGGGTAATTCTAAAAGCAGATTCATTCTTTAATCTAATTTGAAAGTTTGGTTAAGAAATAACCAAGGGGCAGTAGAGCTGTATGAAGAATATCATGTTTATGTTCCAGCTTATCTCAAGCTCGGTTCAAAGAAAGCGATATTTTTGAAAATGATTTTTATTATAATTTCCTTTAACTTCACTGTTGATATCAAATTCCCACAAACCACATGCACAAATAGACACCAAAGTTGTTCCCTAAGGAAGGGAAATTCTCTGTTCTGAGAAAACACACACACACACACACACACACACACACACACACACAGACACACATTATTATTTTTCTTATAAGAATATAGCAATATGCAGTTGTTCATTCAATTGACCATTTTTTCTGTTTCAATTTTTCGGTAATATTAACAGCTGGATCCTAATAACCAGTTATAGAAGTCATGCTATTGATTATCTCAAACACCCTGGACCGACCATTTTTCAATGCAGAGCCTTCTTCCCCAGGATAACAGGACTCAGCAAACCTCAACCTAATTACCATTTGAAAACAGAATTTTTCCTTCCAGTTTATTTTTTTTCTTTAGAATGAATAGAAATACTTGCCTCATGCAAACCCAAACTAAAATCATCAAGAGAAAAACAACTTGACCTCCTCTCTCCCCACCCATTTAGTGCCAGGGACTGGTTGTTATTACCAACGAGGCCCCACCTAAGTAAGGCCCTCCTGTGGGTATATTATGGCTTTTAGAACACTGTTTATTGCATAAGGGTTAGTAATAATAACTAGTGCCTTAAGCATAAATGAGAAAATGAAGGGGTTGGATGAAATGAACTCAAAAGTCCCTGCTAGCTCTATGATTCTCAGGCCTAAGTCTGAAACAACTAATGTGTTTCTGAACATATTTCTAAATCCATTTGTGGTACTGTTGTCCTGATTTCTTGAATCTCTTGTGATTTTTGTATTTTCATTGCTAATCTGTGTATTATAGATTTCGGATATCTCTAACAACATATCCCATAATATGGATTTTTGTTAATAAACAGTAAGTTGCTTGCTAAAAACAAATTGGCTGCCCCAAATGACATTCGCCTGGCAGGCATCTTATTTCAATCAGATTCAGGAATATATAATACCTCAAAAAAGTGGATCTAAACTTGATTAACGCTTGACTTTAATACTTCCATATATCCATAGAGGATTTAGCTAATGAATTTCACATAGTGATAACCAAATTTGGACATGGTGTTGGACTCATTCTTCTTCCTTTAGTATTTCAGGGGTACCAGTGTACCTCAACTTATGCATTTGTTTATTCCTCTTCTTGCTATGTGACCCACCCATTTCCCTCACCCATTCTTGGTCATATATGTTATTAATGATATATATTATTCTACTTCTTATTAACAAAAAAATTATCCATTATATTTGTCACTATTTAAACTCACTCGGTAAATTCCCAGTCTCCTTTGGGTTTCTTGTAATTTTGGTCTTTTTAATATTGCAATATTGTTGTCTTATATCTTATACATTATGTTTTATATCATACTGGATATTACAAGTCATATAGCATCATCAGGAGAATATTGGCATTGGAAGGATGGGTTCTTGTAACTGCAAGCAAATGTTGGATCAGGGCCAATGAGTCTGTATAAGCACTCACGCTGGGGGGAGATACCCATCCCTTCTGATGACATTTCTTGAAACAGCCCTACTTCAAGGTAATTTAAATAACCTAGTAATTGCAGTCCTTAATTTGGCAAGTACAATAGGTTTGATATTTTACAAGCATTTCTATTTAATCCATCTTAAATAATTAAGCATTAAAAGGACATACTTTTAAAATGGGTAAAAGCTATTCCCATCCACCTTCTATCAACTGGTCAGAAACCCAAGAGAATGTCCCTGCAAGGAGTAAAAGCCAAATGGCAACTGATGTTCCTAGGACCATTACAATTCATCAGTATTCTCTGTCAGCCTTTTCCCATCTATGTGAAGTCTTCTGTATTTAAAGTTGTTGGGTGTATAAAATCGTGTTGAGACTAAGTGAAGGGTAGGTGAAAGAGAGACTCAAGCCTCCATGTTGCCAACAAAGGGATGTATAAGTAATCTATTCTCAATGATCTTGAATGTCTTTCACCCACCCTAATGAATGTCAATCTCCTAAGTATACTAGTCCAGCAGAGAAGAGGGGGAGGGGAGAGGGGCAAAAAGAAAGGGGAAAGAATAAGCAGGGGAGCTAGGCGGTGAAGTGGATAGAGCGCTGCCTGCAGTTAAGAAGATCTGAGTTTAAATCTGGCCTCAGACACTTACTAGATTATGACTGAGGAAAAGTCTATTAACCCTATTTGCTCAGTCTCCTCATCTGTAAAATGATCTGGAGAAGGAAAGGGCAGACCACTCAGTGTCTTTGCCAATAAAACCCCAAATGGGGTCATGAAGAGGCAAACACATCTGAAATTACTGAACAACAACAAAGAAAAGCATTTATATAGCATGAACTATACACTAGTCACTATGCTAAGCAATTTAAATATTATCTAGGGATGAAACAAGCAGGTCAAAAGTGAGAGAGGCCTTCCATGACTCTAGTGAGGATGATCTTCCGTGACTCTAGTGGTATGATAAGACAGCTTTCCTGAAGATCCCTGAAGATCCTCAGCATTTAAGGGCAGGTAAACAAGAGAAGGTTTCAAGAGAATGTGGGCCATATGGTTTGGTGTTGTGTTTTGAATCATAAAACCATTTGACTAAGGCAGAGTAGCCTTAATAGGTGCCCCTTCTAACGGACTTAGTGGTAGATGATAACTACCGTGTATTGGACATTAGCAGACCTAGAAGCCAGCAAGGAAATTGATCTGAAAGATGCAGAGGTCCAGAGGAGAACTTGGCCAGGACCTGAGCTACAGAGAAGGAAGCAGCACCATTGCCAGAGGCAGCCTCACCTCTGGTTACGCCAGTTTCACTGCAGAACTGGAGAAGGTATTGGACAAAGGGCAATGGGGAACAGGGAATGGGAACAGCAAAGAAGAACTACCAGAGAAAAAAGTAATGCGACCTTGTCTAAAAGGGAAAATTATTTTGGGAAAGGAAACTCTAGCTTCCCCCTCACTGAAATCCCACCAAGACCTGTAAGAAACAGCAACCATAGAGGTCTCTGAGGTGAGGGCTTCAGTGGCTGGGAGGTGGGTCAGAGGGGAGGAATGATGCCCTAAGGCAGGGGTGGGGAACCTGAGGGCTCAAGGCCACATGTGGCCCTCTAGGTCCTCAAGTGTGGCCCTTTGACTGAATCCAAACTTCACTGAACAAATTCTCTTAATAAAAGGATTTGTTCTGTACAACTTGGACTCAGTCAAAAGACTGCACCCAAGGACCTAGAAGACCACAAGTGGCCTAGAAGACCCAGGTTCCCCACCCCTGACTTAGAGGTTCAGATCCCAATCCTGGTGTCCATCAATCCTGTAAATAATGATGTGTGTTGAGTCTGAGTGTTGGCAAGGGGAGTTAAGAGCTACCTTTGGGAGTATGCTACTGTTCTTCAGCATCTGGTAAGTTTAATAAGCTAAAAGAGTGAGAAATAGTCAAAATGAATCTAGGATCTTTACATCGGGAGGGAACCTCAGACACAGATATGTACACATAAACATATTTACATATAAACCCATGCATATATACACGTATGTAGATGTATATATGCATGTGTGCATACACATACAGCTTTATATGTAGATGTATAGATATGCATATATGCACAACTACCCAATGCATTCATATATATATATATATATATAACAGAAATGCATGTGCATACATGTATGTGTCCATACATTTATACATGCATGTGAACGAACATGTGTAGACATGTACATAATGTGTGTGCATATGCATACATCATACATTTATGTGAACACATGTAGTGTGGTATGCATATCCAAGACTGTAGGCCATCTTTGCAGTGGCATGTCACAGTCTTGGATACATATATTTCTCATCTTCCTGAGTTCAAACCTGGCCTCAGATACTTCCTAGCTGTGTGACCCTGGGCAAGTCACTTAACCCTATTTGCTTCAGTTTCCTCATCTGTAACATGAGCAGGAAAAGGAAATGGCAAACCATTCCAGTGTCTCTGCCAAGAAAACCCCAACCAGAGTCACAAAGTGTTCAACAAACATTGGATCTAACTTTGTCTCTTTGCAATGAAGAATCACTGACCATCCATGCTCTTCAATAAGTGGCTTGAGCGTATGTGCCCCAAAAGTGACCTAGGTCACCATCCCATCCATGCCTGCTCCATAGGATGATGCTCCCACAATTCCATCTCAAACCTGACTCCACGTGATGATCTCCATGGGCTCCTGTCCAAAGATCAATGCTCAATTTTTATTATCTCCATTACCCTGGAGTATGATATATACATATATATATATATACACACACATACATATATATATATATATAGGATCATAGATTTAGGACACCTCAACAGTCATCTGGTACAAACCTTTAATTTTGTAGACAAAAAAGCTGAAGTCCAATGATGAGCAAGTAGACTTCAGAAAAACCTGGAAACACTTGAATGAACTGAAGCTGAGTGAAGTGAGTAGAAGCAGGAGAACTTTGTAACAGCAACAATGTGCAATAACTAACTTTGATACACTTATCTCTTAGCAATGCAAGGAACCAAGACAGCTCCAAAGGACTCATCATAGAAAATGCTGTCCACATACAATGGAGTCTGAATGCAGATTGAAGCATATTATTTACTCTCCTCTCTCTTTTCTGTTTTGTTTGTTTGTTTCTTCTTTCTTGTGGTTTCTCCCATTGGTTATAATTTTTCTTTACAACATGACTGGCGTGAAAATAGGTTCAATATGAACGTATACTGTAGCACCTATATCAGATCACATGCCATCTTGAGGTGGGGGGAGGAGAGAGATGAGGAGAAAATTTGGAATTCAAAATCCTATAGAAGTGAATGTTGAAAACAAAAAAATAATTAATTTTAAAAATAAAGAAAACCGAAGTCCAGAGATCTTAAAGGATTTGCCTATGGCCAAGTAGATAAGGAAGATCAAATCTCACACTATCTTATTTAAAATTTATTTAGTAAATTATTTTTCCCCAGTTATATGTAAAAACATTTTTAAAACTCATTTTAAAATTTTGCATTCCAAATTCTCTCCCTTTCTCCCTCCCCAACACCTTCATTGAGAAGGCAAGCAATTTTGTATAAGCTTTACATACATAGTCATGCAAAACATTTCCCTATTAGGCATTTTGTGAAAGAAAATATAGACCAAAAAACCAAAAACCTTAAAAAAGTAATATTTTAAAAATCAGTATGCTATAATCTGTATTCAGATACCATCAGTTCTTTCTCTGGGGATGAATAGCATTTTTGCTCATAAATCCTTCAGAGTTGCCTTGGATCATTGTATTGCTGAGAATAGCTGAGTCATTCACAGCTGATCATCTTACAATATTGCAGTTACTTTGTACACAGTACATTTCGCTTTGCATCAGCTCATTTAAGATCAGGTTTTTCTGAGATCATCCTGCTCAACATTTCTTATAGAACAATAATATTCCATCATAATCACACACCACAATTTGTTCAGCCATTCCCCAAATGGTGAGCATCCCCTCAATTTCTAATTCTTTGCCATCACTAAAGATCTAAGTATTTTTTGTACATATAGATAATTTTCTCTTTTTTTATCTCTTTTGGGATACAGACCTAGTAGTGTTATTCTAGGTCTAAGTATATGCATAGATTTATAGACCTTTAGGCATAGGTCCAAATTGCTCTACAGAATGGTTGAATTGGTTCACAACTCTACCAACAATTCATTAATGTCTCATTTTTCCCACACCCCCTTTACCAGCTGTCATTTTCGTTTTCTGTCCTATTAGTCAATTTAATAGGTATGTTTTAATTTGCATTTCTCCAATCAATAGTGAGTTAGAGTTTTTTTTTTATATGGCTGTAGTTTTGATTACTTCATCTGAAAATTGTTCATATCTTTTGATCATTTATCAACTGGGGAAAATGTCTCTTATTTTATGAATTTGACTCAGTTCTCTACGTGTTTGAGAAATTTATCAGAAAAACTTGCTTCAAACTTTTTTTTTTTCATAGTAATGATTGCTAGCTGTATTTCCCTCCATCCTATTCCCCCCACCCCTATTTATTCTATTTTCTCTCTCCTTTCACCCAGTCCCTCCTTAAAAGTGTTTTGCTTCTGACTACCACCTGCTCTAGTCTGGCCTCACTTCTTTTACCAACCACACTTCTTTTATTCACTTTCCCTTCTACTTTCCTATAGGGTAAAAA
>CM053626.1:49825523-49841444 GCA_028646595.1 Phalanger gymnotis
AAAGGAAAGGAAAGGAAAGAAACAGAAAGAAAAAAAAGAGAAAAAAAGAAAAGAGAGAGTCCAAGAAAGAAAGAGAGTCCAAGAAAGAGAGTCAGAGGTATTTAGGGTTAAGGGGCCATCTTTTGACTCACTTCCTAAGGAATTATTTTCTTCCAGGGGCTTTTGTATCTCCTTTTCCATTTTACCAATTCTACTTTTTAAGCATGCTTTTTTCCAGTGAATTTTTGTGCCTTGTTTTCCATCTGACCAATTCTGTTTTTTAAGGCATTCTTCTCCTCATTGACTTTTTGTACCTTTATTTTATCCTTTGGCCTAGTATGTTTTTAGGTGTTATTTTCTTCAGTATTTTTTTGTATCTCCTTTAAGCTATTGACTCATTTTTCATGACTTTCTTGCATCACTTTCATTTCTCTTTCTAATTTTTCCCCTACCTCTCTTACTTGATTTTCAAAATCCTTTTCGAGGTCTTCTGTGGCCTGAGACCAATACATATTATGCTTGCAGGCTTTGGATATAGGAGTTTGGGCTTTGTTATCTTCTGAATATGTGTTTTGATCTTTCTTGTCACCATAGTAACAAATTTTTGTTGTTGTTTGCTTATTTTCTCAGCCTATTTCTTAACTTTTAATTCTTTGATAATGTAGGGCTCTGCTTCCAGGGTGGAAGGTACACTGTCCCAAACTTCATGGGTTTTGTGCAGATATTTTCAAAGATCTGGGGGACCTGTAAGCTTTCACTTCTTCCAAGGCAGTAGAATCTAAGGAGATACGTGTTTACTACACTTCTGGCCTATGTTCTGATGTGTGAGCGACTACAACCACTCTTTTCTCCCCTGGAACTATGAGGAAGTTCCCTGCTCCACTATGGCCACAAGCTTTGGAATGCTAGGGCTCCTTCTTGCCCTAGGACTGCCACCCAGGACTGCTACTCAGACCTGAGTATGGGCAAAGCAACACAGTCCTGCTTCAGTGCTAGCAAAGAGATCCCTGTTATTTCCTTCTGACCACTTGTTCGACCCCCTTACCATTTGAAGACTGAGAGCTCTGGAAGCAGCCACTGTCACTGCTACTTCAATGGGTCCCAACGTCTGCTCCTGCTTTATGGGGGCCCAGTCTGTGCAGGCATAGCCTGTGCTGGACTGTGCCCCACTCTCACCCTGGTATGGCAGATCTTTCCTGCAGACTGTCTTTGCCTGGAAAATCATTTCGCCCCATCCTTCTGTGTGTTCTGCTGGTCCAGGAATTGGTTTATGGCATTATTTAAAGGTGTTCAGAGTGGTTTTGGGGAGAGCTCATGCAAATTGCTGCCTTTTTTCTTTCATCTTGACTCTGCCCCCTATTTCAAATCTAACACTGTTTTGACCACATCACATTATATTGATAACTAATAATCCCAATTCTTTCCTTCAGAATCTCCAATGGCTGTTATAATTTGGCTTCACAATGAAGCCAATTCTAAATTCACAAAACCAAAGGATCTAAAAGTTAGAAAATTAGAAAGGATCTAAAAAATTAGAGTCCATTTAGTTCAAACCATACCTAAGAATTCCCTCTTTAAGACTATCAAAAATAGAGTATAGAAACCCTCATAAACCCAATGTGTATTAATTGTCAATGAACTTATTTAAATCGGTTTTATTGCAGAAACACTAAATGCTCATTATCATCATCCCTGCCCTCGTAATTTTTCTTGGTCCAGTGGAATTTCATTGCAGAACAGTTTTCTTAAAGTTTGAGCTTATCTTCCCCCTCAGTCTTAGAAGAAAAAATAAATAGTTCTGGTGTAGTCCTTTAGAAATTGAGTATTTTTTTTTTCTTTTTAAATAGTAGTCTGACAGCTTGGAACCAGAGGAGATGATGTGGCATGTTACCAAGCACAGACCCTGGGTTCTGACTCCATCTCATGGCACCTCTCTCTAATCTTCTACATGCCCTTTTGGCCCCTGTGCTAACTCTAAGGCACTTTGATATTTCAGAATAGGATGTCAATTTAACGAAGCATTCTTTTTTAACCATTTGTTCTAATTGTTGAAGGCAGAGCTGTTTGGCTGGCTGACATATGTTTTAGTTTTAGTTTATGATAAATGGAATGTTTTGTTTGAATTTGTTCCTAAACATCATAAATAACGATGGGGAGGAAAGATGGAAGTTAAAATGTGGCAAAAATTAAGTTAAGCTTCCACCAAGAAGACAGATTATCCTTCTAATATAAACTTATTTTTTTGGTAACTGTGGGATGTGTTAGTTGCTTCCTACCTAATAAAAGCACAGATCCATTGCCTCCTGCCAGAAGTTTGTTCTTTCCTCGAAATTCTCAAGGGAAAAAGATGTATTCTCTAAGTATACTCTCTTTCTTACTAAATGGCAGGAAATAGAGAAGCATCTTGTAGGGTGAAGGTCACCCTCTACTTGGAAAATCCATTCAATTCAAAAGCTTTTATTAAACACTAAGTATATTTGATGCTGGTTTTGGGCCATGGGCACAGAGATGAAAGAAGATCCAAACCCAGCATTGATTTGCTTAGAGACTGGTTATTTCTAAACCAGGCACTGCCCATCAGCTCCACTAGGAGCAGTAAAGTAATGCAGATGTGGAGGCCATGTCTGAATGGGATGGAACTCCAACATTCTTTCTCTAATTTTGAAGGGGGAAGGCACCAAATGGTACCTTTTCAATATGCTGCCATAGAGGGGAAGTTAGGAACTCCAGATAATTACATATCAGAGGACTTGGTGAATAGCCCAGTAACTGAATCTACAAAGTTGTTGGTACCACTTTGGTTATACCTTCTTTTAATGGCTTATCCTCAAGATAGCTTTGTGGTTCATATATAGAGAATAAGACAAGATAAAATTCAAAATGGAAGATCTGGAAAGACCATGAGGAAACAACTAGTCCCACCCTCTTTTTTGTTTTGTTTTGCTTTTTTTTTTTTTTTTTTTTTTTACAGATAACAACAAAAACAAGAGTAACACCTGAGGCACAGAAAGACAAAGATCACATAATCAGCCTGGTGCTCTTTAACATTTTAGGTAAATATATAGAATACAGAGGACTTAGGAATACAATTATCCCTTCCACATGAGGGAAGGGTGGCAGGGGGAGATGTTAGGGGCCAAGAAGATCCGTGATCTGGAATATCCTTGTAAAAATTTTTGACCCTCCCTTTATACCAGAGAAGAAGTCTAAATTATTATGGTATTAAAAGATGAAATATGTCGATATTATATAATACCATACAGCTTCTGCATTTCTGAGTTTCTAAACTTTTTCTGTGTCCTCTGCTGGCCTTCATCTATTGGCTGCAGCTTCCACGAAACTCTCCCAAAATTCCCATTCATTTTCTTATGCCAACCCACAATATATAGAAATCATGATGGGGAAAGTCATGATGTGGAAAGGATAACTGTATTGACTCCTCAGGTCACACGTTTAAGATAACCTAACTGCTATTGGCCTGCTATTGTGAGTCAGCTGGGTGGTACAGTAGATGACTGGACCTAGAGTCAGGATAGACCTGAGTTCAAAACTGGCCTCAGACACTTCCTAGCTGGGTTAGGGCTATGTGATCCTAAGTGAGTCACTTAACCCTTGGTCTGGCTTAGTGTTCCATCTATAAAATAGCAGTAATAATAGCATCTGCTTCTCAGGGTTGCTGTCAGAATCAAGGGAGATAGTAATTGTAAAGTGTTTTGCAAAACTTAGAGCACTACCTAAATGTTTTATTCTTATTAGTACTACTATTATCCTTTTATTAAAGTCGAACTGCAATAGATGATTGAAGCAATTAATATTTGGCAAAAATAAAAATTAGTTCAGACTTTTTCCCCCCCTTGGAAATGGGGCCAGGAGGAGATACAGAATCTTGATATTCTCAGTATAAGTAACTCCAGCAATGGAAACTACCAAAACAGATGCAGAATTGCAACCCATTTGTGACTTTAATATCTTAGATAGTTGTACGGAGGCCCTGAGAGCTCAACTGATTTCTCCAGGGTTTAACAGCAAGAGTGGAAAGATATAGAAGGAATGAAGGTATCCACATGAGGAATGATTTTGAAGTCTGCAAAATCAAGAGCAATGGGAGGTGTTAGAGTAAGGCAGGAGGAAGGTTGGCCAGCCTACGCCCATCCATAAAATGAATACCCCAAAAGGAACTTACCAAAGGAGAAAGGGGCCAGCCTGGCATAGGCAGGGGTGGGATTCAGCCAGTTCACACCAGGTCACCGGGGTAACTAATTTTACATTAAGTTAAGCGAACTGTTGTTAGCGGGGTGGGGCCTGTGCCCACCGCATCTGCAGCAGCGGGCCTCAGCTGGTTCTGTGGAGGACAAGTTGTTAATTTATTTGATTCCTACCACTGGGCACAGAGATATTCCAGGGTAAGAAGGTAATAGGTATAATTGGATATTCTAGGACAAGGAGATCACAGGTCCTGATGGAAGTTCTGGGATGATACAACAGCTTACCTATGGTTTTAAAGTCCAGAAAACTAAGAATAGAACCAGAGAGGAATGAAGGTTGGTCAGCCTGAGTATTTTCCACAAATTAGAGGCTTCTTGAGGAACTCACCAATGGGAGAAATGGGCAAGCCTGCTGAAGGGATAATCCAGGATGAGAAGGCCTAAGGGATTGTTGAATATTCCACTACAAGGAGGTACCAGGTGAGCTTGGCTGGATATTCAAGGATAAGACAGCAACTAAGGCATATTTTTGAAGTCCAAAAAAGCAATGGATACCTGTTTTCTTTTTAGATAAGTATGTAGTACTGTGTTCCAAAGTGCAGAAGTTGTAGCCAAGCTTAGCAAGAGTAGAAGGGGAAGATTTGGGTTATAAGTAGTAGCAAGAGTGAAGAAAACAGTACCCTTTGCACTGGACTAGAGCTGTATCTTTATAGCAAGTGAGAGTCCATGGTATTCTCATGGTAATTTGGGCCCTACTAAAGTCAGTTTGCCTGGTACATTCAGGTAAAGACTGCAATAACCTGGGCATGTCTTCTGGGCAGATGACAAGTTGTAGCTTGGGTAAGCAAGAAGCTTACTCTGATAACTATCAGTGGGAACTTTGGCACTCACCAACAGGCTACACCTTGAAAAATAGATAAAATGAATTTTCAGGGTCAGTTCCCACAATGGAAGAGAAAGTAATGAGCCAACTCAGGTTATTCATTTTGAAAGGTTATAACCTTGGGTGGAGAATTGTGAGAGAAACTTAAAAAAAAAACAATGAAATGAATTAGCATTATTTTGGGGAAAGAAAAGTCAATTCAGATGGCAATTCCTTGATACAGATTGAGTTTGGGCAAGTGACTTCACCTGTCTATACTCACTTTTTTCATCTTTAAAGTGAGTTTACTCTCAATTTCTAAAGTATTTGCCAGTTTTCTAAATCTACAATCCTATGGTATGAGACTGAAAAAGCATATGAGGCTGTACCTAACACTAAAGACCAAGGCAAGTGTCAAGAATGATAGATTTTTCAAAGTTCACGATAGGATTTTTCTAACAAATCAGCAGGAAAGAATGGGGAAAGTGATCTGTTCGTGTACTAACAAAGTATAGGCAAACACTGAGACAATAACCCTCCTATTGCAATAGAGTAATATTTCACCAGAGATGAATACCTGATGAATCATCCAAGGAGCCTGTGTAAGGTCATTGTTAGGGGTAATATCAGCATCAGCATCTCCATTTGCCTGGGGGTAGCATGTGGTTGTGCATTTCCACTAGGTTGGGTATCAGGAAATTTGGATATTAGTCGTAGCTCAGGTGTTATAAAATCTTATAACCTTAGGTTTCTTTGGCTCTTCATTTGATTATGCTTACATTGAGGAAATTGAACCAGATGAGTTTTAAAGTTCCTTCCAAATATAAAATTTGATTTTTCTACAGGTACCTTTTCTGAAATACTAGATTGTTGTCCTTTAGGCTTCCATTGGACTCTCCATGATTAATTTTAGTGAGGAACATGCATATGTCCATGGTTTTATTATACTCAGCTTTATTCAGGTTTACTTAGAAGTGTCCGCAGTACTGGGCATGGAGGTAGACACCTGTAACCCTTAGGAGGTTAACGCTGGCAAATCCCTTGACCTTGGAAGTTCTGAACTAAAGTGTTAGGTAACATAATGATTCAAGTCAATCCAAAAGGAATAATGATGAAGCCTACTATCCACCTTCAGAAAAGCAACTGATATTGTTTGAATACAGACTGAAGCACGCTATTCTTTCCTTTATTTCTGTTTTTGTTTTAATTTTATTAGAGTCTTCTTGTAGAAATGACTAATATGGAAATGTTTTATATAGTTGAACATGTATAGCTTGTATCATTGCTTACCATTTCAGGGACAGGGGAGAGGAGGGAAAGAGGGATAGAATTTGGAACTCAAGACTTTAAATAAAAATGTTAAATAAAGTGGACTAGGCTAATCTGGCAACCATACTAAATTTGGCATCAATATGATGAAACCTCAGGAGCAGGAGTCCCCAGTTTGCCTAAAGGGAAGTAAACTGGCCCATGTCAGAAATGGAGCAGACCAAGGGTACCATGTGACTCAGTAGTGGGATTTAGTCCATTGGCAGCCTTCAGATTTCTAGCCCGTGCAAGATAGAGATACCAAAGATGGATAGATAGATTGATAGATAGATAGATAGACAGACAGACAGACAGACAGACAGACAGACAGACAGACAGACAGACAGATAGATAGATAGATAGATAGATAGATAGGTAGGTAGATAGATAGATAGTGAAGAATCCAAGAGGACTCCTAGCTTGTGAGCCTGAAAGACTTAGAGGATAATGTTGCCCTCGTTAGTAATAGAGAAGATTTTAGATAAATATCTGTAGGCTCCACCTTATACAAATTAGAAATATGCTGCCATTTAAATTGTTTTATATCTAAAATCCCTTCTAGTGCCTAATATTGTGCTTGGCAGACAGTAGATATTAATAAATGTGTATTTCATTTTATGACATGATAGTAGAGGAAAGATACAAGTAAAAGGAAGGGCCTTGTACTCACATCCTAAGTATCTCCCTATATTTGCTGTCAAATTGCTGAAATTAAATTTTTTTTCAGGGAGTAGGAGCATTGAACCTGTCATTTTATTTTTCCTTGTAGAGAAAGTAAGAAGTTATTTGCCTGTGGTCACAGGAATAATGTATATCAGAAGCAGTGAATGAACTAATCTCCTTGATTCCAAGATCAACTAGGCCATGTTGCCTTTTGTGATGTGGCCCATCCCATACAGTATTAATATCAGATCAAAGGAGCAGGTTTCAATGGGACAGAAAAAGCCAAGGACATAGGAGTATTGGTTACCTTCAAGGACATTGAGGAAAAAATTACTCAAAAGGGAAGGAAGGCAAGTTAATCTTACCTTTCACAATTTGTTGACTAGCAAAAGCTGACTGGTTCATTTTTCAAGAACTGTGTAACTTAGGTCAAAGCAGCAAAAGATCAAGGTCTTTCCCTGTAGTATCTCTCTTACCCGATCACCTAGCTAGCTTCTAAGTCTTTCCTTAGTTTTATATTAAATAAATCCTTGTGTATTCAATTTCTGCCAAAAAGAAAATTCCCTTTCACTTAAAGATGAGAAAACTGAGGTACAGAGAGGAGGGCATTTGCCCCCAAAATGTGCTATTATTGTTAAAGATCAACTGCAGGCTAAAATTAGAAGAGAAAAGAAATGTTATTAAATCCATCAAATTGCCTATTTATTGTTCTGTTGTGCAACATAAATCTTTACTAGTTCATTCAGGATCCTGGACTGTGAGTAGAGCTTCTAGTCACTGAATGCAAATTCAATATTGACTGATATTCCCAGAGGTAACTGATTCAAACCAGTAGGTCCCGGGAGTGATGGGCACGAATTTAGTATGGAATTAATTATGAAAATGCCAGATTTTAGGCATCATGTGTACTAAGTATGCCAGAAGACTTAGAGGTGAAAGGGACCTTAGAGATCATTTCATCCAATTCTCATTTTTTACAAATAAGAAAATTGAAGACTCTCTAGGGATAGGTCCTTCCAAGGTCACCTGGATAGTATTGGGGTGCAATCTAAGTATGAGTCAATTATGTGATGTCATAGCCAAAAAATCTAATGTCACCTTGGCACTACGTTAAGAGCTATAGCTTCTAGAACCAAGGCAGTGAGCGTTGTTGCTTCACTCTGTCCTGGTCAGTCGACACCTAGAATATTGTGATCAGTTCTGAACATCACAGTTTAATTATGGCATTTATAAACTGGAAAGAATCCAAAGGAAGACAATAAGAATGATGATGGACCTTAAGCACAAACCATATAAGGATCAGATTAAGGAATCAGGTGTATTTACTCTGACATAGAGATCAGTCAATCAATCAAGATTATTATTAAGCACTCTGCCAGATACTGATAAGTACCAGGGATACAAAAAGAGGCAAAAGACAGTCCTCGCCTACCAGGAAGGAGCTTACAGTTTAACAAGGGAGATAACATGCAAGCAAATACACACAAAGCAAGCTATATACAGGATAAATAGGAAATAATTAATGGAGGGGAGTCACTAGAATTAAGGGGGTTTGGGAAGGCCCAATGTTTTGGGGAAAAAAAAACTAGACTTGAAATCAGATCTGAATTTGAGTAGCAATTCAGACATTCACTATCTATTGTATCACCTTCGTAAGCTTCCATATGTCATCTGTAAAATAGGGATGATATGGGAGCAACCTACCTAACAAAGTTGTTCTGGTGAGAGTGTTTTTTGCAATCTATAACATAATATGTGCACAGGAGCAATGATAATGGCATAGGCATATTGTTTAGACACAAATATTGTGTGTGCAGATGATGGTGACTAATTAAGAAAGATTGGAATTTCTATTCCAAGGAAATAGATAGCCTAATAATAGCTTGCATTTCCATAGTGCTTTAAGATTAGCCAAGAATTTTACATCCTTTATCTCATTTGATTAAGACAACAACCCTATGAGTTAGGTGCTATCATTATCCTAGTATTATAGATGAGGAAACAGACTGAATGAGGTTAAATGACTTGTTACTTATAGCTAATAAACTATAAGTAAGATTTGAACTCAGGTCTTCCTGACTCCAAGGCCAGTGCTCTAACCGCTATGCTACCCATCTTCTACTGTAACAGTAACAGTTCACATTTCTATAGCAGTGGAAGGTTTTCAGAGTGCTTTACGAAACTATCTTGTGTCCTCAGCACACTCTCGTGAGACAGGTGTTATTATTATCTCTATTTTATAGATGAGGAAACCGAAGCTGAGAAATTGTCAAGAGCTGTAGTATTGTCACTATCAATAGTCAATATGCATTTATTAAGTGTTTGCTATATACCAGGCACTGTGCTAAATACTAGGGATACACAAAGTAATGAAAAACAATAGTCCCTGATTTCAAAGTGCCCTGTGCATTTTAGGGCAAATCTAATGGGAGAGACTTGGAAACTTTAGCAGGGAAGAGGGAATGAGTGCTGGATTTTAAGTCATGAGGGAGAGTTCAAATCTAGTCCCAGACACATGCTAATTATAAAACCTTGGCCAAGTCACTTGAGGTTCCCCCTCTAGAATAGAGATAATACCATTGATAGTTGTTGTCCTTCATTCTCGAAGAGGACCAAAATGACATCACTATGCTAGAGTCAAGTTACAGTGTGTCTGACTATGGCTGATCAGACCAAGAAGAGCTCGGAATGTTCTACCACAGATGGGTCACAAATAGTCCATGTGAACATTTGGCAATATTATTGAACTACCTACCTCAAAGAGCCATTTGGAAAAATGTCCTCTATAAACCTTCAATTGCTATATTTTAAAAAGTTTGTTGTAATTATTGTTTCTGTATGGAATGCAGATGACCTCCTAATGTCCTTCCAACTAAAGCTCAACATGGTCAGGGAAGCGCGGCTCTATATTTTGGCAGGGATTGCAGAGCAGCCTGGTGAAGAGACACATAGGGCCTCCCCACTGGAGGTCCGGGGGAAGACTGAGAGAGACGGAGAGCTGAAGTCTGACTTTATCTGGGGCCAAAGTCCGTAAAGCTCTGGCACTTTTCTACCTACTTTGTTTCTCTTCCTGTGTTTGTAGGAGACCAAGCTCCCACCCCTTCTGCACTACCATCTGTCCCACAGCTGTTGTGGGAATGAGGGAGCATAAGTGACAGTAGCCTCTTATGAACTGTGGAGCTGACTGAGTCTGGCTAGGCACGGTTGTGGCAAGAGAATGGCCGTAATGTAGCTGTTTCTACATTACTACGTGAAAAAAGAAAAAAGAAAAAAAACAAATAAAATCACCTCATCTGGGAAATTGGGCTTATAATGGGAATGTGATTATTCTGAACAGCAGTAGTGAAAAAGAACCAATATAATAACCCATTCATTACATAAAAATACCCATAGTAAAGTGAAGGCTGGCAGTGTACTGAGGATCACCAGCATTTATGCCTCGCTTAATAGGAAACAATATGCCCCCAACTAATAGAGTTGCAGAATGTTTTCTGTTAACACAGGTAGTGACCAGAAACTGAATAAATGATTGCAATTTAGTCATAATGTTTTATAAAAATTCCAGGGGACTCCAATTGGTCTTGCTGGTTTCTCTATTATTTTGCACTGCTATGCATACATTGCATCATCAACACTGCAATTGCATTAACCCCTCGGTATTTTCTGTGACCAGGACACCTGATGCTAAACAGAACAAATATGGCCTACATTAAGGCTAAGAAGCAGAATTTTCTGACTCTGGGCTTTACATGTTATATCCCTTCTGTTATCATGAGGTTAGCCTTTAAACCCAGCTCCCTCTGAAGCTCATAGACTGGACCACAATAGGTCCCTGCCCAAGTTCCACTTAATGGCTGTATTTTGGTACCTCCTGGCTTAGAGTAAAAGTTAATGCTCTTTGGAAGAGCAACCCTGAGGATCTTCCCCTCCAAGCTTGATTTTTTCTTTCATTGAAGGGGCCATCCCTTGACTCACTTCTTAAAGAGGCCTATTCACTGAATGGGCCTTACCTCACTCTAGGTGAGTAGATGAAAAGGCCTTAGCCTAAAAGGGCCAAGGTCTCCCATTGCATCCTGGGTCATCTCCAGTCATTCTGAAGAATATCTGGTCACTGGATCCAGATGGCTCTGGAGGAGAAAGTGAGGCTGGTGACCTTGCACAGCCCTTCCTCATTCAAACCAAAGTCAACTGCAAGTCATGTCATCATTTCTCTGCTGCCATGATCCTCTTCGAAAATGAAGGATAAACACAACAATAAGGTTAGCACTTGTGACCACTGGGCATTCTAACCTTTTTCCAACTAAGGATGGGAAGAGAAGCACATCTGAATTTCATTACCTCACTTATTAAAGCTCAACAGAAAGATCTGTGGATCATGAGCCCACCAAAAGGAGATTAACGTAAGTCCCCATGCATCTTCACTCACACTCTGACTTGCGAAATAGTGGGAAGAGCATTGGATTTAGAGGGATAAAACTTGTGTTCAGATTACAATTCTGCCTTTACACATTACTTCCTGACACATGCTACTCTTTGATCCATTGGCTGTTCCACCAACAAGACACTCTATCTCTTGGCTCTAAGCATTTTCTCTGACTGTCCCCTATTCCTGGAATATTCTCCCTCCTCCACTCAACCTACTGACCTCCCTAGCATACTTTAAGTCCCAACTAAAATCTCCTCTTCTACTGGAAGGCTTACCCAACCCCTTTTAATTTTAGTGCCTTCCCTTTGTTAATTACTTCTTATTTATAACTTAATAGTTTGCTCTGTATGTACTTGTTTGCATGTTGTCTCCCCTCCCTAGATTAGAAGTTCCTTGAGGGCAGGGATTGTCTCTTACCTCCTTTTGTATCCCAAGTGCTTAGCACAATGCTTGGCACACAGTATAAACTTAATAAATGTTTATGGACTGATTCACTTAACTTCCCTAGATTGTTATTGTCATTGAGTTATTTCAATCTTGTCTCTTTGTGACCCCATTTGGGGTTTTCTTGGGAAAGATCCTAGAATGGTTTGTCATTTCCTTCTCCAGCTCATTTTACAAATGAGGAAACTGAGGCAAACAGGTTAAATGATTTGGCCAGGGTCACACAACAAACTTTGTCTGAGGTCCAATTTAAATTTAGGTCTCCTTGACTGCAGGCCCAGGTCTCTATCTTCTGTACCACTAGAGTTTTCAAATCTGTAGATCAAATAATTTGAACCAGAAGGTTCCTCTCTGCTTTAAGTCCATGATATCTTCAATGATTTCTTCTGGACGTATTGCCATAAACAAGTCTTTTGGTCAATTCAGTTTTCAAGACTCTTCTTTTTTTTAATCAATCACTAAATTCTTTTTTCCTTTTATATCCTATAGGTTTCTGAGCATTATATCCTCCTGGGTTGAGAAGAGTAGAGAAATCCTCTAGGTCTTTCTCATTCATTCTCCCTTTCAGTCAGGCAACAAGCAGGCTAAAGGGAAGAATCTCTGGCCTAATACTAGTAGCTTCATGGTCACCAACAAAGGGACATTTTACTTGATTTTAATAGAATTTATAATCATTCTTTTGTAGGAAATGATATAGCATAAGACTACATGAGTGATAGAATCACTAACCATACATAGTTATTAGTACTTCTTGCCCCATGCCTTCTGTCACTGCTTTATCCTATGTAGGGCATTATCCTACATATAAAAATCCTGGAAGAGCTAAGAATCATTAAAGTGTATCAACATAGGAACACTTAGAATACTTTTAGTCTCTCTCATTTTCTATTTGAGGAAACTGAGTCCCAGAGAGGAACAACTTGACTAAAATTGGTTATTTAATGACAAAAGATGTGATTCTTTCCCCTAACTTCAACAAGCTGTCATGTTTTGACTGCTCATTCTGAAGGCTTATTCCAATCCACCCTCCCCACAGTGAAATCCATTGAGCTATACCTTTATTACATCTTCTTGTTTCCATATACGGCGACATTTCAAGTGGATTCCTTTAATTGATATTCCTTTTGAATATTCCTTTATAGAACCAGAAATAAGATGTAGCACTTTTGACTCCAGTTCTCAGATTCTACTGTAAGCCAGATATCTTTCCCACACATTGAGACTGCTAATGGGAAATTAAAAGCAGCAAAACAACAGCTGGAATCCCACATCTGACACCATTTACATTGAATGCTGAGTAGTTCACACTTGAAGTTGCTCCCCTGCAATCATCAGACTTGCATATTTTGCTTCACTGTTCAGACTGTTCTACCCCTTTTGCAAATGTATTTTCTCCTGCTTTAATTTAGCTGAAGGTGCTGACAATTGTCCTAGTCTCCTCCCAAATTCCAGCTTCAGAACATTGTCTGATAGAATTTAGAACTGAAACTGTCCTGAAAGATCATAAGTCCAAAGGATGTTTTTCTCTTTTTTTTTGTTTTGTTTCACTTTCTAGAAGAGGATATGGAGACCCAGAGAGAGGACTTGCCCAAAGGCATGCAGTTATAAATTGCATAGCCAAGATTCAGACCTATGTCCTTTGATCCTCAGATTTGCAGCTCATTTCACCTTGCTAATGTCTTGTGGGTTTAGGGAGCAGGCAAAATCTTTATCACTCAATACAAAACTATTTAAGTTTGCTCAGGTCAAACAGCCATAAAAAACAGGTATTGGAAATGTTTCTGCATCTGCTCCCCAGTGGTTGCCATTGTATACCTTATTAACAGGTTTTTTTTTTTTTTTTTTATGTTGGTTTGATTTATCTGGAAGCAGGAAAAAATTCCCCAACAAGAAAAAACTTGGGCGGCTCCTTGGATCTTAGTGTCCATTTTCTTCCCCATCCCCTCAGACTTCCTCCCATGTGAAGAGGAGAAAAAAAGAGTATACTAATTTTCACTTATGTGAAATGCATTATTGACCATCTTGCATCGGAATCCTTCTCAACCTCTTTCATCTCCACTAAAGTGAATCATTCTGAAGGAGTGAATTCAAATGTAAAAAAGAAATTGTAAAAATCAACAGGGAGGGTAAGTAGAATTGGTGAGAAAATTTAATGCAAAATTGATAATTTTTGAAGACATACCAGAGTACATATACTAAACTACCTTTGAACCTGGAAAGGAACATATATATCAGGAGATAAAACAGTAGCAAACTGAAAGGTAGTGGGTAAGGGCAGGGTTGTTATATTTGTCTCTGATAAACTCTTCATAGTGCATTCACATACAACAGCTCTCTGATCAATAAAAAATTAAAAAAAAATTATCTATTTTTTTTTAGAAAGCCTGAAATAGCTAGGTAGCTTATTGGAGGGGATTCTGGGCTTAGAGTCAGGAAGACTCCAAGTCAAAATCCTACACTCGACCTTAATATATATCTGACAAATCAGTTAACCTCTCTCAGTATTAGCTAAATCGTCTATAAAATAAAAAGGTCCAGATTTGATGGCCTCAAGTTTCTTTTAGCTCTAAATCCATAATCCAAATGATATCTGTCGCCAGAAAAAAAAAGAAAAGGAAAAGAAAAAAAGAAGGTTCACTTTTCTCAGCAAATCTCCTATAATCTCCAATAAATTATGTAATAACAGCAGTACCAACCTGTCATCCTTCTTTTGGTTGATAGAGTCCTTTTGCCTCACTTTTATGTAACTACAACTTCATATTCTTTTCCATTGAACTATATGTTTACTGAGTGTCAAATTCTTTTAAACTGTTTCTACTGCATTAGGGATTCTCCTTTCCCTACATTTCTGTTCTGTGAACATGATTCCAGTTTACCTAGCTATCTTTAATTTATCTTTAGATACAACTATATTTCAAAACAACCACATAAATAAAAATCAGCTATAAAGAATAGAGTAATGGGCAGAGAATCAGAAGGCCCTTATTCAAAGCATTTTGGCCTGGAAATTCCTGCTACAGTTTGTGTTCCATTGGCAGAGCCTTCAAGAACACAAGTCACTGCTTCTTCATGACTAAGTATCAGAGCAGAACATTATTGGAAAAAGAGTAAGACAGATATTCTTTTAAAAATTTTCATAGAATTGTGACTAACCATAGATACATGACTAGTAAGGAAAGAAAAAAACAAACAAACCAGAAGAAAGATGGAAACCAGAAAACTTGAACTTGAGTGCGGAAAACCTTACTATTAGCTACAATATATATATTTTTTAATTTTGTCCATGGAAGCTCCCTAGTCCTTTACAGAACTGAGGAGGGTCCTGATTTTTTTAGTGAAGAAAATGCTCAGATAGATGAAATCACAGATCAGGGAAGTTGTTCTCTTGCTTGCAAAATATTCAGACCTCTCATCTTACCTTAAATATTCACCCTCATGTTATTACAATGCATAGAACATTGCTTCTTCTCAAGATTACCTATATTTGTGTTTCATGTGTCCTCTCTGTATGGTTTGCTTTCATTTTCTTCATTCTTCTCTTAATTAAAATGTTAACATGAAACATAGATGGGGAGGGGGGGAGAGGGCGGAACCAAGATGGCTGCATGAAGGCAGCGTCTATAAAGAGGTGAATTTGAGCAGATTTGCGAGAGTTGAAAACTGCGAGAAGTCTGAGTGGGGCAAGTTTCCCAGCCAGGAGAGTCTGAAAGGCCAAAGGAACAAATCTGTGGGCTGGGAGAACGCTCGGCGTGCAGAGCTGCTCCAGACGGAACCAAGGCGGAAGCGGCTGGCTGGGAAACATACGTGGGAAACGGGCTGGGAGAAAGCCGGGCGCCTGAAACCAGCGGAGATCCCCAGGCCTCCCAACACAGGACGGCACTCTGTGGAAGCGACGAGAGGCAGCGCAATGCCAACGACCGTGAGATGCCAGCTTCCAAGGCTTGCAGCCCAAAGGACACTTCTTGAACTTCTGGGAGACATAATGGCCAGGTAAAACGCTCTAATCCCTCCCCTCCCCACCCAGAGAATTCCCC
>CM053626.1:49841944-49857129 GCA_028646595.1 Phalanger gymnotis
AGAGCTCAAGCAGTGAAGTAGTGAATGGAAATGAACTAGCAGTAGGTGGGTGAAGAGGTCAATCACTACATAAAAACAAAAAAAAGCATCAATAAAACTTTTTAAAAAAGAAATAACAAAATGATTCATGAGGACAATTACCCTGCAATTATAGGAAGTGACCTGGGTATTTGCCTTATCTGAAAATGTCAGAGAAATGTTTTTGTCTTGAATTATCCAGGGAATGTTCTAAATTTATCTTTGCTTTATTAGTATGGACGTGAATGTATTTTGCCCTATTTTGATGGGAAGAAGCAGTTCAATTAAGGTAAGTGTTTAGGTTTTATAAAGTTTTATCATTTTATACCTTTTTTTGCTCTTGAAATCATCCTTTTTAAGTTCTTTAGAAAACTGATCTGAAGATATAGCTTCCTTTTCGTATGTTTTTTTTCTGATCTCTCTGCTCTCTTTCTCTTCCCCAGTTGTCCTTCCCAATGCATCACTACCACCACTATTATCATTCTGTATATTTTTATGGCTTTTTTTATTCTTTTCACATTGACTAAAATTCTTTTCTGATGCCACATCTCTTCATGGCGTGGAGATAACCTTAGGTTCTCAAAGTCTATGCCATTGAGGTATAAACTCTCAAAGTTTCTATCAAGGTGTAATGGAATTTAGTACAGCCTGGAACTGAACTGCATTCATTTTTGTCCTAGGGTCAAGATTAGGTATGCCAGTAAGTGATGGATTTTCAGGCATAGTATCTATTGAAAACTATCTCCTAGATAGCAGAAGAGTTGCAGTCCTTATTGGTTGAATATTACTCATGGAAACTAGGTCCCATGACTTGAACATAAAGTAAATTCCACCATGTTGGCATATCATGAATTGCTATTTTAAGCTACATCAGAAGAATGTCTCAAATCATATAATAAAGCTATACAGGTATTATGAACACAGAGACATAAAATAAAATGTGGGGAAGTGATGATGACCTGCAAATTTCAGATGAAATGACAGATTCTTGAGATACTGGAGGGTAAGGAGTTTCTTTAGAGAGTTGCTATAGCCTCAGAATGTTTTATGGTAAGGACTTGTTTTCCTCAGATGACTCCTCTGAACTACTTATACCATGATTATTTGGGACCAAAGGATCTCTTCCCTCCTTCTGCCTTTCTCCATCTTAGAAAAACTCTCATGGCGGCAAAGAGAGACAAAAGCACTTTTTTGTTATGTTTTGTTTTGTTTTTAAGAGAAATGTACTTGAAAAGAGAAAAATAATCAGGAAATAGCTGAATGGGGGAGGGCTATGTGTTGTTATTGAGTGTATAGTTCCAGGTAAGGGACCTCTGTGTAGATACATGTCATGCTCCAAAGTATTCAGTGGAAGAATGAGGCCAGAAAAGACTACAAAGAGGTACATGGAACGAGGGGAAAATAAAGTGGCTATGGTTGCTTGTCTCTTGGCAACTACAACATATCACCCTTAGTGAAAAGTGACTTTCAGCCTTATCACATATTAATTCCCATGAGTATTTGAAGAATCCCCTTTTATCATTGTAATGAAAGACTAGGAGGAATGAATTAACTTTACCCCCAGTTGAATTGACACAGAACCCAACTATAGTCTCTTTTACTTAAGGATATAAGAAATGTTCCAGAAATACAGGAAAAAAACTCTCAGAGGCTTCCTAAAACCTTCTTAAAAGAGGCTTCTACCTCCTTACCTCTCCTTCTACCTCCTTGCGGGACACTTTTCTCTGAAGGTCAGTGAGAATCTGAGACCTTGGGCTCCGAGATCCCCCTTGCACCAGATGTAGAGCTTTTTGTGGAAAATCAGGCATCCCACACTAATTAGGAGGAATGATAGAGAGTTTGCTGAAGCCAGGTGCCCCAAGTGTAAGGGTAACCTCTATGAAAAACTATCTTTAAAGCCTCATCCTCCTCCTGGCATGGCCCAATAAGCAAACTACTTTGGAACAATTTACATTGTTATACCCCTGTATTGTTAGTTAGAGAGAGAGAGAGAGAGAGAGAGAGAGAGAGAGAGAGAGAGAGAGAAAGAGAGAGAGAGAGTTGGATGGCTATGGATATTGATATAGGGAACCTACCTATATCCCCTGGCTATATCCTTCTGTCATTGCCCCTATTGTTTCTTGTTTCTTTGTTTTTATTTTTAGTGGTTTTGATCCCCAGGGCTTGGTACTCTTCCTGACACATAGAAATAAAAATAAATGCTTTATGATTGAATGTCTCATATCCCTGTCTCCCAGTATTAACATTTTAGACCTTGAGCACTCCACACCGCTTTGTGTGAGAGCACTGTAATAAGGAACTATTGCTTTGTGCACAGCTAGTTTATCCAACTCTTTTGTATGACACCTTCTGCATCTCATAACTGCTATTAAGGACTGGGACCAAAACCATCATGATGACTAATTTCTGTGTGCTCAAGCTGGCTGTACCATCAATATGTTTCAGTCATCATGGCAGTCCCAAACACCAGATTTTTTTCTTGATTCAGTGATTTTTGTCATAAAAATGTGGTTGTATCTTTGTTCTTTGCCATATCTTGAGCAATAGCTTGGCAACCATGTTGGCTTGTTAACAGTCATATGCCCACTCCAGGCAACACATCCATAACAATATGACATTGGCTGCTAATCTAGGAATAATCAATGGCTGAGCTTTGGAGAGAAAAACACTATCCTTTTCCCTCTCCTCTCCTGAACTTGCTGTTAAGAGATCAAGACCAAGCCCACTGGCAGAGTAAATAAAACTAAAGAATTTGCTGTAGGTGGTACCATCTGTGACCATCTGAAAACACCCTTAAACAATCTGTCAGACAATTATGCAACTGGATGGTGAATCTTGCAATGATTCATCATGAACACAAGAAAAAAAATTAATTTCAACTATTGCTAGGGGTCTGAAGTATGACTAACTACAATTAATGTTAATACACTCCAATGTCTCAGTGTAACTTGGAGATGACCATAGGTTTTTTAAGATTATGATATTAACTGTGGCTAGTTCTACAAAATTTGGAAAATTTCAGGTATCTCCTAGCCGTAGAATGTTAGCCTAATTTCAGAGAGGAACATCACTATAGTCTTGGCCAACAAATAATGAATACATTTATTTATTTTGGTCAGAGCAACTCATTAAAGCATTTGCTAAGGCAAGCAGAGGATTCAGTACTTACTGGTAGAAGCAGACATATCCAGGAAATCCTGGTTATTTGCATTATTTCAGTATGAGTTAATAAACTCAGGGGATTGTAGTCTTCTGTTTGAATCCATGAGATCATTATACCTCTTGGGAGAATGGAGTAAAAAGATGTTTTCCTTCTTTCCTCCCTTCCCTCCTTCCTCTTTCTTTTTCCTTCCTTCCTTCCTTCCTTCCTTCCTTCCTTCCTTCCTTCCTTCCTTCCTTCCTTCTTTCCTTCTTTCCTTCCTTTTTTCCTTCCTTCTTCCTTTCTTCTTTCTTTACTTCCTTTCTTCATTCCTTCCCTTCTTCCTTTCTTTCTTTTCTTCCTGCCTTTCTTCCCTCCTTCCTTGACATAGTAACACTTACAAGTTGTGTTACCCTGAGAAATTCACTTAATATTTTTCTCCCTCAGTTTCTTCATCTATAAAATGAAATTAATAATATCACTTACTGTACAGGATTATTTTGAGAGCCAAGTGAAATAATGTAAATCTTCATGTGCTAATTCTTCTTCTTCTTCTTGCCTGTGACCTTTGGGTAAGTCACTTCTCACTGGTTCTCTGTTTCCTCATATGTAAAAGGAAGGAGTTGAACTAGGGAAACTAGGACTAAGTGAGGCTATGTGGCATACTAGAAGTTATTACTGGATTTGAATTTGAGTTTGAATCCTGCCCCAGTTCAAGCTACTGAAATAACCATGAAGAAGTCACTTTAATTCTCAGTTTCTTCATTTGTAAAAATAAGGGAGGTAGCCTAGATGATATCTAAGTTCTCTTTCCAGATCTATGTATCTACGTATCCATCTATGTATCTTTGTATTTATCTATCCATCTCTCTCTCTCTCTCTCTCTCTCTCTCTCTCTCTCTCTCTCTCTCTCTCTCTCTTGCTGTTTCTCTCTCTCTGTCTCTCTCTGTCTCTCTCTCTCTCTCCCTTCATCCAATGTTAATATTGGGTTCTAGAATATTCTGGTCCCAGAGAAGAAAATCTCTCCCCTCTTAGCTTAGCAGAGAATGTACAGAGGCAGCCTTCACAGAACTGACCATTTCATAAAATAGTACCTTATCAATGTTCTTCTGAAAATGTGATGTCCATTATAAATGGAAGAGGGGCTGGAGATTCAGAAAACACCTGAGATATTTAATGAATTAAACAGTTTGTTTGGATATAGGATATGGACCTTTATGTAAAGGTCATTTCCCATTGAGGGAAACAATCACTCCTAGTACCTTGCTGGAAGACTTGTAATTGTTTCTCAGTGGTTTCAATTGCCACCAATATGATTGGAAAGTGGGAGTTGTGGGAATACCCTCTATTTATAAGAACAAGCCTTTTCCCCCACCATCTATAAAAGTGAACTGTGAAACAGCATTGTCTTTGTAAATTTTCCTTTTGGAATTTCTTTATACCTCCAGAACATAGCAAGTCCCTTCCCTTCCCAGACTACTTTAGCCTCTAGGAGTGGAAAAAGGCCACTTTTAAGCATATGGTGAGTCTGAGGGGAATTCATTTACTCTCCTAATCTTGACTACCTTTTTCTGGCTTCTTGTTTTCCTCTCTAAGCATAAGTCAGAGACTAGAATTTCAGAGAATGGAGTTTCTAGGCAGATTCAAGAATTCTCAAAAGATAGAGTACTTATGATAGATTCTTTGGACATGGCCTTCTAGGGTACTTTTTAAGCAGTACTTTCCTTGACGAAAAAAAAAATACCCTCATCTGAAAGACTAACACTATTCTATGGTAGTACAAGACCTTGCTAACCTTTCAAGCTATAGCTATGAGTTGCTCAGATAGTGTAAGTCCAAGGTGTATATGGAATACTGTTCAGCAACCCCAATATGACTTTAACTTTTGACTGTAGGGAGCAGTTAAATGGACTATTTGAATTCTTCATATTCCAACATTTTTATGGGTTCTTATGCATTTGATGCATTTTTTGTGGCAGGTAAAATAACGGCTGTTTATTTGAGATGCCCATATTTGATTTTGAGCATCTTTCTGGGACTCAGGAACTTTGTTACATACATTTGAACAAACCTAAACACCTTACCCCCTCAAAAATTTTTTAAAAATCATCTCATAGTTCTTGTCTGCTAGAAGTATGAAGGTAGTTGATTGAAGTTGAATTTGATGTTAAGAGGTCAAAAATAGTGGGAGGTCAAGAGGATAAACAAATTAGGAGTTTTAAAGAAAATATATCATTGAAAAGTTTGACCACTGAATTGTCTGCATAGAGAGAAAAAAAAGAAAATGATTTGTGAAAGGAGAGAATGGAGAGGTATGAAAGAGATAACATTCATAAGGAAGACAAAGCAGAGATTATGGAAGAGCAAGGAAGTAGAAGAGATTCAAGGGCAAATGACTGCAATTAGGGATGGGAATTTTAAGATATCCATGAGTCAATAGTTTTGAGGGATGGGGAGTACCAAGATATGACTAACCACTGTGGGTTATTAAATTAAAATGTAATTAGAGGTCAGAGTGATTAAGGGGCTTCAGGAAAGATGACAATCAGTTGTTGGAAAGATCTGGCATTATTTACAGAATAATTCTGGAAGTGGAGTGTCAAAGTCAATGAGAACAGTGGCAGAGTTTTTCAAAGTTTTTCTGGATGACAGTTAGATGGTTTGTGAGAAGCTTGAAAAGTCTTCAAAGGGACCACACTTCAAAGGAGAAGAATTTTGTTGCATGTTGGCGGGTGAGCAAAAGCTTGAAAAAGAAGAATCTGGGGGACTTTAGAGACCAACCAAATGGGTAAAACCCACTTACCCCTGTTTGAATAACCTCTACAACAGATTATAATCCTACTCTGGCTGAATGCCTCTGTTGACAGAGAATTCTTTATCTGCCTCTCACAGCTACTAGCTGTGAGGCCCTGGAAAGCAATTCACCTATCTCACACTCACTTTTTTTTGAGACCTATGATTTTTATTGACTTAAGTATTCCCAGGAAAGAAACTTTCTTCAACAATGAACGTCAGTACCTGCTTTGCATCTTCTAGTCTTAGGGAATTGCCAAAGAACTGAATGTTTAAATATTTCCCCTGGAGTCACATAGCCAAAGGCAATATTTGAACCCAAGTCTTTCTGACTGAGGCTGCCTTTTTATCTGGTTCATCATGCTTCTTCATGCATCAGCTTCTTACAGCTTGTAAAATAGGAACAATGATTCTTGCATTGCAAGTATTTAACTAACAGAGTTACTATGAGGGAAATATTTTGTAAATTTTAAAACACAATATAGATTAATTATTCTATTTCTAACTTGAATTCTTAGTTAAACTGAGATCTCTTCTTACTCCCAACTAAATAGCTCATTCATTCATTCTTATATATTTTCTGGTATAGACTCATCTATGTAACTTCACCAATTTCTATTTGCTACATGCTTGGATAAATGTGTTTATTTCCCATTCATTATTTGTGATGGTCTTGTATGTAAACAGCATTTGGAAGAAAAAGGTCCAGCCAGTGGTTATGAACTATAAACAACCCTCCCACTCCAAGAAAGATTGGAAAAGTGGTTTTTTCTTCATGTCTATTGTACTGCTAGAGCAGCAATAACTATGCATTTGGCAATAGATATGATTCTAGTCTAGTGCCCCTTTAAGAGACTGGAGAAAAGAATGACAAGAGTGCCACTGCGCAGTGTTCTGGGCTTGCCTGCCACATCACTCAGCCATCATGTTGACTCTGCCCAGCTTATCAGAAGTGGTTTGACCTCAGATTATATCTATGCTTCCCCATGAGTCACATGTCTATATGCTTACACAACCTATGGAGTCATACACATTTTACAGGGGGATGCATACACCCTATACTTCTTACTATTTTGCAATATATTTTATATAAATTTATGCATTTGTGTCTCTGACCACCACTACCCCCAGTAGTATACATGCTCCTAGTGGGCAAGAATGATTTCATTTTTGTTTTATATTCCCATACAAGGAAAATAATGCCTGCATATTTATAAATAGGTGTATAAAATGCTTATTAAATTGAACATATAAAGGTTAGCACTGGCTCTGGGATTCAGAACCTGAATTCAAATCCTGTCTCTGAAGGTTACCATATGTATGACTGTGCAACTCATTCAACATTCTGGCCTTCAGTTTCCTCATTGCTAAAGTGAGGACATCGGACTAGAATCAGGGCTGGTCACCACCCAAAGTTGAGGAAGCATTGAAGGGGTCGCGAATGGAAAATATTTAAGAAGCCTGAGACTAGAGGGTCTCTATGGTTCTTTCCAGCTCTACAGCTATAAAACTATCAGCCTTTGACTAAGGCATCAAGAGATTTTGCTCTTCTTCAATAGAGGGAATACTCTAGGAGATATAGGGAATACCTAGGAGATCCTAGATCTTTGAAGCTTTAAGGATCCCTTAATTTAGCCGGATTTTCTTGGCTGTGCTAAAATGTCAGTGAAGACATGAATGTGCTGTGAGGAAAACAAAACAAATTCATTGATAGGGGCCAATTTTCAGGAATTTATTTGGAACTGGTGAACACTGAGAGAGCCTGAATAATGGCCGTTAGAGCAATCAATGATTTGGGATCAATATTAAATAAAAAGATGCTAAAGATCAATGTAACATAAAAGTTATGAGTGGCCTAAACCACTTCATCTTCAAAGTGTTTTACCAACATTCACCCATTAATCTTCCTTCTACTGCACTAAGTAAGTGATAAGCATTATAGTTTCCCAATCATGCTGAAGAAGCTTGATCATTATTGACTTTGCGAGGACATTTCTTCCGTGGGAATTAGATTCTTATCTGGGATTAGAAGCGCCAAATCCTTGTTCTTCATATGGTCAGTTTGACTTTTGTACTGTCATATTTAAAGCTTTAAAACAAAATACATAAAGCATTGTTCCACAGAATCATAAAATTAATCATTTGCAAGAACCCTAGAAATGAGCTAGCCTAACCTCCCATGCCAATCGAGTTACTTTCTGGAATTTCTTTATCCTTAGGAAGAAAGTATTAATTGTTTTTTTTTTAAAAAGGCATAGCAGTTATTTTACTTTTTATTTTAATATCACTTAAGAATAAGAAAAAAAAGAAATTTTTTTTTCAAATAAAGCATTTGGTCCTCTACCCTCCATTTCAATGTTTAGTTTAGTTTGGTTAGATGTTTTTTAATTGTTTTCATCTCTGCATTAGGGAATGTTGGGGGGTTAGTGCCACATTATCGTGCTCAAATTCTTCATCAAGAGAGAATGGCTAAATTTCACCCAGGTTACCTCTTATCTCTTCCAAATATCTATATGCCGGTTATTCTGTTAGCTTCATGGATAGAATACTGGACAAAAGAAAGAATATATCTAAGAAACTGAAATGCGGTTCCTCTCCTACCTCTCTGGTGAATGTCAGCAACAGTGGAATCATTTTGTGGTCAGTTTCTTCATCACTGTTAAAATATTCTAAATCTAGAAAATTGTCCCACCTTTATATTTCCTGCCTTGTTTAAATTCCCTTGAATGGAACAGCCAGTTATCTGGACTTCATCCATCATGATCTGCTTCTCTTCTTGTGATTGTGACACAGAACTCAGTGAGGGGTAGTCATTTGTGGTATCTTGATCATTGTGTTTTTTCTAGGAGGAAACATAAGAGTGATGAATATATTTTCCAAAGATTCTGTTCCAGATGTCCTTTTCCTGCTCACTGTATCTTTTTTTGAAAGGTAAGTGAGAGTTTTTAAACATTCTTCATATGTCTTTTCTTGGCAAATGATAAACTAATCCAAGTCTTGTTCAGCTCTGGCATTTTCATCAGGAATGCTTGAAAGTTCTCTATTTCATTAATTATCCATATTTTTTTTTTTGCTGGAGGATTATACTTTCTTTTGCTGGGTAGGTTATTCTTGAATGTATTCATAGCTCCTATGCCTTCTGAATATCATATTCCAAGACTTCTGCTTCTTTAATTGGAAGCTGTTGAATCTTGTCTGATCCTGACTGGGGGTCCACAATATTTGAATCATTTCTTTCTGGCTGCTTGCAGTATATTTTTTACCTGGGAGCTCTGGAATTTGGCTATAATATGTTTGGGAGTTTTCATTTAGGGATCTCTTTCAGGAGGTGATGAATAGATTCTTTCAGTTCCTATTTTAACCTCTAGATCTAAGATATGGGGAAAATTTTCCTTGATAACTTCTTGGAATACGAGTTTAGACTCTTTCCTTTGGCTATGGCTTTTGGGTAGTCTAATAATTCTAAAATTATCTTTCTTTTACCTATTTTCTAGGTCAGCTGGTTTTTTCCAATAAAATATTTAATTTTTTTTTCTATTTTTCATTCTTTTGACTTTATTTTGTTTCTCGATACCCAATGGAGTCATGAGCTTCCAATTGCCCAATTCTAATTTTTAAACTTTTGTTATATTTTATTTTTCCCCAATTAAATGCAAAGAAATTTTTTAACATTCATTTTTTTTTTAAATTTTGAGTTTCAAATTTTCTCCTTCCTTGCCTTACCTTCCCACTTCTTGAGGTGATAAGCAATTTGATATAGGTTAGATATATGCAATCATGCAAAACACATTTCCACATTAGTCATGTTCTGAAAGAAGGCACAGACTCAAAGGAAAAAATGCACACAAAAAAGGAAGTGAAATACAGCATGTTTTGATCTACATTGAGACTCATTTGGCTTGTTCTCTTAAGGTAGATGGCATTTTTCATCATGAATTCTTTGGAATTATCTTAGATCACTGTATTGCTGAGAATAGCTAAATTATTCAAAGTTGTTCAGCATACAAGGTTACTGCTACTGTGTACAATGTTCTCCTTGTTCTACTCATGTCACTTTGCATCTGTTTGTGTAAGTCTTTCCAGCTTTTTTTTTCCTCAAATCTTCCTGCTCATCATTTCTTACAGTATAGTAATATTCTATTACAATCAAATACCCTTACTTGTTTAGTCATTCCCCATTGCCTTTGTTTTAGAACTTCAGCGAGGGCTCCTGCTCCCTTGTGATTAATCCCTAGTGTTCCTCTTTGCCCTGAAACTGTGACCCTAAACTATGTATGGGCAATTGAGTTTCCAGTCAGTGCCAGCTGTACCCAGTGCCTGCAATAGGTCCTCTGTAGTCTCTTTCTGACCAGTTGTCCAACCCTCTTAATGTCTCTTGACTGTGAGGTCCCAAAGCTGCTGCTGCTGCTATTGATGCCATAGCAAGTGTGGGTTCTGGACAGGCTTCAACTCCAGTGTAACAAACTCCTCTTGTTGACCTCCTAAGTCTTCTTAGAAATGTCTCATCTTGAGCTATTGTTGGCTCTGGCACTCCAGAATTTTATTTGAATCATTATATTAAAACTGTTTGGAGGGGACAATTAAGAGAGTTTGGCTGGGTTGCCTCTAATTCAACATCTTGGATCCACATCCTCATTAAGAACCATTATCCTTTAGAGTACACCACATTGTTTTAACAGCATCAGACTATGCATTTTGTTATCCAAGAGTTTTAGAGAAAATGCTGGAGAACTGTCTTCCATCAATGCTAGGAGAATTGCCTGGTCCTACAAAGGAAGTCTCACTGAAGAGATCTAGGCCATCACTCAAGTCAGGTGCCATTGAAATCTTCACTTCCACCTTTTGTCTTCTCAACAGCCTCCAGAGTTCTTCCTTCTAGGGTGCAAAGGAGAACCTATGACTTCACTAGACTGAAAATAGTATTGAGGATTATCTGAGGCTGGAATTCAGAGAAGCAAAGATGTCAGCAAATTAGACCACCTGGATGATAGAGTATATAGCCTTAGCTTTGTTTCCCTCATATGGATCTTCTCTGTAGATCCACCCTACTCAGGACAAAGGAAATCTCATGGCGACATTTTCTACTGAAGCAGAGGAAAGCCTAGCTTAGTGAGTCTCAGCATTTTCTTGATTTATAAACCAGACAAGAAATATCTAATTGTCAATACTGGCCTGTTGACTGTAATTTTAAGTCCTATTTATGGGCATCCATAGAGGATGAATTATGGTACATAATCACATAGATTCAGCAATACTCACTGTGCGGTAGCTTAGAAATTAGAATCGTATTTGATGCATAGTAAAGAAAGCATAGATTTCTTAATCCTTCCCCCTATTGATTGCTGCATTGAACTGCAGCTCCTGGTTTAGGCATAAATACATAATCGTGTGTAGGTATGTCTGTGTGTATATATATATATATATATGTGTGTGTGTGTGTGTGTGTGTGTGTGTGTGTGTATGTATGTGTTTGTGTGTGTATGTGTGTCCATCAGTTTGTATAGATATAATACCTATAGAGGCCTTTGGCCTACATGGATACTGACACTCATAACTTATGTGACCAAAAGCTAATAGAAGACAGAAACCTGAGAGCTAGGTAGCATGTGATTAAAGTAAGGAAAACGTACTTTCCTAGCATAAAAATATATGTTCAGCAAAAAAATTTACATCCGATTTTCATAAAAGCTGTTTATGTGTGTAAAGTATGGCTATTGTCATTTAAAAATAAAATAGTAAATGGCTAAGGAAAAAAACCTAAGGTACCTTCTGATGTAAGTAAACAATGCAGTCAATTGAATAGCGAGCTTAGAGTTCGGAAGAACCGGGTGAAAATTCTGCCTCAGACAATTAATAAATGTGCAACCTTTGGCAAGGCCCTTAAACTTTCTCAATCTCTATTTCCTCATCCGTTAAATGGCCATAATGGTATATGAATTACTTATGTCACAGGGTTGTTGTGTGGGTCAAGTGAGGAAATGTAAGTACAACATTATATAGATGCCAGTGGCCATTGTGACTCAGTGTTCTAGCTTGGCAGAAACAAGCTTGGCTTTCAATCTTCCACCATGTGCCTCCTCAAAAATCCACAGAGGATACAAAATGCATTCCGTCATAATGAGTTTGAAGTGAATTGTTCCACAACTTATAAAAGCAGAATTCTCCTAAAGGGAATGCAGGTGGCAAGGGCAAATGCAAATAAGGAATTACACAAATTGAGCTGTACTTGACTATAAAATAAGATGCTTAAAAACATTTCAGGAAAGAAAAGTTTTATTCTCATAATTTCTCCCCTATCCTCATTATAATCCATTTCCCGTTTGTGCCATTCATTCAGTGCGCTGAGTACATAGTGAGACTCCTGGTAAGTAGATCTAGAGGCTGATTATGCTGCATTCAACATAGTCATTTAAATTTTAGCAGGGTAGCACATGTGGTTTTTTTTTGCCTTTAAATGAATTACTCACCAAGAAAAAATTGAAAGTAAGGAAGAAAATGAAATACCCATTGGTGATGTTATAATAGGGTTAATAAACAGAGTGGTTTCATGCTATCATGAATTCACTTATCTGATTTAAATAACTTGGTTCAATTACTTCATTTGCTTTTTAAATTTTTTACTTTATTTGACACCTTCTGTCCAGATGATTATATCATATGCTGATTGTGTTTCTCCTGGGATAAGTGCCTTTTGTCAGGAATTAGTTTTCTTTCTCCCTTTTAAAAGGGGTTGAACATCAAAAATGAGAAAAAAGTTGGGCTGGAAAAAAGCTGCATCTATTTGTCTAGAGACTTGGGTTCCAATCCTCATTCTGCCACTAAGTAGCCCTGTGACCCTGGGCAAATCAGTACACCAACTTCTCTGGATATGTTGCTATTGTGTTGTGGTATTTGTTTATTTCCCATAAGTAAAATGAAGTGTTGGATTTGATGACCCCCTCCAAGGTCTATCATTCTCTGATTTTATAAAGTGTAAGATGGTACATCTGGTCCCCTGGCTGTGAGCTGCTTCTGATATTACTCAAAATAAACAAAGCTGAGTGACTGGCACAATCAAGTATCTTAGGACTTAGCAAATCTCCTTAATGAGTAACTTGTACTTGGCACCAGGAGGATCTATCCAAGGGGGAAAAAAAACTAGTGAACTTGTCCTTCATTTTTGACTGAAATAATAAATGTAAGTGAAAGAGGGAAGACAAATACCAAGAAAGGGGAAATATTCCATATATCTCTCTCTAGCAGCATATCCCTCCAGATAACAGTACCTTCCTCTCTGAGAATACTTTCCCATACACTCTATGTATTTGGTAATTTACATGTCGTCTTTCCCCATTAAAATGTGAACTCCTTAAGGGCAGGGACTGACTGTATTTTGCCTTGTTTTGCATCCCTGGCACTTAGCACAGTGCCTGGAACTTCGCAGAAATTTAATCAATGTCTTCTGATTGACTGCTTGTTTATTGTATCTACATATTGGATTGACAGCTCATTTGGGTTCAAATCCACACTTGATTATGTATGATCAGTGTGGCCTTTGATGGATTACTAAACTTTTCTTCTGCTTTTCTTCATGTGTAAGAGAGAGGTTGAACTAGATAAGGGGTTCATAATCTATAGTCCATTGATTGTTTTAAAATTATATTATGGTATAATTAATATTAATACAGTATAATCATATTACAGTATAATTAGAACTTCATAATACTATGTTTTGTTTTTATTTATGCATTTAAAAACATTATTCTAAGAATTGTATATGCTTCATTAGATACTAAATGGGTCCATGGCATACATACAAAAAAATTTTAAACCCCAGACTGTGTAATTTCTATATCCTAACCTATGCTAAATCTTAGGATCTTGTATTTAATAACAATTACTATGACCATTAGAAATTCTCTACCTAGTCACCAATCTTTGGTGATGAGCTTCTGCCAATTTAGATGAGCTGGGATTTGGAAGACAGTCACATAGAGGGGTTTGAAACCACATTAAAATCCTTTCTAGCTTGGTAGGTCCTAGCAGAGGGTGGACTCTGCTGGCATAGCTTTTAAGAGCCCACGGTCACCTCCAAGCAATGTTGAGGTATTAGAATAAATGTTGCCTGCAGAAATCCAGAGAGAAGAAGATTTAATCTCCGCTTCAGGAAAAAATTTCTTAACAATTAAAGCTAGCCCAAAGTGGAATGGACTGCCTCAGGAGGTAGTGCTTTCCATCTTATTTAAGGTCTTCAAACAGATGGCTGCTTGTTAAGGGACCTCTCAGAGTAAATTCTCATTCGGTTGTAACTTAGACTAGAAGGTCTTTGGGGTCTTTTCCAATTCTGAGGTTCTGTACTCCAAGATTGCTACGGATATTATCCTTTGTTTGAATAGTAAACTGACTCAGAGAGGTTGTATCTTGCTCAAGTTCAGTCTGCCAATGAGTGGCATGCAACCATGCACTTATTCTTTCATTGTAAAAACCATTTATTTGGCACCTGCTGTATAAAAACAAAGTACTAAACACTAGGGGGCACTTTGCTGAGATACCAAGTTTAGTCAATCCATGATCCTAGCTCTGGTGGAATTTAAGGTCCAGCTGCAAACACAGCATTATTGGAACCATATATTAGAAATGCATGATACGAAGTACGTTGTAAAAATGGAGTCAGAAAAGTCACATTTATTCAGCAACTGGTAATTGAATGATTAGCATGTACAAGGTACTGTGTTAGGTAGTATAGAGAGGTATAAGATTTGGGCACTCCTAGTCTATTTGCCAGGGCTCAGGTCACCAAACTGCTTCAAGTGGAAGTCCCTCCAGAACTATTCCCACTGTGCTTTTTAAATCCCTTTGCAAACTGTAAAGTACTATTTAACAATAACAACAATAATAAGAGCTAGCATTTATGTAATGCTTACTATATACTAGACACCATATTACTATATACTAGACACCTTTACAATCATTATCTTATCTGATCTTTACAATAACTCTAGGAGGAAGGTTCTATTATTATTCCTACTTTACAGATGAGGAAACAGATACAAACAAGGGAAACTGAGGCATATTAGTTTTATTATTATCCCTCACTTTCCTTGGAACTATTAATAAGCCTCTGGGATCAGAACTCTCTTAAACACAATTCTGAAGGGGATATGCAAGAAAGCAAACAGGGTTGGGAGGGAAGAGGGTGGATCCTTTCCCTAACGCAGGCATTACAAGTTCTTGTTTCTTGGGGTCCTGAGAGGGT